>VZSF01010494.1:471329-624390 GCA_013398295.1 Chionis minor | reverse complement strand
GGGGGGGGGGGGGGGAAATCCCTTGGACAGACCAACACATGCTTTTAGATTTATATGCTAATCATCACGAGCATGAAATTAATGCTAAGGAGACGTTGCAGGAATGCTTTTGCTTCATCAAGAAAACAGAAAGAATTAACAAACTTTGGCATGACCTTATATATCCCATCCTACAGATCCCATCGGAGGGCTCGCAGGAATGGCATCGGCACGACCCGCTCGTGTGAGCGAGGGTTTGTAGGATCAGCCTTGAAAATGTGTATTTTTAACTTTGAAAGGTCAGGTTCAGAACCCAGGAGATCCGTATATTGCTTGTGCTTTTCCAAGGTGTTTATTCAGCTTTAAAGTCTCTTCAGAAAGAGGAGGAAAGAAAGCCTCTTGTGTGCCCATCAGTTTCTCTGTTGATATTTCTCTCTACCCATTTGATATTTTAGATAAATAGGCATTATCTCATCTGAAGGAACTCTTTGGAAGGCAGCAAGTATTTTTTTACTAGAGTCTAACAAGCCGCTATTCTAGAAATTATATGTGTATAACTACGCTCCGGAAAGGTGGGGTTTATGTGAAGGCCATCTAATAAAAAAAAGCAAATTAAATTCCAAGCAAAATATATAGAAATAAATTGTGGAGAAATTTAGCTATGAACAACGTAAATATTTTTAATGGTGTAGTATTTAATTAAAATCAAGTATTCTCAGTTTGCATAGAGGTACTAGAATGCACAGGAGCTGTAATAACCTATATGGGCACTTTGCAGATAAAACAATTTAAAAATAAATGCGTTTTGGCCTCTAAAAGGCTGCCTGTATTCCCCCTGCTTTCCTTGTCTCGTAAACACTGATGCAATGCAAATTAAGAGTTGATGGAATTGATGAAGCTTAAATGGAAACGTGATATATCGGACCTGTGCAGGAAAAAAAAAAAGCTCTGCAGAGCTGTGCCGTGCACACACATCCTTCACCAACCTGAAAGACGGGATTAAATTCTGCAGGATGGGCTCAAAACCAACTTCCGCTTCCGACTGCTGCGCCTCTGAGTCAGCCGGGGCCAGCAGCTCTGGCAGTGCCTGTGGTTCTGCCTTGTGCCATGTCTGAGGGTGAACGGGGGATTGGGACGGCCGGGAGTTTGGTCCCCTTGCACCGTTCCCGGATGCCGAGCCTGCGGCAAACCTGTCCCTGTGCCGCGGCCGCGGTCCCCAGCCCTGCCCGCTTACCTTGCCGGGGTGGGGGCCCTGCTGTTTTCACACCAGTGACACGTTCCGAGGGCAACGCGGAAGCTGAAAGGGAACTGTGAAGGTGTAAGAGCCATTAAGAAGCTGGAATTTGCTTCTTAAATATTTTTGTGGCTGACGTCGTCTCCCCTCTTTCCAAGCCCGCTGGAGAAGAGGGAACGCTCGCGTACCTTGCTGCTATTGCTGGGGGCGAGCAGGTTGGAGAAGAGAGTTGCCAGTGGAGCATCTCCACTCCATGGGGCCTGACTCGACTTAAAATCAGATTTGGGGATGCGTACTGGGGGAGGGGGGCAGGCAGAGAGCAGTTTAGTCTCCGTGTTGTCTGGCTGGCTTGGTTACTGACATGATCTCACTGCTTCTGGTTGTCAGACAGTACTAAAATAATAGAAATGATATGCGGAGAATAAGAAAGCGAAGCCATTTTACGTGTATTTCAAGCATTGCCTGTTTTTCTGGATTTTCTTGAACACCAGCAATTTAAACCAACTAACAAGCAGAAAACCCCTCTCTTATTATCTCTTCTCTTTTTTCTGTAATTTATGCATAACGTGTGCTCACAGAAGCTAGAGGAAAAAGGAGTGTTTTGCATTTATTTTGGCTTGTCTTCCCTTGTAACACGGTTGCTTGGGCCAGAGAAATTGCGCGTCGTATGGGTGGTGGGGTGGGGGCGAGCTTTGAGAATCCCAAGCAATGCTTACATCTCCTTTCTGCTCAGCTTTAATAATAAATGCATTGCTTCGCTGAGGCATTAATTGGAATCAGTTGATGTATATAATAAATTAAAGCTAATTCCCCACTCAAGCATCTCAAAGGAATCTACTAATTTTGTTTTCTTGAAGGAAATCAGGAAGCTGAGAGGGGTCTGTGAGCAGAGCTAATGGCCAAAGGCTTCCTCACCTGTGCAGCACGAGGGGTTTGCATGCCCGCGTGTGTATTGCATGAAATAAGGACACTTGGCATTTTCAGAAGCATTTTGTGTAAAATAGGAACTCTGAAGAGAGCTTAGATGCACGTTATGAGTTGTGCGGCGTATCAGGCGACTGCAGCTAGTTACCTTAACAGCCAGCTGCACATGAAGGAAAGTACGCGCGCGGTATTTGACAAGTAAAAATGCATTGAATCTGCCACAGTCATTTGTCTTTATTGTAGCCCTAATTTGAATGAAAGCAAGTGCTAATAGAGGACACGGTTTAAGAAAACTCTGCACATTGGCATAAATATCTTGCAGAGGGGAGAAACTTCTCGGATGATTTAATAGCCTGGTTTATCTTTGCTCCCGGCAAAGTTTGCTGGCGTGGTGATGCTGGTTCCTGCCGCAGTTGTTATCAATGCATAACGCTTCCCATTCCCCCGCCCCCTCCGAACTTCCCCAGTGAATTCAGCTAGAAACATATCGATTCCATGCTGCGCCGGAGCGGGACAGGGCCCTGCTCTGCAGAGAGCTCTCGCTGTTTCCCTTTTATGCACCGTCGCAGACTGTGTCTGTCAGCGGTGCTTGTCCTCTGCCACGTCTTCCTTGTGCCTCACAATACGAGCTGCTCGTCAAGGCAAGACGGACGTGTTAAATAAAGTGCCATCAGGCCCGCTCGCTCGCACAGTGGTGGCCCATTGTGCTGCCGTAGGGGTGAGCTGGGGATGGGTTTGTCCCTTTGGAATCCTTTTTAATGATCTTTAACGTGATTCCAGCTTGAAATGATATTTCAATTGAAAAGAACCGGGGGGACAATTACCTTCTTCCGCGTCTTTGTAAATGTTCATGTGCTGATTTGTTCAGATGGGGAGCGGAGGTAGGAAGCGGGGCCAGGAAGAAGTGGGAAGAATCTGACAGTTTTAAGTGTAAACACTGAGACCTTGGATGGAGTAGAACTAGAACGGAAAGCCACCTACTTTCAAATATGTGTTTTAGTGTTGGGTGTGTTTTTTTCCCTTCCTTTTAACTATTTTTAATGCAGCATAAGGTGAAGTGCAACTATTCTCTGACCAAATTCAACAAGTGCCAGGGCTGCAAAGATCCGTTGTGCTCTTGGGGAAGGCAACCAAGTGATAAAAACGTCCTTGTGAACAAAAATTAACTGCTCCATTTCCCCCTTTTTTTTTTTTACCCCCACCCCACCCTTTTCTTCGTGTCTTCCAGGATAGATCCTAATATTTCACACTGTATTGAAGACCCTGATGTATGACTCCTTAAGGTCTTTGAAATGGGTTTGGGAATTCTTTTAGTTTTGGTGGCCAAATGGAGATACCTCAAAAGCGCCGCAGGTTTTGCCTCTCAAATTCAGTTTAACCCTTTTTCTTCTCTCTCCCAGTTTACCCATCTCCTGTATGAAACTGGGTGGTCCTTTTCAAGTGCAGACCTCTGGTAGCCCCGCGGGCACCCCCACTTGTGGGCTTCCCTCCAACAGACGCTGCTGACGAGATGCTCAATCCCCTCGTGACGGTGACTTGGCGAGTTTGTGCTAGGTGGTATCTGAAGGCTAAGGCATGAATTCAGCTCTCCAGAGAAAGATGCTTTGTGCAACCAAACCCCTCCCAGCCCTCTAAAAGCAATGTTAAAGCTTCTAATATCACGCTTTCTGGATCCCATAGGAGGCTGGGGAAAATAAAAATACTTTTAACAGTCAGGTTCTAGGTTTTTTTTTTTAAAAAAAAAAAAGCACAAACCAAAACAACCCCCTCCAAACTCTAAATAATTGAAAAGATGGATACAGTCTGTTTTAGACCTCTTGTTTATTCAGTATTATTTAATTTCACAAATATTAGGTTTCCCTTTTCCATCATCAACACCCCTCCCATGGGATGCAAGTTACCACCGATTTCATTCTTCTGAAGCCTCATTAATGTCACCAGTTGTTCACTTTGACTTATGGGCTTAAATTACCAGAGACCGGAACAAGTGTAAATATAGTTGGGCCGCCCTTGAAAAGCCCATCCACACTTAAAAATTCTGCAGTAAACAAAAGCTGAGAAAGTCAGGGGGCTACGACCGCAGTTGGGCTATTAAGATAAATCCCTCAAAAACTCCTTCCCAGTAGGCAGGACCTAAACCAACTTGTGTAACGGTACCAGTTGCAACAACATAGTAAGACCAGAAATGCAGAGGTACTGGGCGCAGAAGAAATCTAATGCGAAACACGGAGGCAAAAGCTGGGTAGATGGGTAACTGCTCACTGTGTGTGCAGCACGAGGGCGGCTGCTGCTGACGAGGAACGCAGGTGTCTGCTCTTAATTACACTAAGGATTTGCGGCAAAAGTTAGCAGGGTAGCTAGGATGTAAGGTTCATATTAATGACAGAAAAAATCATGGATTAAACAGGGATGGTGAGGGATGGGAGACACCCCTTGCCCCGTATTTCTGAAGCTGTTTCCCCCCGCAGAGAAAGTTCGAGCCCACCCAAGGGCGAGGGTGTAGCACCCCTGGTTCCTCACAGGGCTTCTTCTATGAGCACAAAGAATACTTAAATGCGGAGGGGATGCACTAAGCTAACAAACACCTAAAACTTGCTGTCATTCTTTACTTTCTCCTTAGATGTAGTAGTTATAAACGCAGTGTTCTAGGCCTTTTAAAGCTTCAAGCTGTAAAATAGAATGTGATCAGTAACGAAACGCGCACAAGTAGCAGAGCGACTCCAGCGTCAGCCGAGTTCACGCAGGAGAAGGCTGAGTGCTTTACAGCAAGGGGAAAAAAAGGGCTGCACATAGAGACAGTCAATAATCTTAGGCTGAGCAACACGCACACTTCGAAATAGTTCCTGAACCCCACAGTTTTACAGGAGGGTTTATAATACTGGCACCATAGTGGGAGGATGATTTAGTACGAAAAAAACCCTGGTTTTGACTCCTGTGCTTGTGGCATAATGAACGTAGCCACAAGAGTTAAATAATTTCACATGCGGCCATTAAGCTGTTAGTACAATAGTTAAGTCTTAGAAGTTTCATCCTTGCTACTTCTTCTCCAAAGAAGAGCTCTTTGGGGTTTAGAGTAGCAACAGGATATAATAAACTCATTAATGTGTCAAAAATGCTGTGTTGGGGAAAAGCGCCGTGGCTGGTCTCAGCTCTTCAGCGGCGTTGGGCAGTGAAAGGCAGCGATTAGCGCAGTGACGGGAGGACGGGCTGGAGGGAACACGCCGGGCGTAGCCAGGGATGACTTGGCAAGGCATTCCCAGGAAGTCCCGCCTGCTTTCCAGCAGAACGTGTGCAAAGCCAGGGAGACATGGAAATGTATGTTAACAGAGTGCTTACACAAGTGCAGACATATAAAGAAAGCAGGATCTCAGAAGTACAAATACACTGTACGTGCCGATACAGCCAAGTATCGCAGGCGTAAGAGGATGAAGGACAAGCGGGATTTTCTAGTACAAAGTTTTTTCTGGTAACAGAGAATATAGTTTTTTGTTACATCTATTTTCCATTTGTTTTAAAGGTTTGAATTTGCAAGCTGTTCGGGCCATTACAAACTACAAATGTTAATTAAAAACAAAACAAACCAACAACAAGCAATAGGGAAAAAGTGCCTTGATAGGGAACAAAAACATTTTTTGTTGAGGCCTAATAGAAGTTTGAGCTTTGTCCTAAAGCTCTCCCTAGTCTGCAGTGCCTCTCGCTTATTGAATAAGTGAAATGAAGCCCTTGGCGAGAGCTCGTAAGTGTGGGACAAAGGGCAGCAGTGAAAAATGAACAGAGTTTCAAAATGCAGAGAAACAGATGTGAATCTGCAACAGAGAAAAGGAGGAAGGGAAGCCCATTATGGAGACCATACCAAGGGCAGAATTTAAAGCTGCAAAACATTTTGCTTACTGTGTTGCTAGCACCACGCAGTATTTTACAGGCTCGTCCTCTTCATTATCTCTGATGCTAGGGTATAGAGAGGCCACTTTTCAAACGACGTCGAACATCTGAAGATTCTTGAGGAAGCGGCATCAAAAGACCTCAGGCAGGGCGGGGGGAAGGAGAAGGTGGGCGCTTATTAAGTCCTGCTAATGTTGGTGATGTATTGAGTGAAACATCGTGAAAAATGAAAGCAAATCCTACTATAATCTTGACAGAACAAAAGGCTTTCAGTTAAAATAGAAAAATGCTAAGGCGGTATATATCAAACATAACTTTTATATTAAATGTGCATGTGGTAGAATATGGATCACATTATAAGAAATGTTGTTTGGCTTTTTTTTCTTCATCAAGCACCTAAAGCTCTTGCTTGGGAAACATTTGGACAGTGTGCTGCTTTCTGTTGGTAAAATTAGATTTTCTTGTGTTTTGTAATTACGAGGGATTTGCCCATCTGCCCGTTTTTGTAAGAGAAAAAATTTTGCTCATCAGTCATTAAGTACAAGGTTTACATGTCTAGCCTGAGAGAAAGTAGCTGTACTTCTCATTCATCTTTTCTTGACAGGATAAAACCGATATATGGAAGCAGTTATTCTTCTTTTTAAAAATCCCACCTTTTATAACCACTTAATGGTATCAAATTTATCTGATGACTCGGTTTCTTTGAGCACAACTTCCCCAATTCTAATTACTGCAACCTTTTGTTCTAAGAATAATAAAATATAAGCCAGAGTTGGCACAGGAGCAAAGTGCCCCCTAGCAAAAGTCAAGTGCTTGCAAAGAAAATAAAACTCTCCCAGTTCCTCCTTGAAGTCCAGTAGCTCTTGCAACAGCAGTTGTTTCCTTTAATGCATTTAATTTGTCACAACTGGAAAAAAAGTCTTTTAAAATACCTCTACCCTTAAAAGTGAGCGTAGTCCTCTGGCTCCTCTAGCCTGGTGCCGAAGTCGTCATCCTGGCAGTGAAGAGAATTCACGTATTAGTTTAGGGCTCAAGCAACAAAACTCAAGTGGCTGGAGGGAAAAAAAGGATCATTATGTGAGCGAAAAAAATTAAACATCTTGACTCGACAAATGCTACAGTCCTGTCTTATACCAGACTGTCTGTATGCCAAGTTACAAAAAAGTCATCTGACTTGAGCGGGGGGAGAAAGGGAAACAGGGTATATGTTTCAATGTGCAGAAACATAATACAGTGAAAAAGAGGAAAGGATTTTTCTAAATATAATTTTTTTCAGCTCTTTCTTTTTTTTTTTCTTTTTTAGAACTGTTACACTTTAAATATAGTTGTCCCAACTGCAAATAAGGGTTGGAAAGGAAGTTTATATTCCTTACGATAGGGGGAAAAAAACCAAAACAAAACTCAAGCCAGTTTCTTTCTCACTGCCCAAGGAGGGCATCGTTCGTTACGTGTTGGGCCGTTTCTTCTCGAAAGAAACCGTGACAGATTGGAAGGAAAAGATTTCTCTATCCATCTTGTTATGTCACCTCTTATAAATCAACATATCTTAATTAATTACATTCTTTTCATACCAAGACTTTAAAATTGATGAGGGTGTGCCAGTGTGTATTTATTGCTCATTAGCTGCATGACTCTACAGACTTTCCGTACTTTATTCCCACATGTTTAAAAACTCCTCAGCGTACTGTGGACTTCTCATTTTACTGACTGTATGGATAATTGTCTCAGTCACGGTGACTTAATTGTATTGCTATCCCGCAGCAGACATAGGAGATGCATAAAATTATTCTCTGTGTGTGTATGCGTTTTTACCTGTCACATGTATGCACATAAATATCTGTACCTAAATGGGCATACACGGGGACCTCAGATTAATTCCAGTTAAGGACAACAGCATTTTTGGGAGATCAGATGCATGAATTTTGATTGCTTTTCTCATTTATAAATTAAATACGAAGTCAGCTGCCAAAGGGTTAATTGCGTATGATATCGGTGATAACAGTTCCTTAGACAACTCCGCAATGTCAAAGGTCACATATAAATATTTCTGTCTCTCGTTCTGATGTGCCAAAATTTACTTGAAAAAGAAATCCAAATGAAGCCGAAATGGGCCTTTTAATTTGGCTAATAACTAGGCACATTTGATAAAAGCTACAGTCTGAACTGCTGAGATTGACTCGAGCAAGTAAAACAAGGCAAAGTTGAAGGGCAAGCCGTCTAAAATGAGCTCTGCCGGTGACACTGGAACAGAAGGATTTAAGGCTGTGGGTACAGGCAGCGTAGCTGGGCAGCCCGGGCTCCTCCTGTCTCATTATTTCACCGGTTGTTCGAGGAGTGCGCGCCGTTCCTGCCAGAGCCACAAAGGAAATGGTGAGGGGAAGAGGACAACATGGAGAGTTTCCCAGACTGCAGCTAGCACGGGGAGATAGCAACCAGATGGAAGCTGTCAGTAGTAGTGAGGATATTGCTACCGCTGTTTGAAACTGGACAGAGCAAGGAATGAAGGAAAAGAGAGGGGGAAGAGGCTGAGTGAAAGATGGATTACGCTGAAGAGCAGACGGGGAGATAATGAGAAAGACGTGGGGAAGGGGTGCGTGAGGAGATCTGGGTTAGAGAAGCCTGGCTCCACAGTGTGCTACCACACGAGAACTTTGTTACTGAAAAAATAACCCGAGTTTACAAAATTTGTTTTAAATTTGCCCAAAGGACAAAACGCAGATCTGTCAGCATTTGCGTTGAAACCCAGACAGATTCGATCTCCGAAATACTTAGTAAATAGGGCGATTGCTTGGGATGAAGGTGCAGGTTCGATTTCTGTCTGCTTAAACTGGAGCTGGAATTTAAACCTGGGTCTCCCTCAGCCTTTCTCCTGCCTGAAAGCAACCCTGTGTAGGCAGACGGAATGCCGCTGCTGCGGTAAACACCCGTTCCCTGGAGGAAAGAGGGCACTGGGCAGAACAACTTATTCTCCAGCCTGGAAGTACAGCATTTACCTGCAATGAGAGGGGATGCAGATTTAAATTCCCATTCTCTACCAGGCACGGTTCCCTAACCATTGCGTGTTTAGCTGTTTTGAGGTGGAGTTGTGGTTTGGATGAGAAAATGAGAAAACTTAAACAGAAGTTCCTGCCAGGTGCGCCCAAGACTTTCTCTTCATTTTCGGAGCTCAGGAATGAAGAGCGGCCCCACGCAGGCACCTGCTAAGTCAGGTCAGTTTGTCAAAACCAGCAGTGCTGGCTCTGGTGAGCGATCCTCATCTAGGGAGCCGGGGGACAGCAACTGAGGGGAGCCAGGTCGCTTCCGAGTCAACATTGAATTCGCATCTCAAAGTCCAGTTCACTCGCCTGCTCGCTGCCTGGGGGAGTTCCCCATGTGCTGGGGTTTTTTTGCGCTGAAAGATGGCTTCTGGCACTGCTCGCAGCCCTGAGGTCCTCAGAAGAGCCCGGGTGCCCCGATGCCCCATGTGGCCTCCCGAGTCCTTCGTGGAGTTACGGTGACCGTGTTGGGCACGCCTCCCTAATCTCTGGGCTTTGCAGTCAGGGATGAAGCTCAATGTTTCTACCAAAGATGCATCTCTTTGGTACTATCAAGCATTATTTAAGATACAAGACAGCTTGGGAGCCCAACTGCTTTCAAATGCACCTCAGAAGAGTGTGTGACTGTGCTAAAAGCACTACGGGTGAAGGAGGGTGCTGATGCTTTTTGATGGGAACTGAAGCTCTGGGACTGTTACCAGCCCAGACCTGGGATTTGTTTTGTCCAAACACCAGATTTCTGCATCAAGAGCCAGTAAATGGCCTGATAGTGGAAAACAAACATCTGGTCCTCACGAGGGCAGAGAATTCATCCTTAATTTAGCTTTTAATAATAATTATTTCTTGTTCTATTAATTGATGCTCAGCATTTAGTAAAATCTGCTGCCTGTTCCATCTCATGATTTCAGTGGCCTGTCGAATATTTTGCAAACTCTTAAAGCACGTGAGCGTTTTTTATTTATGCTGCAAAATACAAAAATATGCTTTAATAATTTTTTTATAAGAGCTTTTATTTCTTACATTGTATTCGTTAGTCTTTGCGCTTTAAGAATGAGTTGCTGTACCCGTGGTTTAATAATGTGGTTAGCTTTGTCCATATGGAGAGTTCCCCTTAAATCATATCTATGGGGCTACAAACTGGTAAAAAAATTAGGAATGCACATAAGCATTTTCGAGATTGGGACCTCAGTTTTCTTAAGAAAGAAATGCTGGAAAGAGATGGTTTGTACTTACACCCGTTCTTTTTAGGATACGAGTTATTTTTATTGTGCTACTGGATTTTTTTGATACATCTTTGCGTGCAGAATTTTTCACGCAAGTTACTGGGAATGTCTTTAAATGACGTCAAAATAAAGACTGAAATAAGAACAGTGGAGTTTGGGTGTATCCAGTACAACTCGCATTTTGGTTTAATTACTTTGTTTTGACTCTGCTTCAGTGGAGATCTCAGTCTGGTCTCACAACCTCTCCATGGGTTTTTACTTTATCCAAACTTGTCCTGTCCAGCAAGACAATACAATTTATGTATTCTTAGTATAACTGAAAATACTTTCCATGCGTTTTAGCGGTGACGCTCAGCTGCAGT
This sequence comes from Chionis minor, assembly GCA_013398295.1. Classification (NCBI taxonomy): domain Eukaryota; kingdom Metazoa; phylum Chordata; class Aves; order Charadriiformes; family Chionidae; genus Chionis; species Chionis minor. The sequence continues at coordinate 613,751 of VZSF01010494.1, read as the reverse complement.
ATAGATCATTCAGATACCACCGTTAAGGCTGCCAAGATCTCCGTGCTGTCTGTAAGCACTGTTCCTCAGAGGCAGAGAAATCAAGGCTGTTTTCTAGCTTTGCTTCCTTCTTGTTTGCTGATGTGAATGATGGGCTATTCAGTAAAGGGAAGATGAGTTTGCTTTTTGGTTGATCTCACATGGAGTGAGATTCCTAGCTGCAGTTCTCAGGGCCTGGAAGCTCTTGTAAAACACCATTTATACTTGACCTCTTGTAACTAATGATCACGCTTTGCTCTCGGGGCTAAATAGAGCTGCCGCTTTGCAGTGACGCCCCTCGCTGGTACCTGCCCCTGGACCTGCTCTGTCCCTCTGCTGCCAAGACGAGGTGGTGACAATAAGGTGGATGAGTTATGTTGGGGTCGTCTCGTCGCTTTGAAAACAATGATAAAAGCAGCTCGTGAGAAGACGAGGGGAGGTGGAGGTGTATGGTTGAGGTCCCCTACGGCCAAGGGTCGCGGTGCCTGATGGCTGAGGCTGGGAGTTTACAAAACCTCCGGGTTTTCACAGCGGTGTGGAGCTGAGGGCACCTCTGAGCCCTGGCCCACGTGCAGGGCGCTGGAGCCGGGCGCTGGAGCCACTGCCATGAATGCTCATTCACCGCGGGCCAGGCCTCCCGCTGCCTCCATCCCTTGGTCCGAGCGGGCAGCGGCCCCCCAGCGCGGCGTGCCGGGGCTGGGGGACCGTCACCCCTGGCGCCCCAGGAACAATTCCTCATGCTCCGTTTCCTCCCCTGGCCTCGGCTGGGAAGGGGCCCTGTGCGTTTCGCGCGGTTAGACGCAGCTTTTCCTCCCCGGGAGCCTTGGAAGCTCCCGCGGCTCCGTGTCTGTGCCTGCTGAACCGCCAGCCATGGGTAACCCCGCCGGGGTGGACGCGGCCCTCGCTCCCCGCCACCACCCTCCTGCGGACTGAGCTGTGAGGGGCAGGCAAGGCCCCTGGCTCGGCCGTTCCCCGCTGGAATTCCGGCCGGACTAATGGCGTGCGGAAGGTGGAGTCCCTGGGCGGGAGCCACGTGTCGCGCGGGGCCGGGGCGGCGCAGGTGAGCGGCGGGGCGGGCAGCAGCTTTCCCCTCCGCTCCGGCACTTTGAGCTGCCCGCTCTGGTAAGTGTTGAACATTTGTAACTTGCTTTGGGCCCCCCCGGCCCCCTCTCCCCGGCGAGGGATGATGAAATGATAATGAAATGCCGCCCGCTGGAGGCGACGTGCCAGTGCCCGGCTCCAATGCCGGCATTAGCCTAATTCAGTAAGTGCTAGATGCCCGCTTTGTTTGTGTGGAGCTTGCAGCCCTATTGATGTCAAGCAGGCTGTTAAAAAGCATAATGACATGGCATTAGAGACCCCGAGAGCAATTAACAGGCTGCTTAATTAGCAAAAGGAATTAGAATTTGAGTGGCTGATCTTTGCTTAAAGACTTGTAAAAAAGCTGGAGCAGTTATCTGATTATGCATTGATCAAACAGGCTAACCCTGTCCTTAGGTAATTCTCTTCCCTCCATTGTGGTCTTTGAATATACAACTGTTTAAATATTCTGNGCTCCCGCTGGCCCCGTGGGCCGCGGCTACCGTTGCCCACACACCCGCGGGCCCCAGGGCGGCCGCCCTTTGGCGGGGAAAGGGGCTGGCGGGGGGCGAGGCCGAGCGAAGAAGCCGTGGCCGCCCTCCGCGCTGCACGGGCAACCGCTGGGCGACGGCGAGTTCTGGGCAGCGGGGCTGAGCCCACGGGGGCCGGCAGGCTCCGAGGGTGCTGGCCAAGCCCCCTGGGCCGGGGCTGGGGCGTCTCCCCGCGGCTGTTGGCAGCCGAAAGCCAGAGAAACCCGGCGCGAGTGGTTTTTACGCCAACACGTGCGCGCGGGGTGGTGTCTGTTCCGCCTGCCGTCGCGCTCCCTTCGCTCCGAGAGCGCCATGACGCTCGCCCGCATCTAATGATGGTGGACTCGCCGCTGGGGCGGGAGCGCAGAGGTCTTGGTGGGGAAGGGGAGAAAGCGTGGGTGTCGTAAAACGCTCCTGTTTATTTCAGGTGGTACTGGCAACAAAATAAACACGTTGAAGTGAAGAAAAAGAAAACAGACCAGCCAAAAAAAAACAAGCGAGCACCTTCCCGTGCTACCAGGCGAGACCGTTTGCGTGGAAGGTCAGAGTAGACGACGGCAGAATTTCTTGGGCTGCAACGTGTGTGACACTTGCTTGACCTTGCTGTGCTTTTGGCAGGTGGTTCCCTATTACTGCGTGGCACGGAGTTATTAAAAAATCCATTAACGGTTGTGTTTGTGCTTGCCAGAAGCCCACCTTCCCCAAATATTTTTTACATGGTTTTTCTTGACTATTGTTCTCCTCTTCGCTACACGTAATTTTGGCTTATTGGGAAGGTGTTATTTAATACTTCTCGGTGCAGCGAATGCATCCTTTTTTTCTGCATTTGTGAGAGTGAGGAAAGAGAATTAACCTTTACAAGGCAGGGGAGTTCTGCTGTGCCCAGTATAGTTTGCATTGTTTCACTGGCAAAAGTTTTGTTTGACTCAAGCTTGATTGTGTTTAGTTCCTGGCAATTTTATTTTGGAAATGCTAGTTCTAAACATAACCACCCAGTCTCTCAAAGGCCACCATTGTTTATTGTTTTCCTTTTAATAAACTTATTTTTTTCCTGTCTTCTAGATGGCTAGAAAGAGAACAAAAATCAACCACCCCCCACCCCCCCACACTTAGTGGATGAAAAACATCTATAACAGTTTTCTTATCGTGGATTCTGTTTGGGAGTGTAACTGTGCTGTAGGATCCTCTTCCACCCATCTAAATTCTAGTTGAGAGTCCGATTAGTTTTTAATGCTCTGAAATGAGTAAATTGCAAATTTGGTTACAGTAAATCTCTGCTTACAGGGAAGATTATTCTGCAGGGAAATATTTATTACTTCACTATGAGTTCATGTGAGAGAGATCAAATATGTATTGTATTTCATGCCACAGAATTCACTGAAATATTATAGAATATGATCAGACTGAATTCAATCAACTGTCCCGTAGCTCATTGACAGTACGTCTCAAATTGACTCCTTTCACACTTTCCTATACTGAATGCAACATTCAGGGGTTTTTAAAGTTGAGATTTTTTGGGGGTTGGAGTTTTCTTCCCCTTAGAGGTACCAGTCACTAAAGTAGAAAGCGGAGGGAGATGCCTGCCTGTGCTTTTTCTTATCAGTCGGCTGCGTGATGCAATTGCCAGGGAAATTTCGGAGCTGACATTCCAAGGCCTCGATCTAGACATCAGCTCTATGTAGGCAGAGCTCTACGCTCAGGATTTAATTGGGATTGCTTATGTCTTCAGGGATCCGTCCAGACGGGCACCAGTCTGCTATCAGAGAAAAGCCTATGTTGCATACAAGCATTTCCCTCATCTTTCTACTTTAATGACATATTTCTCCGAGAAAAATGCTGAATCTTTTCCAATAACTGCAGAAGTGTATTTGAAATAAAAATCTCATTCCTCTGGAGACTTTCCTCACTGATAAATGGACTATTATGCTGTTCAGCCAAAGAAGATATTCATATCTTCCAAAAATTGAAAGAACATATTAATAACTGATCCTGGGTCTTAAATTCCATATTAAGTTGGATAAAACATATTTTTAAAAAAAGGAAGTTACATCAAACCCACATTTGATACGCATCACTGGATAAATAAGTGTGTAAAGTTATGCTTGTGTTTAAATGTTTGTAGAATGGAAAATAAATTGCTCTAGGCCTCCTCTGCAGAAATTCTGTGGAACTTTTGACTTTCTCAAAGCCTTTACCCTGAAGCTAACTAGAAATTTTGATAAAGCCTTTCCTGAAGGGTGTTTCTAGTCATCAGGATCGAATTGATTGTGAGAGGGAGAAGCAAACACCAGCCCATGATATCTGACTCAAACCACAGACTCGTACCTTTTTCTCCTATGACCTTTTCATGGAGTTATTCTGGGTTGTCTCGGTCATTTTAATAGAATGTAAAAAGGTTCAAAATATTACAACTTGTATCTAGAGAAAAGTAAACTTGCAAATGACCAGCAGGATGTGTAAATCACCTTCATCCTGACTCTCCTTCATTTTGCACTGCATATTCGGCGAGTGGATGCTTTTGATCTCAGTATGAACCTCAGGGTACGTAGTTTATCGGTGCTGCGTTGCCTCTCTGAGGTGGCACTGCGCTGCCGTCCCCGTTCCACAGAAGGGAAACAGAATTCTGTTACGAAACTTTTAAAGCAAGTCCTTTTAACTTCATTGGTTGTTCTTATACAGATAACATGATAGAAGCAGGAAAAGCAGCAGCTGACGGGGCAGTGCGCTAGGCGGAGAGGTAACGGAGAGCCCTTGGTATAAACACTTGATCTGGTTCAGTGGCCCTTGGGTCAGTTGATCTCACCGGTGAATTAACAAAGGTCGCAAGAGAAGTCTGTGGCAGAGCTGGGAACTCGTGTGCTACGGTGGTAGCTTAACTGTTTCATGATCTGTCACTGAGTTCTTACAGTTCTTACAGTCTTTAACCATTCCTTCCTCATATTTTAACATGTTTAAAATTGATCTGTGATATAGTACATCCAAAAAAAACCCCAAAAAACCCAAAGCGAAACAAACCCCAGACTAGTGGTTTGAAAATGTGACAGTTTTTCAGCTATTTGAAACCTGTAAAAATCAGTAAAAATAGATGTAACTTTTAGGAGAATCAAATGTCGATTAAACTATTAGCGTGAAAAATAGGTAAAATAAATACTGTAAAAATATATAGTCAAGCTTCTTCAGAGATGGAAACAAAACCATGGCAGCACTTAATTTATAGGAAACCAGAAACGGTCTTATGGCCTGCTGACCATAAGCTATCTGTGGAGCTTACCAGATTTGTTCTTTCTCCAAGCTAGGCAAAATGCAAGTGGGCAAAACCAGGCAAATAATGAAAATAAGAATCTGTGCATATGGGAGATCTCTACAATCTTAACATTAATTTATATTTTGTGCTCCAAGGTGCTTAAAACAATAGGAAAGTATTGTTTTGTATGGACTGATTTTAGTGTATTCTGTTAAGAACTGCCTGTCGCGTCCTGATGATGATGGCGCATCTTTGTAAACAATCTAATTTGCAATTAATTAATACCAGTTCGCTGATTTAAGCTTAGCAGGTAATGTCGGTGACATTTTGCTTAGCAAAATGTATTGCAACAGCAAATGCCATTTTCATTATGTTTTGTTTCTTGTACCGCTCATAATTCCAGTTTCAGCAGTATAATGTGATGCCACTTCTTTCCAAAACAGTAGAATTTAGTGAATATGATTGTGTTTGTAGTTTGAGTCCATTTCAGAGACTGAGACTACTGCATGGAGGATTTCAGAAACTGAAATAGGGCTGAAGCTAGAATTATCTGCTGTGCTTCTGATCCTTTTGTTTTGATAGATGTGATTCACTAAAAGCTCAGGTCCTTGTAGAAGGATGATTTGACAACAAAAGGTGCGCCTAAAAGACAGGCTTCTCTGAAGGTGAGCCCAATCCGCAAGGCTTTTTAATTTTGCTAGCGTTGTAGAAAAGATTTATGCAGTTCACGTATGACAGTGCCGGGTGGTCACTTGCAGGGTGATTCCTAGTGCCTTGTCTCTTTAAAGCCTGGAGTAATAACAACAATATTTTGGTTTGAATCACTTGAGTTGGAAAACATCCTGGTGTAATTTACCCAGGCATTTCTCTACTTCCTAACCTGTCTGTGGGTTTTTGACTGTTGGTAAATATGGAAGCCCATGCCCAAGAAGCAGGAGCATGTAGGAGAAACGTCCTTAATATGAGTCAAAACCCAGGACCTGCCAAGATACCTACAGCTGACACATCTGCGACCTGCAGAACTGGAGGCTCCTTTGCGGACGGTGGTTTTGTTTGGAGCCGAGGACGTGCTCTCTGTAGGAGCAGTGGCCAGGCTGTGGCACAGCTGAACCAACGGTGGCCAAGTTGGGGTGTTTGAGACACACAGACAGGCCTTCCCAGACCAGGGCAACTTACCTGTTCACCGTCTGTTTCTTTGGAGGCTTAAAGAAATCTGCCCGATCTGAGCTCAGACAGTTAGCTATTGGGTCAAGAGTCGCGAGAAGCAGGATGGGTTTGGGGCTGTTAATGTAATGTGGCTCGGCAGCACTTTGCAGACTGTTCAGACAGTCTTAAAACAGCCGAGTGCTGAAGTAATGGGTTTTAAATGCTCAGAATTCAGTTGATTTTGAAGGTAACACAAAGTGTTAAGAGCATCAGGTGAACTGAGGTAACAAATTTGCTGAGAGTTTGCTGTGTAACTCCGTGCTCCTTTTCCCCCTAACACTTTGCCTACTTAAATGACAGCTTTTTTGCTTGCCAGGAGGAAGGAATGGGATGAGAAGAAACAGTGAATCAGTGTACGCCAGTTTTACTGCTTGTTATGCCCAAATTACTCTGATGCATTCTAGCTCAGTGCTGACACTGTCCACATCCTTATTTTGAGGAGGTAAAAGACGCTGTATGATGAAGACAGGAAGGTGGTTTCTGACTGAAACCTGCTTGATGACCACAAGAAAAATGATGAGAGTGAGAAAATATGTATGTGTCCCAGAGCTTTATACATAAGCCCGAAGTGGAGCACTCTGCTCAATCTAAAGTGACAAGACGTTTATATGAGTGTGGAACAAGGCTAGAGGCATTTAGGAGCTGAGGTGAAAGCAGCATCCTGAAGTGAAGCTGTGCTCAGGATCCACAGATGATCTGTTGTCTTTGGGATGGCAGCAGCAATATTCCTGTCCCCCAGATGGTAGAGACAGGGAGCTGAAGGAGTTCTCCAGGCAAAAGGCAACACTGATTGAATTATATTAAATAGCGATTAAGATTGTTCTTCCATGTTATGAAAGATCCCAAATAAAAATAAATATCTTAGTTTTGCTTTGAGTAATTAGTTACAGGGCTCGGTTAACGTGAAATTTGAGGGTCTATTTCCATAGCTGTCTAAAGGTGCATTCAGAAGGTACTTGCTTTCAGTGAGATTTAGATTCTGAGGTGAGCTGGAACCCCCCCTTTTTTTGAGGGGTGGGGGTAATATATCCTTTGTTTTCTTAGATATTTGTGTTAATCTTAAACCAGTGAAGCCAACAGCCCACTATTGTCCCGGCTGTGACGAATAGGAGAAATCTTTCCTGGAAAAATACCGAAACTGAAACCCGTGCACAGAGGTTGGTGTGAGGGGCAGGTGGACGGACTGACGCGCCAGACAGCGGTGGCTGTTCTGACAAACAAACCATGCAAGCAAATCTCTTAAAAGCTTGTTTTTAAATACACAAACTATTTTACATTTGGCAGTGCTTTTAATTCATTAGTATTTGCTTTAATGGGTATAAAATATTTAAAACTTTGTGAAGGCCTCAAAAGCTGAGAAAAGAAATAAAAATACCATCTGTCTTTTCTCGTTAAAAAGGAAACTGTTGACTAACAGAAGTGCTAAGTTGGATCTGCTTTGTAAACGAAGCAAAACATAGGAATATAAGCAGACTTTTTTTACGGATGACTTTTTTTTAAGTTTTGTCTGGTTTGGACTGATACTGAAGGCCAAGAGAAGAATCCCTTAGATTGCACTGCAGTGCTCATTCAGGTTTTGGGTTGTTTGTTGGTTTTTAATAATAATTGCCCACACACTTCGTGCTCTATGGGGGAGTAGAGAGAAAAAAGGGAATAAAATTCCAAACAGTGCAACTTTAGGGACAGGAGGGAGGGAATTTAAATTGAGTTGGTGGAGTCATACCGTTTTAGGTAATCTTGACCTAATTAGTCTAATGGAACATAGTCCAGCACTAAGCATCTGTGCTCAGATTTTTCAAAAAGTAAAGATTAAATTTAAAGAGATTAGACAACTTTTTTTTTTTTCCCCCTCTGCAAGATATTAGCTGTTCAAAAATGACAAAAATGTTCTTAAGCCTCTCTGAAGGAAGGGTGACCAAACAGACTGCCTTTTGTTTCGCCATGGAGCTTGCTTGCAAGCCGCTGAGAGGTGGTGTCCGGTCACTGTGTGCGGGACCCAGAAACATGACTTATCTATCGCCAGTAAAGCGAATCAGGCTGGGGTATTAGCAGGGGGATTAGAAGTCGAAGTTGCTAGTGCAGCAGTGAAAACACTGGCCACCCAGAAGGTCTGTTGGAGAGACAAGTTTGTAAAAGCTTTCTCTAAATGGGAGGAAAAATTGGGGCAATGATCTTCCCGGTGCTAATGTAAATGAGCCTTGGATTCATTATATTAATACTGACCTTGTGTTAAGGTATGGATAACAGATGCCACTTCTGCGTGTTCATGTGACCTCTGAAAATGAATGCAGGTTCCTAAATCTTACCCTTAGGTAGTTTTGAGACCATCATGATGTGCACATGCCGCTGGTAAATGTTTTAAGCAGGCGCATCAGGAAGGAAGTTAAGGGCTGATTCTGCACGAGGTACCAGCTCTCCGCTGCCTGGCGCCTAAACGGGTATTATTCACGTGGTCAGTTGTTAATTTTTTTAATGTTTCATTTAAGGGGATAAAAGCCACTCCTGAATACGCAATCCTGTAGGGATCTCAAATGGTGATTGTAATTCTTCGGTCTGTGTAGGTCATATACAGGGCATTGTCCGGAAACTTTTCCTCCTGTCCTTGGCTGGTGGTCTATATGAAATGAGTTTAAACTAGCTCTTGATAAACATAACTGTATATTGCAGACCCATCAACTTGATGTGCGGTGGTCAGCTTCCATATTTTAGTGATTGCGCTGGCCATGGAGGATAAATTGTATTGTCATTTTATCTCGCTTTTCATTTTCTGCCACTCCTTTGGTAAGGATATTGCAAGACCTTGTGTCCATAGTCTAATGGACTTCCAGGTAAGTGCAGTACTTAATCAGGGTCAGTCCAGCCTGTTGTATATATGCACACGTACATCATATGGCTAGTGGTAAACTCCCAGCTTTTGAGAAGCTACAAAAGCCTATAGTTAAAAAGGACTTCAGCAAAATTATGATGTAGGACTGAGCATGGAGGTATTTTGGTCTTAAATTGACCAAGGGCAAGCTGAGTCCTGCGGACCAAGCATGAAGCAGGATGTAGTCAAACCTGATGTTAAAGCAGTTGGATGGATTTTACCATGTAAACTACTAGCCAGAGTCGGATTTTCTAGTGCTGTTCCTGAACCAATTCTTGTGTTGCGTCTCTGTGTTAAGACATTAGAGCCTCCCTCAAGTCATCTCAGCCAATGCCAATATGGATTTTTTTTCTTTTTTAAGTATGGCATTTTTCATAGATTTATCTTGGGTTGTTTTTACGGTTGGCATTAAACAGTATCACTGCCTGAGAATCACTGGTAATTACAGGGGTCATATTGCCTGATGAGAAACAGGTATTTCCATCCTATCTACAAATCCCTCAAAGAGGGGTGAAGCACACAACTGCAGCACAGCTATTTTGCTGTCAAACTTCAGCAGAAATATTAAGATGGAAAACAGCTACCTAAATCTCCCTTTTACTTGTGGTTAAAAATAAGCTTGATTTTTGTTTCTCCCAAGATCAGAACCTTACAGAATAAGCTTGATTTTTGTTTCTCCCAAGATCAGAACCTTAGAGAAGTGTTTCTAAGCATTTTACATTTATGTGGTGCCATTCACTGTCCTATCTCCATTGATTATCTTCAAACCTGTCTAATAATAGTCACATTTAAATTGATTTCATGCCTAGCTGTATTTTAACATAAGATTTTGGGATGTGTAAGGGTTGTCTGAAGGCTGTTGTACCTCTGCTGTTTCCTCACGAGCCTGTGTACGGGTTTGAAGTATGCTTGCTTGCTGGATAATAGATTGTTCCAGGCACCCAAATGTGCTACATCTTGAAACTAGGAAAAAATCTCTGCAGCAAACAGATAGTGAAATTATGGATGGGATTATTTCTCAAGCAGCTCTGTAACACGCTCCAGGGAAGTACAGCACTTTTCTCCAGTTCCTGACAGGTATTGCAGAGAGTCCTTGACCTGCAGAAACCTGAAATTGTAGCGTGCAGCTCCACAGTCTCCAACCCAGGAGCTCTGTCGTCTTCTTTGCTAGTCCTAGGGGCGTAGAATGGCACTGTCTGGACTGCAGTACAGGCTCCTCTTCCTTGGCTTAGCTACATGACATTCCAGTCTCAATTTGCACTCATCTCTCCCTAATTTTTTTGTAAGTTTAAATGGACAGATTGCTGGTGGGGTTTTTCTATAACTCTGGAGTGGAATTGTCCCAGACGTTTCTACATGGAGTAACATCGGCAGTAAAGATGTGCTCGAGCTGCAAATGCTATGGAAATTTCTTTCTGTAAAGTTATGTAAGTCAAAACATCAGGTTTCCAGGTCGCTGTGAGCCTTAGAATTGTAGATTCAAACACAGAGGGACCAACTCTGCCTTCCGTGGCAGATGGGCCAAATGGTAAGACCCTAGGAGTGCCGCTTTCAGTCAAAGCAGTTAGCGTTAGTTATGTGTAGATATTTTAGTGGCAGTTTTTCTAAGGCATGTGGAAGAGTACAGTAAACCAAAATTGTTTTATCTGCCTTTTTGGTAGTTTATTAGCAATTCAATTATCTACCGCCAACCCATTCCAGATGGGGCTGGCTGTGTTCTGGTTGAGCTTGGTGCCTAAGGAGAATTTGTAAAGCGCTTGTGAGTTTGTGTGGAGTCCTGTGAGGCTTTTCTTAAAGTAACTAAATAAAACTTTGATGCAGTTTTTCAAATGTAAGTGGTACTTTAGCTTTGCCAGGTGGATGCCCATGCCTGCAAGCTGGATGAGTACGTGACCAGGATCTTGTGACAGGCTGTGTTGGGGAGTTAATGGGAGAGGGGTACGTTCCGTGGCGCATATTTCAAAGTGACTGTGGACGCTGGCAGCCTCCATGGAGTTATTGATGCACTGTAAATTTTTATACCAACTTGATGGTCTGGGAGAGTCTTATTCACATAGCCTGTGCATAAATCAGCCTCTCGGGAATTGGAAAGTGCAGCAGACCTGGCTACTAACTTAGTCCTCTCTGTTCATTCCTTTCAAATCTCTGCTTTGACTTTTGTGATTTGAAACTTCAGATTTACAGAGATTAAAATTCTAAAAATCCTTGCATACAATAGAAAATGTCAGGTATTGCTTACCTGACTCTCTGCTTACAAACCCGCTGCTTGCAAAAGTATCAACTGCTTTCTGCTATGCTGATTCTGATAGCCTGGGTTATGATGTCTGTCACCATCTCCCAAAAATATATATGGGAGTGGAGTCGAGACGCTCTGTGTGCTGCGAGGCGCTCTCTGCCTAGAGAAAGGAGATCTGGTTTGCCGAGGATAAACTCACTGCAGATTTTTGCTTGTTGTGAAGTGTTGGTTTGAACAGAGTACCTCCGTCAAGGTTACGGCATGGTGAGTGCAATGAGGTTAACAAAATTTGGATCACTGTTGGACCCGTTCACTTCCACTGGTTTCCAATAGCTCATTATTGAGACAGATGATCTGGGAGGCTTTTGGGTATGGTTTTGAACTTGTTTAATCTTTGCATTTCTTAGGCTTTGGGGAGATTTGAATAGCTTTCCTGCACAGCTTTGCGCTTCCAGGTTCTGATGGGCCAGAAGCGAAACAAAAATATCTCGATTAGTTCAAAAAGTACTGCTAAAAAAGTTATTGTTTGTTAAAAATCTGGTGAGAAACTCTCTTCTTTTGACTTAGCGAATTTTGCTGGACTTGGAAGGATTTAAGTTATCGCAGATTGTTTTAAGGCTCAGTCATCTAAGGTGGAAAGGTTGCGAGACCCTTAACACTGCACACAAATAAATCCTCACCCTTGCACCTGTGCCTCTTGTGGTCCTTAAATATATCTATACAAAAGAATAAGGAGTGTTGGCAGTATCTTTATGAAGTCCTGATTCTATCAGTAGTTGTGTTTTTTTTTTTTATTAACAAACCCTTTGACTTTGAAGCCTCAGCTGAAATACTTCTTGACCTTTACAAGTGAATCGGCCAGACACTAACCATGTGAGGTGGGTCATATGGAACAGATTTAGATACAAACTCATATCATCCTACCAGAGGAATGCAAAGTCTCTCCCGATCCCTTCCACAAAGCTGCATCATGTGTGTGAGATAAATCCAAGGGACATAAGGGGTTGCCAGACAGCGCAAAGGACAATAACTTTGCTATCTCAAACAAAACAGCGCTGCTTTGAGATTTCGCTCTTAAAGGTGTAGTAACCTTCTCCCTTGACCACTGTGAATTACTGAGTGAGGATGTCGGGGAGCGGAACGAAGAGGGATTTATAGCTGTTTCGGATCAGTGGTGGTCTGGCAAAATGTGTAAGGGCCCGCACGAGCATGAAGGTGCCTTTGGAAAGCTGCCGAAGATTTTCAGAAGTCGCAAGCAATAAAGAGTTCAACTTTTTTCTGAACCCCAGAGCATCCTGAGAGAAGGTTCCATCCGTTCTTGTTTTACACACACTAAATCATTTCTTCCTGCAACAAATTTACAAGGGTAACAAGGGCTTTCCGGAGGGCTTGGAGGGGAATTTTCTCGCCTTCGTGTCATCACTTGTCAAAATGCTAAAACGCATGATGTTTGAATATAGGAGAGGTTACAGGAGATGCAATGTGTGCTGTGCTGAGAAATACAGCTTACAGGCCTAAGTGAAGCGTAAACCAGAGAGAACTGTCCAGGTGTGCGGTGTGTGGAGTAGAGGAAACAAGCGACGGTGGAGATTAAGAAGTACCACCCAGCTGAGCGTTTCAGGTGTGCGGGTAGGGACGTGGATCCTCCGAGCAGCCATCGTAATGGAAGTTACGGCGTTTGGAGATGTGCTCCTTGCGCAACTCTTCTATACAATCCCCCTAGTAGGTATTAACCTCGGGCATGGGGAATCTCACTTTCCTTCTTCGTTTTGATGATACTGAAAAAAGGTTCTTTGGATTTCAGGTTGTTTTATTTTTTTTTTTTGAGAAGATGCAGTTACTGTTTTATTTGCTCCAGGTCTGTTAACGGGAAGAGCATCTTTAAACCCCTAGGCAATAGTTTAAACGAGTGGGACATTTTCCTGTTGTCTCGCTTTCTGCAGGAGGGACTGCTTCAGCAGGAAAGGTTGACAGTATGCAGGCCCGAGTCATTAAGACATTTTTCCCCAGTGAAAAAAGGAAATTACGACTTCCCTTGGGAACAGGAGGAGGAGTTACACAACAGAAGACCGTTATGGTCATCTTCTGCCACTCATTTTGATGGAACCCACAAATCCAGCTGACAGAGATCATGCTTGAGCTTTTGACAGAGACAAAGCTGAAGGCAAACCTGTTCTTTAGCGTTTTGTTGTGACAAACTATAAGTGACTAACTATACAAGTGCTTCTCCCTGCTCAGTATCATGGTTCTTTACAAATCCTCACCTAGCTTTCCCATCGATTTCTAACGGGGGAGTAGATGCCTCATACCTGTAGCCTGTCTAAAGCTGGGCGCTGTGATGGGTGGAGATACCCAAATTCCATTTAGGCACTGAGCAACAGCTTAACTCTTTGGAAGGTTTGGGTACGCGGTGGCTTGGAAACCTTGCCCTCGGTGTGTTACAGCGGGAACTACCGAGGCGCAGCGCTTCTGCAGTTGGGCTCCTGTTGGGACTTCTGAACCCTGGGTGACCTGCTCTTTTGCTGGTGAAGGGTAGGAAATGTGAGCATCAGGCCTGCTGAGACAAACCTTTGCAATTTTAGTTAGAGAGGTGTCAGACTCTTGACCAACATCATTCTTCATTCCCTTATTTCAGAGCTTTTTCTTTCAAAGTGCTTTTGCCTTAGGACTCTACAACTCTGACCTCTAGCACCAATATTATACCTTTAATTATGTCTGCTAGACAAATATGTCACCTTCAACTTACTTTAGTCATGGCGTGCTATGAATCTCCCTCGGCCAGCGTACTGTAAGCTTCTGGGCTTTGACAACGCTATTAGCAGGGAAGCATTTTAAGCTGTTCATTGTATAATCATCCCTGTAAGGTGGCGTTTTTCTCTAAATTAATCAGCAGGGCTTGTATTTAATCACCAGTGATACATGTATATTTTTTCCTAAGTTACAGACCTCTGTCTCTGTTTCATGGTAAGCTGGATTCTGCGGTTTATCTGATCTGTGGGATTTTAATAAGTTTGGCCTGCACATAAGTAAATGTACACTTGACCTTGAACATAATAGTAGAAGAGGAGCTATAGCCCCTGTTGGTGTTGCTGACAAAGCAAACAGTTTAAACAAGGAAATTAAAATTTTATTTTCTTTCAGTATTTATCCCTTTTTAGTTAACCTACGGCAGAAGAAAAATGCAGCTTGGGCTACATCTGCACCAATCCTCAGATTATTAATATTCCTATTAAAGAGCAACGAGGATAAAGAGCAAATAGGAAAGAATAGGAATTTCGTTTGCTTGCTGGCACTACAGCGTAAAACATTATTAAGATGATTTGTTAAATAATAGAAAGGGTTTTTCATTTCCTAATTTTCCAGCTGCAGCTAAAGCTATCTCCCGGCAACCTGCTTCTCATTCCTTAATATTTAGACTTATGGACCAATTTGAGAGTATTTTCTTTCCTGCCATGATTAATGCTTCTATGAAACAATGTCATCGCAAGCCATCTACCTACCTTGTCAGCTTGGCATCAGTCTGGCTGTGCTGTGCTGTAATTTATGGCTTCAGCCAGTAATTTGCAAATCTAATGTTGGGGAGGCTATGAGGATCTGAAATTTGAATGCTTTTTACTGATTTGGTAAATATCTCCCCCATTAGTAAAACAAATGGCACAGGGATCAGACATCATCTCCAAGGCTCAATAAATATTTTATCAGCCATAATGGAAATTGTCAAATTGATCTAATTGTACAATATGTTATCAACAAGATATCAAAGTTGGACATGGCCTCTGCCCTTGTCTATCATTTGCAGGCTTTTGCCTTCGATTGCGACTTCCTGGGAGAAAAGTAGGAAAGTGCAGAGTTCATTGCAAAGTAGTGTGAATAACATACCGAATGAATATCCATTCAGAAGATAAATTCTGGAGAAATAATTAACTCTCCCCTGCTTGACTAGAAAGCAGAACTGCAGAAGGTTCGTGTAAATCTCCCAAATGGTAACTGATATTTCTACGTTGAACCTATACACATTGGTCTAATACCTAAAGGCAAATTATCCATCACTGATACTGCTTTTGAGGTAACATTCGTGCCTTCGTTCCTTTTAGAAGGGGCTAAGTGAGTGAATTGAGAAGCAAATTTTAGTTCTCTGGCACCAGCGGTAGGAATGGTTCAATTAATTTATTTTAAAAAGTTTAGGAGACCTAACCTTTGCTAAAATTGGATGTAATTATTACTCTGCTTGAATTCAGTGAAAATTGTCAGTCACAGGAAATCCTGATTTGTAAATAATTAAAGATTTATTTGAATGCCTGATTTTAACAAGGTAAAATTAGCAGACTTTGCCATGCTAGAAGTCATGCTTGTAGAGTTCCTGTGTTAAACTTCATCCTATAGAGATGTTTGTCACAGCTCTTTTCAGGTCTTTTTTTTTTTTGTGTGTGTGAGGGAAACCCCATCCAGATAGAGAAAAATCCTTTTACAAAAAAAAAAAGGTACGAACAGTTTCTCATTTAAGAATTCCCTGAGGGGGTGTGGGTGTGTGTTTTACTCTGTGTTTGGGAGTGAGAGAAACAGTACTAGGATGTTCTCCAGTTGCCGGGTCGTTGCGGTAGATCCAACTAGTCAACCAGTATCCTGAGGGGCTTTGAGGAAACGTGTCTGATGGAGTAAATTTCTGATATTTCTCACAGTGGAAAGTCTCGCCACCTTTTCTTTCTGAAAGCACTCTGTTTTCAGCCAGCTTGTTAATATTTAATGGGCAGGGACCCAGGAAGACAGCAGGGCTGGGCACAGATCCGCTCACAAAAGAGCATGTGACTCCTTAAACTGGCCGACCAGCGTACAGCTTGTTCATTGGTGGTTTTTTCCCCACGTACCCCTTGTCTAGCAGTGATAGAATGCATCTTGGATCTGTTTTCTCTGTGTCTCAGGTTGCTCATTGCTCAAAATGGGAATGTCGGTACCCGACTGCTTCACTGAGGTTGTAGACATTGCCTAAGTGCTTAAGATCTCTGAACAAAAAGTGCAGAAGAAATGGAAGAAATTTCTTTTTCTTGAAATTATTGTTTGGGTCTTAAAACACCCAAACTTGCCAATGTCTCATGCTGGGTGACTAGGTGAACAATGTCAGTAGCCTTTTTGTAGTTAGAGAATCTTAAACATGTTCTTGGATGCAGCCCCTAGTTATGTTTTTCATTAGATCTCTTGGAGGCTTAAATAGGAGGTCTATGCTTGATGTTTTTGGTTTCCTGTCATTTTGAATAAAAATAAGGATAGAGCATGTGGTATCTTAGTAGGAACCTTGAGTAAAAGTAGCTTTAGGTAGCACTGTCTTTGAGGAAGTGCTTAAAATTTAGGCTAACAAGCTGCAAATATCCGATAATGCATTTTTACTGTTAGTTTGTTGGGTACCTACTTTCCGCGTTGTAGATAGGGAACAGAACTAAATGGAAGTGTGTGTGGAATTAGAATCAATTTCAGGATGTTAATAACCAAGCACAAGTAAGATCATAATATTCATTAAATCGGTGAAGGGTAAAGGGGCTATTTTAACAAAATGCAGCAGACGCAACCAAGACCAAGTTAAGTTTGGGCTTCAGTGCAGCCTGTAGCCTCGGGGTTGTCGAGTTGAGAGGTTTCTAAACATAAGCCATATGCTTGCCCTTTCTTTCAAATGTTCTTTTAAAGTATATGTTCAGTTTTCCACCCCTGCACTTGGCCATTCTGCGTTATGCACAGCAAGCACGTGAGTTGTTCAGAGTGGTTTTCTCCAAAGGAGTTCTGGATATGATTTTTATCTTTTATAGCAGGATCTGAGCATGATGGAGTGATAGCTCAATAGATAAGATCTTGATGTTATTAAAAAATATTTTAAAATACTGAATTTAGATAGCTTTAGACTCTATTTTGTAGCAACGTAGTAAGAAGTGGATGTAATTCACTTTTTGCTTAAGAGGTGATGTACCTAAATCTTTGTTTGATTCAGTTGCAACACACGTTCATTTTCAGAGCAATGTTTTTTCCTGGGTCTGTTTTCAGAGCAGCGCTGTGAAAGGGAAGTGAGTGGCCACCTTGCCTGGCGCTGCAGGCAAACGTGAAGTGGTTTTTGTTAATAATTCTTTCCTGTTAAAACTTAGTTGGTGGAAATGACAACCCTTTGTGTTCCTGGGGAGCCAGAGAGCCGATGGGGGGGGTTGCAGCACCGAGCACACATACCTGTCTTGGGAAAAAGGGATGATCCATGGCAGATCCTGGGCAGCCACAGGCAGGGAGACAGGGAGAGCTCCTGGCTCTGCGAGGTGCCCGAGCCAGGTCAGGGACTGGAAATGTTAATGTTTCCTCTGCTGCACCTGGAAACACACCGTTTAGGACTCCTTAAACTGCACAGCACTACGCGTAGTGATGCAAATGTCAACAAGAAATAGTTACTAAGCACCAAGCCAGTGTGATGTGTGGTCCTACAAGGAAGGCACAGAAGAGCTTTTATTTGGCATTACGGCGTTCGATAGTCTTTTAGCAACGCGGGTCAGGCAGGAGCCAAGCTGTTACGCATACTTGAGGGCAAATGAGTAAGAAGGGGCAGGAGAGACATGAGCCGGGCTCAGCACAGACCGTTTTAGATCTCCTGGTCTCGAATCTGTTAATTTCTTTCGTATCCACCACTCCTGGTAGAAGGGCAGAGATGCTGTACAGGTTGGGGAGTTAAGGATTCTTCCTCCTCTCTCTCCTGTCCTCCCCCCTCCCAGTGCTGACTTCCACGAAGATGTACACTTACAACTTTGAGGAGCAGTGAAGATTTGAACCATAAAATTCCAGTGATGGGTTCTTTTTGGGCCACATCTGGGGGTAACTAATTCCCAGTCTCTTGTCTTCTGACCATTGTGTTCTCCATAGTGTTTTAGAAGCACTTGCAGTATTTCCTTTCTCTCTAGCAAGCATGCACTGAGCACACAACCGTTTTGTTTGAACGATTCAAGTGATGACAAACTTGTGGGTGTGAGCGAGCGCAGACTTTAGCACCAATGATCTGCCACACATCGGTTAACTGTGGTGAGAGCGCTATTAATTTTTAATGCAAGGTTTGTGCGATCTTTTTCTTTGTATCCCATGCACACTCCCACCTCCACATCAGCAGACCTAGATTTTTTATCAGTAATTGCTTCTGGTGAGAGGGGGGGAAAAAAAAAAAAGTTGTTCTTAAGCATTCGTTTTCTAGGCCAACAATAACCCCAGCCTAGACGAATAACTCCCTCCTAGTTCCTACAGAGAGAAGTGTTAGACTACACAGACAGTGAGGTCATTCATAGTCACTATTGTTTCTTGATAACCCAATTAAGAAAGTGCAATTTATCTAGCCTGTTTCCATTTAATTATCTAATTTGTCTGACCGAGTCGGACTAGCTATCTCCTCTGCACTCTGGGGTTGTTATCACAGTAAGGACTTGTTCCTGCAGCGTGCTCCCCAGGTGCTTTTCATTCATTTGACCTATAGTCATAGACAGTTATAAATCAGGAAGGTAGAAAGAGCCATCACATTGCTTTCCCTTACTTTATCATTAGGGGGGAAATGTGTGCGCTAGATTGAGAGTCACAGTGCTATTGCCCTCTTGCTAATCTAAGACCAAACTTTAATAAAGGTATTTTATAGTCTTCCATTTAGAACTAAAGATGGCTTGAGAAAAAGGTTTGTGTGCGGGGAGAAAGATTTGTCAACGTGGATGTTCCACAGCAAAGGGTCAAACCCACAGTATTAATATCCAATGGAGAAATTATTAATACTTGTATATCATTGTTACTAACATGCTGTAATGAATGGTGTGTTTGTAAATACTGTCTCTACTGCGGTTATCACTGCTGCCAAATGCACTTCTGGAGATACCGAACTGAAGCAGAGGAATAATTTCAAATAAACAGCCCTCTACCATCCGAAGCTGTACAAATTAGCAGCGACACTGCCGGAAGACTGTTTCTTCAAGGTTTGTTCTTCTGGATTCCTTGTTGCTCTATCATTTCATCCAGAGCTTTCTCCTTTGCAACGTTCAGTTTGCAGGTTCAGGGGTCTGGTTCCTAGAAATGTGTTTAGTAAACTTAATGTGGTTGATGCAAGACCCTGAGGTCTGGACTCGTGGGGTTTGTTTTCTTTCCTTGTTTTGACTGAGTTGTGATTGTTTGCACTCTGGGTTCCACGTTAAGGCACTTATTCAAGTGGTGTAATGTTTTAGAGGTCCTTGTGTTCTGACTTCCCGTAAGAGTGGTAATGATGTTCTCGGTTTATTCGCCCGGCAAATTGGTGTTGATGCTTGGGAATTGATGTTGCAGATCAGACCCTGGTTCAGCTACTCCGTATCCTCTGTCTGATGCTAATAGGTGTTTTAGAGACAGCCGCGAGGGAGAGTTACCTTTCAAAATGGGGGTTTCATCTTCATTCAGAGAACATTTTCATGGCTTAATTCATGTTTCGAGTGTGAAAGACCTAACACCGGTAGGAGTAACACCACGCTGCCCTTCTGCTCCTCCGGTACAGTGCAGTTACCATTGTGCTGCTGGTATTTGTGGTTCAGTCCTCTCTGAAGGGCCCACCCATAAATGTTGTGTGAGATACGCTGCAAATATTTATCAGAGATAATCACTGCCTCGGAGAATTCTAGTAGAAAGACATCTTTTAAGGCTTCTGGGCTTCACGTAGTGAAAATGAGCCACCTGAAAAATTCTGCTTTGTGGGGGTTGGAGAATATCTGAGGTTCTCCCTGTTGTCATGTTGACTCGTAAGTACAGCAGCAATGGTCTCGTTTACATTGTTGGATTTTTTTGTTTTTGGAAGCCAGGGACATCCACCCTTCCTAAGGCTGTGTGTGGGTGTGCGGGTTTTCTTTTTTTCTGAAGTTGTTTGAGCTGCTGCTATTTCTGAAGAGGTGTGTTCTGTGCTACTTGAAGTTAACCATGAACTGTGCTATCTGCTGATAGCGTGGAGATGTTGTTTGCCTTGCCACAGTCCTGTGCGGTCCAAGCGGGTGGACAAATACCTCAGAAGGGTTTGGCTTTGTTTGTGTTGTGCTGTGGGTGGGTTTCTTCCTCTCGCCTCTCCACCCCTGCAGCAGAAGCACTCTTGCAATTCCAGGTGTGCATGTTTCGTCTTGCTGATTCACGTTTAGAGAGGAGTTTAACAGTGTAATCAGAAACTTGGCACTCTGCGTGTGTTTCCAGAAAATCACTGAACACTGTGGCTAACAAATTAGCCAAAGGATCGAGGAGGAGCTATTTGAATTTATCTGATACATCGACAAATAAGTATCTCATGCCATGTTTGTAGCCTCTTATAATTCAACATAATTGCATGGTATGATTTCATGTCATCTGCTCTCTCCGTTTAGCAGCGATTATCAGATGACATGGTTTATACAACATGGTGGGAAGTAGCTTTTGAAGAGTTTCTGAATGTGCTGATTCTGTCTTACATATTCTCAATACTTTGGTATTTGGCGTATTGTTAAAATAGTGATTATAATGCCCTGGTAATCTATTTCATCCATAAAGGGCAAATCACCTAGGTGCTTCCGTAATGCAGGCTGGTGCTTGGAGAGCGATGTCGGTCCTGGGTTTATGCAGATATTAAGATGATTGTATTTAAAGCCCTGCACTGCTGCCATCTCACCATGTGTTGCCTCGTCAGTGCCTGACAGTGTGACAACAAGGTAGTTTTTTCAAAGGTGTGATTCTTGATACCGATTCCATTACTAAACACTATCAAGATCTCTTCCTCTGATTTCTGTCTCTCCCAGGCTTCTAGACAGAAACGTGGAGACTGAAGCGTAGGTCTGTTAACAGAAACTCTGTATATACACCATATGATTGCCTTTGCCGCTTTTCAAGGTTCATTCCTGTATTTCTCGATTAAAAATGGAGATTTTTGCATTGTTTCACCTTCCCAGGGGCAATACTGATGTGGTATCTACCAGTTCTCGAAGGTGTAGTCAGAAATTTCAAGCTCCAAAAAATCCAATCCCATCTGTTGGCCCTGTCCAAATATGCTGTGTTGTAATAGTTCATCTTTCATATTCTTCTGCATAAAGTGTACAGTGGCAAATTTCAGCTTCTGTGCGTCACTAATATTTGGGGCTCGGCAGAGCCCGTACTTCGGGTTTCCTGGAAGCTATTAATAAAGCTTAAAGCCAGCTGCTAAGTGTGCAGAATTATTGCTTGTGGCTTTATTTTCTTATTCTTGTGTGTAAATGGTGGGTTATAAGATTGCAAGTACTGTTCTATCTTGAATTAGTATTTTGAGCTGTCTTTAAATAGTCATGGATAAAAATAGATTTGCATCGTGGTAACTTGATATTTCTCTCTCAAAAGTCTGTTGTCAGGTTGGTCAATAAATGAGGGTTTTGTGACAATGTAAAGTGGTTTTAAAATTAAGATCTACTTTGTTACTCTCTTAAAAAAAAAAAAATTACATATTCTTTCTTGAAACATGCCCTTTTTCAAAATGCCAATCAAGAGGATATTGCTTTTCATGGAATAAGTGGCATGTGTGTCTAGTTTTGCAACTACATCTCAATTCTCAGAACATCTTTGGCTATTTCATAGACCTTGGTGCGGGGGTGCGTGTCCTTTTCTGATTTGGATGTGTCCGTGAGGATCAAGTAAAAGGGCAGAGCTTCCCCTTCTCCTTCTGACCTCATATCTGAAACGGGTTTCCAACTGTAAGGGTTTCTAATACAGAGACCGGTAATTCCTTTTACACCCAGTGAAGGAGGGGATGGTGCTGTGATTGAGGACTGAACATCATGTCCCCAGTATCCTGTCGGCATTGTGGGAACGCTCCCGACTGCCAGGCGATGGGTTGCCTGCCTGGTCTTCTCTGAGCAGCTACCGGGTGCTATTAGCGATTCAGTTGCATTCCTTCCACGAGCCGGGAAGGATGTCGTGTGTCTTAAAGTTCCTGGACCTATTAATCTTTCCCAAGAGAAATACCGGTTCAGTTTACTGTAAAGTGTAGAGAATTAAAGGCAAGACAAAGCACTACAGTGGAAATCGCTCCAGTAATATTGACTAAGAGATTTTTAGTCACATGTGAAGAATGTGGTTAGGTGATTTGATCCTGACACACGTTTTGTCCAGCAGAATAAAACCTTGTTGGGTTCATAATCCCTCGGTGCCAGAAATCATGAATTTGCCTCGTGTGATTCCGAGTGGAAGCAGGCTTACCAGGCACAAGTAGTCACGCATCTTCTGCTCCTCGGTATTTGCGTCATCCTTTCAGTGTGGTATTTCTTGGAACTTGTCATCTGGCTAAAGAGGAGGATGGCTTAGCTGTCTTCTGTGAGTTTGATGAAGTCCAAGTCTCTCCTCACAGGCAGAAGTACTTTTGCCTCATCGGGTGCCCTACTGTCTAATGTACCATTTCACACAAATTTGTGACCTCCATCTGTCCTGGAAACAGGACCATCCAAAAACTGCTAGGAGTGTTCATTTTGGAGTGTACCTGAAAGGAAGAAAGGAAATGGTTGTCTTTTTTGCACCTGTGGTTTTATTTGGGCTTCATAGCATAATATTCTGCTAAGTGCTTGGCTGAGTGCCAGGAATTTGCAAAAATGTTTGTGAATCCCGAAAGCTTCACATATTTCTCCTGAATGATTATTAGCGCAAATATTTATCCTGTGGAAAGACAACGGTCGTTATTTGTTACTCTCTGTCTAAAGGGGCTGGCTGTCAGCCTGGGCGCTGTTTTGCGCTAGCGTCCGCCCTGAGCAGCCCCCCGCTTGGGGCAGGTGATTCCTGCAGCTCCGCTCGCGCGGCGCTGGGGGTGTCACAGCGCTTTGGCCCTTCACTTGCGGGAAGAAACTTTCCCAGCAAAGAGCTGAAGTGAACTCTTTGAAAAACCAGGGACCTGAGGGCGATTACTCCAACCATTTGGCAGATACTTAAAAAAAATCTAACACGTTCAGAGAAAACGCAATCCCTTCGCGTAGTCAGGGGCTGAGGTTGTGCTGAATATAATCTCAATATAATCTACACCCATTTGAACCCACAGCGGGTTTCAGATCCAAAAGCAGAGGACCTGCTCGTAGGGTCGCTCGTTGGCATGCTCATCTCCATGGCACGTAGCAAGGGCTCGTGTCGGTTATTGGGGGACAACACCTAGCAGAGTACACGTCACACTTGGGCAAATGTTAATTCATAGAGTCCAAGAGTAGCTTTTTGGGTCTTGCTAGCTGTGCAGAACCGTATTACCCTCAGTTAGCATCTTTCTTACTGCTTCTCCCCCTGCTCTCCCTCCCCCGTCATTCTGAGGAACCACAAGAGTAAAGTCTGCATCCTTTTATATGGCAAAAAGCCTGAGAAGGATCCTGTGCTCGTTTCCATTACGATAAAAGACAAAACAACTAAATTAAATTGGAAGCAATCGCTGCATTACACAAGTCTGCATGCTCCAAAATTCTCAAAACAAAAGAGGTGCAGGGGAAGCCATCGGAAAGGAGGAAAAAAGTGTCTCTGGACAAGAACTTTCACTGTTCCTTAACTCAGGACTGAAATATTTTAACTCCTCCGCAACCAGAGCCATTTGAGGTGCAGAACGCAAAGAGCAAAGCCAAGACAGTTGCACTGAATCTGGATGTCACCTGAATTTTGTGCTGTTAAGAAATGACATAATTTCAGAGCAAATATGCCTGTAGTTCATGTCAGGGACTTTGCTGCAGTGGGATTGTCTGAAGCTGCAGCTCGCGCGTGTTCACCGGGGAGATGTGTTAGCCAGCCAGAGAGAAAATCTGCTAGTGACTTGGCAGTGTAAAAATGCAGAGGAAATCCAAACTGTCTTCTAGCACTCAGTCTCTTTTTTTTCCCTTAAAAAAAAAATAGTTGAAACTTTGAAAGACTAGACTATTATTTGTTATGGTTAAATTGGCCACTGACCCACTGGCGTAGAACACAATCTTTTGCAAAAAAGTTGCTGCTAGATTTTATTTCATTGGAAATGGAGGAATGGAAAAGTTAACTGATCAGGTATCTTGCCTCATCCAATTTAATTATTTTAAGGAAGAAAAAAAAAAAGGAAAAAAGGTGCTTGCAGGGGGAGGAATTCCTTGGAGCTCAAGTCACAATGTTATTATCAATTCAAATTCAGTGAGCTTTTCTGTCCCTCGACTCTGAATGGAACCTGATCTTATGAAATGGAGATGCTTTACCTGATTCTGTGTGTCTGTGTGCATATGTGCGCTGAAATTGTTGCTGATATTTTTAGCCTTCTTTAATCTTTATTAGAAAGAAAGGTAATAATCTGATTTTTTTATTGTTTTACTTTAAAATGCAGATTATTTGCATTTCTATAGGTTTGGAGTGAACTTTCAGCCTTTTCAAAGATCAGACATGTTCTTTGCTGTCGTCTCGTGAATTAAATTTTCAAAAGAAACACGGGAATCTCAGGTCACAGGATGCCACATACTTAAACACTTTGTTAGTGAAAACCTTTGCCAAGATGATACCCACAATCTTTAAGGAACTGTGAAGCTCGCTGCTTGGAGAAGGGGAACTTTTGTTGAACTCTCCGGCTGGACGGGATGCTCGCAGGAAAAGTGCTGAGCACGTCGCAGCACTGCTCCGCTGCCGCGGGGCCGGGGACATGGGCGGCTTCTGCTCCCGCTGGAGATGAGCAGAGATCCTGCCGGTAGGGTCCAGCTGCTCCTGTAGCCCAGCGTGAGCCTCAGCCCTGAAAACAAAAGATGATTTTGCAGCAAAGGCTTTAAAATAGGATTTAGTAAAAGCAAAGGTAGTTTCCTGGCCGTCGCTCTTATCACCTTGGCCTAATCACTTCGTATCTCTAGGGTTTAGTTTCTTATCTGTACCATGGGGATAAAAAAAATCTGCGTTTTTCTGTTTGTTCAGGTCTAAAGTTTTTTTTGGGCACAGATCTTGGGTGGTTTTTGTCTGTATGGCACCTAGCACAAGGTGGTCTTAATCTTAGTTGTAGCCTGTATAAATGACATTACTTCACACGCAAACTGTAATTTGAATTGCAGGTAGGTGCAGGCGTTAGCGGACAAAACCTGCCCCTAAAATGGATATGCAAATACGTGCGGGATACCCAGAATGTGTCACAAGCCTGCGGTTCATGGTTCTGAATTTTCCTCCCTGGCTACGGCTGACAATGTCACCAAAAACTAGCGCAGCGTGAGGAATATGGCTTCCTCCTCTCGTTCAGCTGTATGTGACATCAGCAACTGTTTGCGGGAAAAATACAGAATGTAGAATCTGAGGGTTGGCAGGTAATAATTCACCTTTATAGGTTTCTCAAGGAGCCTTTTTTGCAGTGGATTGTTCAGCAATGAGACCAGCATGGCACTGCGTTTAATGGATCTTGAATTATCCAGGATGGGATCAGAGGTAAATAGTGCAGGGATTACAAACCAAATCGAGCAAAAGCTTTGTTATTTCTGCAGACTTTCCCGTTTGAGATGACTACGATAAAAAAGTATTTCTGCAGAAGTGATGTAATCCCATACTAAGTTTGTGATGAAAGTGCAGTTTGCCTTTTCAAAAAAAAAAAAAGGGGGGAAAGTATTTGCATTTGGAAAAATCAGTCTTTTTTTTTTTTTTTTTTTAAAAGCATTTCAAACAAACCGTGAGAATTCCAAGTTGTGTTGATAGACACTGTAGTTACCTGGCTGTGTCTCCCTCGTGACTGATAAGTTACAGCTTTATTTTGATAATGTACCGGTGGTGAGATAACTGGGACAAAGGAGGGGCTTTCTCATCTTACGTAAGTGGCCACCCTCAGGTAAAGCAACTCACTTGTTCATAAGTTGACCCATTGACCTTCTAATCACTGACAAATTATCCACTGCATTATTCCACAGTCTTCATTATGCACTGTTATTAAACAGACTAATTTCTTTTTTATTAGGACAGAATCACTGAGGTGCAATAATGACCCTTTTCATCAACTACAGCGCGGGGCTATGGAAGCATTTCTGTGATTTTTGCATAGATTTTGGTATATCGTGATAGTTCCTGGGGTGGTTTTCCGGACCTTTATGATGCGTCGAGTGGCACTGTGGGCTTTGGGGTCTTGTGTTTTATAAAATGTTAATGTTTGAAAAGTTGAAGTCCCTGTAGAGGAATGGTCTTCATAGAAGGTATCCCCTGTCCCAGAAATAGAGAAAATCACCCAAGTTCCTCCCGCGCATGCGGGAGCCACAGGCTTTG
Source organism: Chionis minor (assembly GCA_013398295.1). Taxonomy (NCBI): domain Eukaryota; kingdom Metazoa; phylum Chordata; class Aves; order Charadriiformes; family Chionidae; genus Chionis; species Chionis minor. Next base: position 587,382 of record VZSF01010494.1, on the reverse strand, counting down.
TCAGCGGCCATGGAATTTGCAGCTGGTTGGTGCGTGTTGCTGGACTGGGCTAAACTCTCCCCGCAGCGACTGGCTGCAGCGAGGGGACCCTACGCGGGCTGAGCCGCTGGCGACGGTGACGCCGTGACACGGGGGCTTTGTCCCTGGTGTCCAGGTGCCTCGACAGAGGGAGGTTTGTGCACCAGTCGGACCCCGTCCGAGCGACCTCTCTCGCCGCTGATTGACAGAATGCTCTGAAGCCTGAGCTCTACAGCAGACTTTCAGCAAGTCTGAAGGGAAAAAAGCAGGAAATATGTTTTGCCTAAAATAACAGAGATAACTTGATGTTGCTTGCGTGATATTTTTTAACGTTTCCCATCAGTCTTTTCACTAAAGCGTTTCCAGTTTTTCAAAGGATTTATTGTGAAGGTATAGGGAGTATGGGGGAGGGAGAACAAATTAGAGGTTTAAAATTACTATTAAGTATCTTATTTTCAACCCCCTTGACTGAGATCCTCAGTTCAGAAGGAAAGAAATCAATGAACCATAGTCTACGTTTTGAAAGAGAACTAGTGAGCTTTAGTTTCCAATATTAAACATCTTAAACCCAATTTTTCAGAAAGCTGTAAGTACCTGCATTCGACGTAGACATTTCCTTTTTGATGTTTCTAACGGGGTGGCAAATGCTAGGACACCTAAAATCAGCATTGAAAGCTTAAAACAGGCTGTTCATTAAGTGTTTGTTTCCCAATGTCCTTTCAGCTGTGACAAGATGGAATTTTTTATACTTCATACTGCAGGAGCTAAAAAAGTTCCCAACGTATTTCCTCAAAATGTATTTTAAAAGCTGGTAACTGGGAGGAGTTACCAACACCACTGAGCGAACAAGTAGATCAAGTCAGAATTTAGCTTTAGAGAAGCTTAGTATTTGATCTTTTTTTTCCTCCTTTGTGTTTATTTGGATTCTTTTGACTCTGAGCTGTGGCATCAGGAGCAGAAGCAGAACTATTGTATCCTCAGATGGGGTACATTGAGTATGTCCTGTGCATAAAATCAAAGGATTTCACAAATTACCATGCAAACCTTAACTGACCTTTCAGAACAAAATTTCTACTGTTCTGAGGTCTGCTTTTCACCAAACGTGTTGGTACTTCTCAGTCCCTTTTATTATTGGCATTGGAAAGCCTGAATTTATGATGTAGAACCTCAGCGGAACACCCTGAAAAGTTGTAAGAAACACCAGGTAGAGCAATAGAAATGGGGCTCAGGTGACAGCACCGCAGCACAAATACTGTGATAAGGCGTTCCTTTTTTGCAGAACAAAGGCCTAAAGTGCGAGAACCTTTCAGTTTGAGTCAGTTGCTAATCCCTTTAAAACTGGGAGATTAACTTTTTTGTCAACAGGAGCAGGAGTAGGTGCTTAATCTATATTGTTGTAATGCTTAAATGGCTGTATGTTTAAACCCTCCATTTTCAAACACAGCTCTCGAGTGCCTAAACCCACAGTGATGCAGAAAACAGGAGAGAAAGCTGGCATTTTTAGCCATTCCAGTTGTGTGTTCCTGCCGGTGCTGCTCATCCGTAGTATCTGTTGAGGAACTTGTATTTTCCGTTAAGCACATGGAGAGAGAATCCCAGGGAAATCTTTGCCATCCTGTGACTCATCAGTGAGTGTGGGTAGGATTGGTCTTAATCTGAGCAACACAGAATCTCTTAGAAGACACTCGGTGAAAAAGCACAAAACAAGACTAGGTTTGTTGAGCAGCTGAACTGCAAAAGATTCAGTCAGTCGCAGCATAAGAAACGAACTGGTGATAAATTCTTGCAAATGGGTGGGTATTTCTTAAGCCACTGGTCAGTGTAAGCTATGGGTATTTTAGTCCTAAGGCTTTTGTTGCAAGATTTAAAAAAAAAAAAAAAAAAAAATTCATGTGAAATGAAAGGCTTGGTTTTGGGCGATGGGAGCTATATGGAGATTGTGTCTGGCGATTAGCGTCTCTCACAAAAAGTACTCTCAGTTCAGGTTCACAGAATTATTTCCCTGTTATCTTTGTTGTCGATGGCATGATTGTATACAGATTTCCACAGAAGTGTTCTGTTATTTTGGAGTAAAAGGGACCTGTGGTATTGTTTAAAAGGCACTTGTTCCAATTCTGAGTACTTTCCATCTGTTTTCCTATTTCCTTCCTCTTGATAGGAGCAGCATTTCCTCCCCTTACCCTGCTGGAGGGGCGGAGAGGGAGATTCTGTGCAAAGCCTCCCTTAGTTCTGTGTTGTGGGATATTGCCCAAGACTCAAGCCCTGTCTTTGGGAAAAGAAAACGGGAAAGAGGGGAGGAGGAGTAATTTTTGCATGTATGGAAGGCTTTACAAAGAGGAGGCCTAGGATCACCATTTTTCCTACCTTAATAGCTTGTGGGTGGCCGACACGATACAAGTTTGGGCCCTAGTCCAGGTCACGGTGGATTAAGGGTCCACAACAGAAGAACCCTTCTTCAGCAAGTGCTGGTTTCTCCCGCCTTCCTCTCCCATCACCACACACGCTTCTCTTTGCAATTCCAGCGGATGGCCGAACGTGCCGAGCTGGCAAAGGAGGAGCGCTGATTCTTCTCTCGCCCTTGGTACGTAGTTCCTTCCATGCCCCTCTGGGGGACCTGGAGAATAATCCACGTTTGAGGCACACTGCTTGTCTTTCTGCCTGTGCTGTGGCCAGTTGGAGATAGGCAGAGCTCATCCGGGCTGTCAGTCACCTCTGGCCTGTGTTAAATAAAAGCAACGAAAGAAATTAAGGGGAGAAGACTGTGAAAGAAATGCAGCTTTCCCAGAGAGGCGCCTGGGAGAGCGAGCATGGCCGGGTGATGGCGGCGGGGCTCTGTCTCCAGCTGACCCCCACTGCCGATAACAGTTCCCATGTAACCTTGTCTTCCCCTCAGAGCTGTACGGTATAATGGAGTTCTTCAAATTAATAATGCGTAAAAGGAGATTTACACCGCAGTGCTAAAATATTGTCTTTGCCTTTTATTCATGCATTTGTCACTGTAATCTCTAATAGAGGTGTTCAGTGGGGGGATAAATAATGAAGGGTAAAAAACTCTGTCATAATCCAGAACCATTTGCAAATTCATCACCAATATTCTTTAGGAAGCAGAGACAGAGGGAAATGAAAAATATATACTGGTGCTAATATATCTCGCTGATTTCCATCTCCCATTTATTCAGAGAACCTACTTTGAGCTATGATAGAATGTGAATCCCAGAAATTGCCATTCCTTTTTAAAGACGAGTCTGAGGCTGCTGCTGAGCCTCTCAAGCAACAGATTAAATATAGTCAATGAATACTAAGTTAATGTACTTTATGATCAGACATAATACACTTACCTTGCGGGTTTTGATTAATTAGGGTTTAAGTTATCATGTACAAAATAGTAAGGAAGTTGTAGCAATTTTTTAGCATTTAAGCTGTTGTGAAAGCTTTTTAAGATGTGCTTTAAAAGGCAAGAAAATAAAAGCAAATAAATTCTCTACAGGATTTCTACTTTGGAATATTGATTATTAAAAGTAAGAATGACTGAAATACGTTAGAAGAGCCATCCTGAAACAGATGCGATTTTTCATGAAGTTCAGATTCCTTTAACCTTCATTAAAAAATGTTGCAACTCCAGAATTTTGAAATCGGGGTCTTGGGACAAAAGAAAATGTTGTATTGCAAAAGAGCTTCCCTTGTCATATTCCCTGCTCATCCGAGCCTATGAATTATTACAAAATCTAGAGGGTAAAGACGCTCTTTTTCAGGGATGGTGGGTGGCGTTGGTCGGGGGTTATTTGGGCACGGTCGGGGCACAGCAGAGTGTGCTCAGACGCGGAGGTAAAATCCACACCGGCCATTTTGTACCTTTGGCTGGAGCCTTTATATCATGAAAGCCCCTGGTTTGATGGAAGCCAGGTCGGCTTCTGCGGTGTTCCGAGCTGCTGAGCCGCGGGGAACGTGTGGGAAAGGCGAGGAAGGGCACGGAGACGGACCCTGCCGGATGAGCACAGGGCGGCAGCGCCGCATCCCACGCGTCGCGGTGGAAGATGTTTCGGGGTGTGAAAAGTTCGGTCCCAATCTGTGGTGCGAGGTGGGCTGGGAGCCCGACGGTGCCGGGAGTTCCTGGAATCCGCTGTGGTACGTGGGATCGCTGCCGGCTGCCAAGCCCCGCTCGGCTGGAACCAGCAAGCAGAGTGAAAACAGAATGTAGTAGCGCTCTGAAGAAGGGGGAGAAGATGAAATATATCACAAGATAATAAGAAAATAAACCATTAAAAGGCTCTGTTTCCTATTATCATGTGGTTTTATGTTAATGAAGTTGTTCCAGGCCTGTTTGAGTTTAACTCAAGCAGGGGAATATGAGTAATATGAAAAATATGTGGGGATGAAGACCCTAAGTTAAAAAGTCTGTGAAACATTTAATGTTTTCATTCACCATGCATTTCAGAAGAAGATATAAAGCAGCCAGAAAGTGGTACGGAAAAAACATTAAGCGCCAGATTTTCCTTTTTGTGATCTCTGGATCTCTGAATCGGTGTTTACAAAAGCGGGGCAAACTTGACACGGATGCTGGTGGGGACAACTGGGAGATGATCAAGTTCGGATTCACTTACTCGGCTTTCCCATATTTACGTAAATGCCTCGATGAATCTTAGAATTTCAGAAAAGGTGACATGAGTGATAAACTGCTGTCTCTGTGTAGGGTATCTGTCCAGATTTAAATAGCGTTGGGGTTTTTTAAACACTTAATTGATTTCTAAAAGAAGAAAAAAGTATTGGAGGTAGAATTTGGAAAGCAGCTTCAATCAGAAAGATGGAAAATAATAAAAATGTCCAAACAAGAGCCTTGAATATTTTTTATAGTTTTATTTCAGAAAAGCTAAAATATTTTGTTCTGACCTGAAATGACCTGAATTTAAAAATGGAAAAGAGAAAGCATGAGAGAACTAACATGTCCCAGATTTAGAAAAACAGATTCGGTTGTGAATTGCGTTGATCTAATTTTTTTTCCAATTAATTGAAAACCTCAAAAAAACCCCCCAAACCTGCATTTAATATGCATTGTTCCCTTTCAAAGAATTTTTGCTTTGAGAATGAACTAAAAACTCATGGTCTAGGATAGCAAGGATCATAGTCAGGAATTGGTTGGAAAAGGTTTCCTAACTTACCTTGTGGGCCAGCTTTCCCAGCTTCTGCCACTTACTGTACATGAACATCCTAATTTTTGTTCCTCGCTTTTTTCGGTCGGTAGGTCCAGAGCACAGATCTGAGGAACACAGAGGTGCTGGAATGGCGATAGTGAGTGGAGCTCGGGTGGAAGAGCTCTGGGAGCGGAGTGGAGCTCGGGTGGAAGAGCTCTGGGAGCGGAGTGGCGCTCGGGCGGAAGAGCTCTCGGGAACAGCCAGGAGCTGGGAGAAGCGGAGCGGGAGAGGCTGGCTCGGGGCTGGGCTGGCTGCTGGCCCTGCAGCACACCTAGGCTTGCTCAGCCAGAAGGGCTGAGTGTTTTGGAGGTGGTTGTTTATTGTGTTTGGGATTGTTTGGGGTGGAGTGGGGTTTTTTTTGTTTGTTTGTTTTTCTAAAGTAACTTTTCTTTCTGCTGGATGTAACAAGAGCTTTGTAAAGCTAGGGACTCTGAATCTACACCTTGCCCCAGGCATGTGAAAGATGGTCTTTCTCTCTTTCGAAGCCAGACACTTATTTTCTCAAAGGGAAATCTCTTAAAAATCAAAGCAGAGGTAAAGAACCTATCACTGATTTAAGGAAAGTAATTTTAAAAAATGTTACTTCAAAAAGAGAACTTTCTGTAATAACTTGCATGCATATAGTATTCTAAAATGATTGCAGAATTAAACACTAGGTCACATAGGAAGAAAGGCACTGAACACAAAGACAGGGGAGAAACCGGATTTTCAGATGAGATGCAAAATGACCTATTGCATTTCACAGGGGGAGAGAGTGGGAATGGCCACGAAAGGGAAAGTAAAAGGAAAGGCTTCGGGCCAAACTAGCTGCGGAGGTGGAGTTTGATGAAGTTGGGTGCTGCGCAGCTGAAGTTTAAATGCCAAAAAGATCCAGAAATTTAAATTCATTTATTTATTTTTAGAAAGTATTCTGTGCAGGGTATAGAGCTTTCCTGAGCATCTGGGAAGAGGGGTTTTTTGTTTTGTTGTTCCAGGTGGATTACGTTATTAATAGGCAATATTAGAAGAGAGTAGCTGTATTTAGTTCTAAAGAAAAATAAAATGTTAATTTTAATTGTTATATTTTCAGTGCATCTGCATTTTTTCCTGAAAAATAAACAGTGAAAAATAACAGTCATTTAGACACCTAGTTGAGAGCATAAGAATTTTTCCTGTTAAGGAGAAAGCTTTAAGTTTCCTTTGGTAACAGTTAATATTTCAAACAATGTGGGACTGTTGCTGGCCAGTCAGAAGCAAAATGTAAAAATATTTTTATCTTAAATATTTTTCTTAATAATAGCTTCAAAGGCAGGAAAAATTGCTTGTTCAACTGCAGTTGACTGTTGTGTGCTGTGGCCTGGCAAAGCCCGAGCTGGAGGGAAGAGGAGACCTTGCATTTTGGTGGTGATTTGGGCAGTCTGGAATGTGAAGCGTTTTGCCATGGTGTATGGCCCAACAAAAGTGTTTCTAGCAGGAGTAATGCAGGAGGAAGAAACATTGCGTTGTGTAGATCTACACGTAGAGATCTCTCCAGGACTAAAAGAGTCAGATCGAGTTTTATAGTAAATCCTTCCGGATTTAGCTGTCAAGTCTCAATGAAAATCTTCATAATCAATAGTGGGGAGCGTAAGTAGCCTGGGAGCCCAGGGGCTGAAAAGGCGGTGGAACGAAGAGGCAACCACCGGTTGTTAAATGGGACGATTAACTTTATTTCATTACTCTGACCAGTCATCTCCCGTCTGTGCTGAGGAGAGAGGGATGCTGAGGGCGGTATTACCCGGGAAGCTGGAGGGGTGCACGGGATGGAGCTGTAGGAGGGGGTGTAGTGAGGCTGCCTGTTTCTCTCCTTGGTGTCCCCCAGCAGTCGCGCTCTCGGCGTGTCAGGGAATTGGGCAGGGAGGGGAGGGAAGGGCTCCTGCCGGAGCCAGCTGGGTGCTGGAGGCTGCCCTGCAGCCCTGATCTCGCAGTTCTCCTTAAAACCCGCTGGGTCGGATGGCACTGCTGTCCTCCAACGGGGGACTCTGCACAGGTGGCTCATGCAGCACCAGTTTTAAGTAGAAGGCTCCTTATTAGTGTTAATTCTATTTTCGCATCAAAACTGGGCTCTTAAAAAAATGAAAGGTGGTTGATTGTACATGCGTAAGGCCATAGGAACCTCTGCTAACCCCAATGGATGGACAGTCTGCCGCGCAACCAGGGTTAGTGGTTTGCACCTAGACCGGTTCTTGTTCCTGCTTTGATGTTTAAATTCGTAGAAGTTGTAAATGGGACAAAATGGCTCCGGGGTGGAAGAGTATAAATTGGCACAAGGTGGGTACTTGGTGCCGTCGGTAGTGCAGAGAAAATGGCAGCAGATGGAATCCCTTATAGCCCCTGGTTATTACTGTATCTGAGTTGCAACATTAAACAGGAATATCACCTTGCCTTCTGTTTTGCTGAAATGAATTAACTGACAGGAAATCATGGATTTCCGAGCCCGGCTTTCCTTACGACATTCCTCCCTGCAAAAGGAGAATTAAACCGCTGAAAGTGAGTAACAAGAAACAGGTTCTACTATTATTCTATATAGTAAAAGTGCAGCAACGCCAACCTGTTTAGTAGCGGTTCTACTGCTTTTAAAAAAGGGGTTTGGAGGCAGATACGCTGTGACTGAGGGAATTGAGAGTGCAGAGAATTGATTAGTGGACGGTGGGTTGCAGTGGAGGCATGATGTCTGTCAGAGGTGGAAATACGCTGTGAGCACCCAACACCGGCTTTGTAGCGTTGTCCTCGCAGCCGGGAGCGCGGGCGTCCTGCTTACAGCGTTCTGCTGTACGTGCTTTCATAATCGGAGGGGAAGAATCCACTGAGCACTTCTGAAAATTCTCTGTTAAATCCCTTATTAGGTCATGAATGGGGAAAAAAAGCAGTAAAAACTTTCGAAAGAGATTTTTGGAATTCTCACCACGGTTTTATCATCTTCATAACATTCAATGGTCTCACTGTTGAAACTGCTTTAGTGGGAGTTACGAACTGATGGTACAGGGTAAGACTGAAAGAATGCTGTTTCTTTGCCACTGCTTTTACAATACAGCAGGAACATTCAAAACTATTGCAAAGATTCATTCTTCTCCCTGTTCTTTCACTACCACAGAGCGTGTGTCAGTCTCTTTCCTCATGCATTTGTACAGGAACCGCATTTCTTCAGATTCCCCTTTTTGGCTGTTTCTGCTGACACTGTTTTTCAATTTATAAAACCGAAGTCAAATACATGTATTGTTTAGGATTGCTGCAGCACCGTCATAAAAAGCACAAAGACTGCACCATTGAAAAAATTCAAATTTTCGAAGAATTGTAGTGTTCGTTTTGGTGTGTATCTTTCCCGAATATTTTGCCCAGTGTTCAGAAAGTTGAAATCAGAAGCCGTGTTACAACAAAAAAATTGAGCCTATGTGCCAGAAAGGTCCGTGAGTTCCACTCATGGGCTCTTTCAAAGCGTTTCCAGGCTCAAGTGGCTCCTGCCCTGGGATCGGGAAGCTTGCCGAGACCGTTCTTGTGGAAGTAGGATGGGAGGATTTGCTCAATTCCCTGTGAAATGGGGTTACTTGAAATCTTCCGGGGGAGAGGCCTTTGGGAACAAGCCTTGATCAAACCAACTGTGTTTCCAAGGATTTCCAAAACTGGCCCCTGAAAAGTGCTGCTGATTCAAGAGGTTACCATTGCTGCCTTCCCTCTCTCCAGGAGGGGTGGCAGAGCCGGTGGTGGGATTCTCCCTGGACCCTGCGTACCAGCTCGGGCACAAAGCTGCAGACTGGCGAGAAGGAACTACTGGTGGGGAAGGGAGGGCAGCTCGAGATGGAAACTAGAAACTAGACTGCCGCAAGTCACCGCGGCGTGTCTGGAGGCTTGCTAGCTTGCCGTACCCTAGTGAAAGTGGAATAGGCTCCCTGATCCACCAAGACAATTAAAAAGAAATTAATACATGGTGCTTAATGGAAGTACGTTTGAGTTGCGGTAGGTGACTTGATGTTTCTCCTTCCCTCCTTCTCTTAGCACCTTTGTGCCTTCCTCAGTTTTCATTTGTCGCTTGCTTCTGCTCCACTGTTACTATCTAATTTCTCTTTCTCTATCCCTTTTTCCCTGCCTCAGCAGCTTAAAAAAAAAAATAAATAAAAAAAAAATCCTTTCTTTCCTAGCCCTGTGGCTGTGCTCTCCTTTCCTCTGCTCGTGTCCCAGAGCCGTGCTCGGGTCAGCAGCAAGCTAACGCTTTTGTCAGCGTGATTAATAGCGCTGTGGATTGTCGTTAATTCACTGGCTAATGACTGCAACTCTGGCCGCTCCTGGAGTAATCGGGTGATGTATGTGGGGAGCGCGCACCTCATGGCAGAGGTGAAAATCATTTCGACAAGTCAAATATTGTCACAGGGAACAAATGGCTCTCCCTGTTAATAAAAATTAATGAATTTTTTTTACCACTGGCCTGCTAAATGAAGCTGTGGAGTGACTGAGTGGAGGGGACAAGCTCGGTGGAATTAAGCACTTTATTTGATGGTTAAAACTATAAACATCTTTATTACGGTTGTGATAGGATGTGGCAAGTGTTGTTGGGGATTTTGTTTGTTGTTCCAAAGAGGTTTGTTCAGATGCACGGAGGCTTTTTGAAAGTTTGTGTCTGCGTTTGCGCTGGGAGGGAGAAGAGAGAGACAACAAGAGAGATTTGATCTGATATTATAGTGGGGATGGATGTTTAATATGAATGTATGTAGCAGATCCCTCCCTCCCTCCATCCTTTCAAGGACGTATCCGGAGTGCCCTGGCCACTCCTGAGCACAGAAGTTTGCCAAAGCTGCCTCTCTGCTGCCGGGCACTGCTGGCAGGTTCTTCCTTTCCATCAGTTCCTTCCCAATCAAGCCTCCAATTACACCAGTATTCAAATTGCAGTTGGCACATGCAGCCAGCCCAGGCATGGTGTGGTCCTCCAGGAGTGGTGGCGTTTGGCCCTGGTGGCCGTCGAGTCTAGGCTGGAGAATGGGGTGGGAGAGCAAGAAGTGACATGGCAGAGGCACCATCCGTGAAGAAGTCAGCAAAATTTTTCGACACTGCAGCAGCAGGGACTGAGGGTTGATTCCCCGTTAACTAGCAAGCTACGTCTCATGGGTAATTACAAAAGAGTTTGTCTTGGTTTCATGAGGACTTCCAATTCTGTCTGGACCAGGGAGAAACGTTGGCTCCTATTAGTGATGTAACTGCAAGGTGCAGCCCTCCGGTGCCTCGGATTCCTCGGAGATTCCCCCGAGTGGGAACACCGCTTGAGCCCTTGTGGTGGTGGTTTTCGGAACCGCTGTAGGTGGATGCAGTCCTACAGAATGAGCAGGGAGCTTTGACCGACTCCTTTTTGCCTGCGTTAGCCGCAGTTTGCATGCTCTTGCCAGGCTGACCGATGAAGGACTGCTTGAAAATCCCGGTATTCAGTAGAAAGGAAATGTCAAATAACCCCGCTCTAAGGCCGTACTTATCAGACACGTATGGGAAATCGTCTTCAAGCAATGTCACTACTCTGGTCATGAAGAAAAATACCACTTGACCTGTCAGAGATCTTTAGCATCTTCCAAGTTATCATGTATTTGGCGCTCTAGGGAGTGGAAAAGCGGAGAGATTAGAGAAGAAAAACATGGGGAAGTTTTGAAATAAACAAGTAGCTTTGAAATAAACAAACCAACCAGTAGCCCTTGGGGTTACGCTGGAATGACTGTTAAGTGACCAGGTTGACTCTGCAGACCGGGGCAGGCTGTGTGTGCGCGCGCGCGCGCTGTAGGAAAGGCTATTTTGCACGTTACATGTCTTCTGTTTGCTGCAAAGATGCTCTGACAAAGGCCATCTCGGCAAACACAAGGAGAAATATTTATACTACTTAAAAATGCATTGCTGCTTACAACAAGGTTTAGATACCGTCTTGGGAGAAGTAAAGGCTTTGTATACTTTTGGGTTGTGTTTCCCTTAATGAACTTCTTTTCCTGTCTGAATTTAATTTTAATGTAAACATGTTTGCTGCATCGAAGAAAACAATCTCAAAAGAGCCACCACAAGAAAGCGGAATGCCATTTTGGTGATTTTTTAATTCACTTTATGTGGATATATTTTATGGGTGGCAAAGTTTAGAAAAGCGTTTAAATCGCTCCTGCTTCAGGGATTATTAATTGTCATGTAATTCAGGATGGAGATGCTGTCTTTCAGGCTAAACACTAATCAAAGTCTTGATTAGTTTTGACTGTTAAAGATCCCATTAGGATCTCAACTCCTGTTTCCTCTGTGAAAATGCAGTGGTGTATTGGATAATGCTGTCTTGTCCAGGGTGAATGTTTTCCTTTGAGGTGAAGTGTTCTTCCCTTATGTTCCCAGCTATGTGCAGTGCTTCTGAGCGCTCCTCAGCAACTTGATTCCAAACATGAGCAGTTTACAGATGTCTAAAAAAAAAAAAAAATAATAACAGGAACACCTAGTTTATAATTTATGCATTGTGTTAGAGACCGTGGGGATTGTATAAATGCAGGAAAACAGCAAACATCATCTTGCTGCAGCTTCTGCTTTCAAAGTATGTTTCATGAGCGTACTTGAACACTGGGCTTGGCATGTATTTCATAGGAAAATCTACCCTATTTGTCAGTGAGAGAGACAGAATAAATTAAAACTTGATGAAGCAATCCCAAATCTGGGTTAAGCGTTACTGTGTTTAAAAAACAAATTCTTTGTGGTACATAAGAAACAAAGAGCCTGTCTTTCAAAAAGACTTTGAAAAGTATAAATTTAAACTTAGTAACTTATGTAAAAGTCCACTGGTACGTACTTACCTAAAACAATATTGTATTAAATAAAATACACATTATTTTGGCCATGTCTAGGGCAGGGTAGAATCATTCATATTTTTAATAACATATCTGTGAGCTTATACACGGATATGTGGTGCTAGGAAATTAGGTCAAGAACCATGTGTGTTCAATTGTAAAAAGTTTTCTGATGGGGCTGGACAGTATTTGTTGAATAAATCTTAATTGCTGTGGGGGATTTTATCGGTGGTATTTAACTTCCAACAAGAAAGGGAATTTTTAAAATGTTAAAAAACAAGGCTAGAATGTTGGTCGCTCCAGAAAGTTATGCTGAAATATCTTGAAGTGATTTGGCAATGTGGAGCTGAAGTATTTTGGAGGATGTTGTTATAAAATATAATCTGAACTCATACCTTTCTTCCAATGAAGTAAAGTTTCAAAGTTGTATCATTTTTTCATGGGATTGCCGTGAGGAGTTTTGAAAGACTAAATTCTCCAAGCACTTCCACATCGATTCCTTGTTCTGTAGATACCGTTGCAGAAGGGAGAAGCCCCAGTGCACAGCAGAATTCCACTGGTTCACCTGCATGGGAACGTTTCAGTGTTATAAGTTCAGTTTTGGATCCCATTTCCAAAGTCCGTTTCGTAGCGGTTGGCTGCCTCGTCTGGTATGAAGGCTCGTGGCTTTAGTTCCCTTGTGCTGCTCTTAACTCAGTGTTCCATAATGCTGCACTTTGCTGCTTCTGTTGGACTCCTCTGTGGTCCGGGAAGGTCCCCGATGAGGCTCAGGGCAGCATTTGGTTTATGTCTTATTTCCAGAAGAGGAGGCTGGAAGTGTCACGTCCCTTGGGAAAAGGTTTAAGCTTTCCTGCAGCAAATGTTGTTCTGGTGGATCTCCTTAAAAGAACCAGTTTAGCAAAAGAATGGTGAAGCTGTCATGACTCAGGTTTCTTTTCTCTGTTGTTTTGTGGGTTTTTGTTTTAATTGTAATTTTAATCATGCCTTTTACTTGAGGGAGCCCTATTCTCTTTACTTAGGATCACGGGCCTCTGGCAGCCAAACTCTGCTTATCCCATGCATTTCAGCCTGTTAACTATCTGTACCACTTTTTTTTTTTTTCTTTTCTTTTGTATATTTTTGTTAGCCTGGACTTTTTATTTGAATAGAACAATAATATTATTTTTTTTAAAAAAAACCATCCGTGCTGTTTGTAACTTACATCAAGCTATTGCAATACCTGTCTCTGAGCAAATTATTTTTCAGCGGGGAACTGGAATTTCCACAATGCCACATCTAAATTCTTGTACGCTTCATTATGTGGTTTTTTTCCCTGCTTGTATTCTAATGTATTCTTTGCAATGACCCTCGAAAAGTGTTTTTTAAACTCCGTGAATGAGATTGAAAGTTGTCAGCTGGGCAGAAGATACTGATTTTCAAATTAATAGTAAATGAACACATGGCTGAATATACTTCTTTCAGAGATGGCTGGCTTTGCTTCAAACAGTAAATAACGTTAGCCAGAGCTTCTCCTTCTTGTCTCGCTCCCGATGGCTGCGGTCTCCTCTGCGTGACCAGGCCTGACACGCGTCTCTTTAACGCGGCCATGTGACTGTTAAAATCCAGGAGTTGAAGAGTTAAGGCACAAATAAAATCTCAAGTTCAGACTGTCAGCTTAGATAGTGCTTAGCAAGGGTCGAGGAAAAAAAGCCAGTTGTGATTTAGAAGAAAAACAGTGAGATTTGACCAATTCCATGGAATACCTTTCTTAGCCTCAGGGCAAGTGGAAGTGGTATATTAACCAAGGAATAGAGCAGAGGAGGAAAAAGGCCAAATCACATTTCTTTGAAACAAAGAGGCTTTTTACCAGGAACAAGCCTTGATAAAAATTACAGTGGCATCGCAAGTCATTTCACCCGCTCTGCCTCAGGCTATATTAAAGCAGTGAGGAAATAGGGGATGCAGCAGCCCTGAAATACAAATACAGTAGTCCCGGGAGCGTTTTTAGTGTAAATAATCCTTTTTAGAATAATGTAGTGGCTTTTAATAGGGCCAGGTGGTGGGTGCAACACCCAAGATTGCTTTGGAAAAGAGCGGAGGGAAGCGGGATAGCGTTCCTCTGCCCGGGTGTGGGTACGTGCCCTGCAAACCCTGCATCTTCCCCGTGCTTCCGCATCTTCCCCGGTTCTGACTTAAAACAGAATCTAAGGAAATCAGATTAAAAATCATGTTAATGGATCTCTCGGGCTAAGCCGTAAGAATACTGTGGTGTGACTGTGAATTGAATGGGTCTAAAACTAGGCAGAGTTCCCTGTCACTTGGTGAATTTCCACTGGAGATGGTGAGATTCCCGTGGATGTCTCTGCTGTTTTCTACTCCCATCTCCTGGGGCGAGTCCTGGAACCCGTCTGCAAAACGCTCAGGAAACCCAGCGGGTTCACAGCGCCTGCACACACAGTGGTGGGGAAGGAGGGATTATCTGTGGTGTTGTGTCCCACCATCACTTGGTGAACTTGCCGTCGTTCCTGTCCCACATTTTGCAGAAAAAGTCTAGGAGCGCAGTCTCAGGCAGAAGCGACTTGTGAATGGACTTCAGTGGAAAAAAGCGCTAGGATTAAACATATGCTTAGTTCTTTGTCAGGTACTTCTGTTTCTCTTGTAGAGAGGAAAGCCTGTCTTTAAAGAGCCCTTGAGCGATCAGGAAAAAACCACCCCAAACAGTGGTCTCTGCAGAGGTGCTCACAATGCAAACACTTACTGAAACGAGGGTATGAAATATTTTGAGGAGAAATAGAGAGAGATCTCTGCGGAGAATGGGATTAAAAAAGCCAGTTGTGTTTCTTACTGTCATTGCCTGCCCCATTAAAATTCCAGTTTTTCATAATAGTTAAATATTTCTGTAATCCATCAGAACACTGGCAGCTGAAGGAAAGGTGCTTTGCCCAGGAAAGGCATCCCATTTTGTTCCCATAATATCGGTAACTTGAATCCCCAGCCTAATGGTGGGAAATACTGGGAGACCTCTAAGTCACTCTTTGCTGAATTTTCCTTATTTCCGTGTTCGAAACCTGACGGGTTAAACGTGAGCTGGAAGTTGACTGAATGGATTTAGTTAGAGGTGCGTCTCAGCCACAAAGGTCAGATGCAAATCTGAGGTTCATTGCCATCGCAGCGCTTGATTGTTGCGATGTTTTTCCTTCCATAAAGCTGCAGCAAAAATTTATGGGCAAATTTCTGTTAAGGAAAATCAGTTAGTAATTTCTCTTTTTAGTAGTTACGAATAAAGGACTGACAATATGACCACAAAGCTCTCTAGATGCCCTGGACGCGGAGAAAGCACATTTAATTGTGACTCTCACTGTGGTTCCAAGGCCACCGTTGGGGTTGGTGGGCTCCAGAGGCAAGTTGAGGATGCGTGGGAGCACTGAAATAAAGCTCAAAGCAAGTCAGGCTGTATAAAACCCCGCAGCATTCCGCGTGCTTCGGCAGCGAATCCATAGAAAGCGGGAAAGCCACTTCCAGCTGATTTTTGAGCAGAAGCTTCTAAGCTTCTGCTCAAAAGGAGGAGCATGGCCTCCTCTGTCCTCCCCTCTGCTCACCCCGAGGTTTGCTGTCCTCTCTGCCCAGAGATGGCGCCTGTTCTCTCAGCGTGCCACTTCACGCGGTTGTATAAAATCTCCAGAAATAAAAGCTTCAGCCCAATGTATGAGAGCCCGTGGTGCACCCTATCTGGGGAGGAACCGCCTCTTCTGTACAAAGAGGAGTTCGCACACAGGTCTTCACTTGACTCTCGGGTCTGGAAAAAACATGATTCTTAGGTTAAACGGCAGTTTGAGGCTGGTGCAAAAATGTGTCTGTGAATTTTGTGAATAAAAACTCTATCGGTTGTACACAGCTCTAGGAGGACCCTGAGCTGCTCAGTGACCGCGTGGGATTTATGTTGTGCAAAGAGGTCTGAGCTGGGATGGTTTGATTTGGTGTAACCACTGCAGACGTTGTGCGGTGGATAATCTGGGAACCTCTTTAGCAACAGGACAGTGCGTTCTACTTCTGCTATGCATAATTAAAAAGTATGTGAGATACTGGTAAAGACTTTCAGACAGTGAGTGTTAAAAACTTGACTGGGCTAATCCATTAGAAAAAATGCAACAAGTTTTACAGAATTTTTTTTTTTTTTTTNTTTTTTTTTTTTTTTTTTTTTGCTTTAAGATACAGGGGGTAGGTGGTAGAAAATAGCCTGAGTACAGGACAGGCATGAAAGACAAATCTAGAAATCTGGTAAACTTGTGAATATCTGAATTTCAAAAAAAAACCAAAAAAAACCTATATAGCGTTAGGAGTGTTGAGGAAAATACGGTTTGCAGAGTACAGCGTTACTCAGGGTGGTGATAGTACGAAGCAGTTTTTCACTGTTTTTGCAGAGCTGTGCTGTTTATCACGCGATAGAAAATTGGTGAGCTTCACTGGAATTTTTTGGCCAGGGATGGAAAATCCAACTTATCTTGTGGCATTAAAATGTGTGCCTCTGTGCCTCTGAAAATGGAGCTCTGCTGTTGACACCCACCTCACGGCTCAGTCCTCTGTCCTGCATTGATTCACTGATTCCCTTTTATTCTGCATAGTCTGTTGACACTGTCCCTTTCCTTGCTCTGCCCTCCCTCCTCTCCTCCGTGCCTGCGGTATGTTTGTCTGGCTCACGTTAGGAAATATAAATTGTTATCGATTAATATTAATATTTAGCATGTTTGTGAAAATGTCTTTTCCCACTGCTATTAATCTGCTATGTTAATAATGCCAGGACTCCTGTTCTGGACCCTGGGGAACCCACAGTGAGTAGAATGACAATGAGACGGTGACAACAGCCGAAAAGCTTTCACTTGGCAAAGATGTGAATTCCAATTGCAAGGTCTCCTTTTGGAGACTTACAAATGCTTTATTCTTGTTCTATGGTTTGACATCCAGGACTGAGAGAAATATCCAGCATCGTTTGTTAGTTTTTGGAGAGCTAGTCTAACTGCATTTATTTATTTATTCTAAATAGGTAACGTTTCTCTTAGCGGAAAATTTATCTTGCAGTCATTTTTAAAGTTCCACTTTACTGCGTTTCCAGCAAAGAAATTTCTGTAGAATAGGAGCGTTTCTATAGTTTTATAGATTTTTAAAGGGGAGGTATTCTGTAGCAAAAATAAGCAAACTACTGAAAAGCAATTATGATTTTTCTTTACGACTGGAGCATTTTCTTCAGGCTTTCATCTCTTCCTTTGCAGATTTCCTTGCTGTTGTATTATTTCCATAGATTCTTCACAAATGTTTGTTACGGCTGTATGTGTAGTAATACACTGTACACTTATTCCGACGCTTCATTGGAGCTATTGTGTTGTAAATAGTTTAGAGACAGAAATCCCAAAGGCTAATATTTTTTCCAGTGGCTTTAATAATAAGATAGTAGAGCTTTTTTTGCCTAAAAGAACCTACTTCATCTGCCCCATCCAAATATGCACTGAACTAATTTTTTAACAGAGCACACTTTGTAGAAATGTCACCTTGAATTCAAATATAAACCAAAATACTGAACACAGAGACATCAGGTGAAGTGTAGTTATGGACAACAACACTCGCTTAAGAGTTTAATTCTAAAAGGACCTTACGTGGAAATATTTTTGATGCCTGGTCGAACTAGACTTTTACTGGAAATATAATACTGGCATTTAGTGGAGAGTAATTTGGACACTTTCCCTGCTGGTTTTACAAGAGGAAAATGTTTATTAAGGAACACATAGAAATACTGTTTCAAGCTTTATTCTTAATTTCTGCCAGCAGAAATCCCTTAATAAAAGAAAACACTTAATTTTTTACTTAAAACTCTAAATCCTTAATACCTGTTTTTCTTGCAGCCAAGTTCTGAGGGAACTGGTTTTTTTTCAGAATGTTTATCGAAAAGTCCATCCCATGAACTCTTCTGCTCTGTACTCGGGCACTATCTGTCCTTACAGCTCACTTCTGATGTAAGGCGTTTTCTGTTTCTTTTTACTAAAAGGACTTGAATCTGCTTTGAGGTACAGTTACAATCAAGACAAAACAGACCATAAATGTGAAACTTGAAAAATGAATATACAAATTCAGCATAGAAAAGGTGTTATGTTTGCAAATTTTAGTTTTTCCTCATAGTCCTTTTCCTTTTTGTTCGTCCTGTCTCCTTCTCCTGCCTCATCCCTCAGGGTCTCTGTCTCTGAATAACTCTGCAGTTCTTAGTACTCTCCAGGACTAAATTGGTTTTTAATGTATTCTGCAGCAGTTCTGCATCAGATGGAGGTCTGGGAAAGTTTCATGTATTATGTCCTCAAACCCCAATTGCAAAGAGGGAGTGATTTGCGCGGCAGATGAGGACACTCAAATGCAGCAGTAACTGGAAGTTTCCCGTGGTGAGAGAAGTGGGCACAGCTTGTCCCTTTCTGCAGTTTTACCCAGGAGATGTGTTAAAACCTGCATCTCCTTTGGACTTGACTTCAATGCCATGTATAAATAAAAATTTCCAGGAATAGTCCTGAAAATGCGAGCGTTTTGGGATGGGATAATTTGCATGGCTTTATCGGGACAGGTGTTAATTACCACGAAGGGCTGTTACCGAGTTCCAGCGAGTTTGGCAGTCAGCTATTGGAACAGCTGGGTCTGTCAGGACTCCGTTACCTGATCACCAATTTTCAGGATTCCTTAAACAAAACTGGCATCTTCTTGGTCCTTGAGCATTCCTGAAATACTGTGCTTTGTAGTGTCCAAGTAAAATGTAATGATAGTGTTTTAAGGGAAAATACAGACCGACAAGGTAAGAGAAATTCGATGTTCAGTAGAGCTGGGTAAGAAGGGTTTATTATGGTAGAATAAACCAAACCCTCAGGTCTGGCTGGGCATTCAGAGGTTAGCAGAATCTGAAGCTGAATTTTACCTGCGCGCCTCTTGAGTGGGATTTAGCGGGTTGGTTTGTCAGTTGGAACAAAGCCGGGAACTTGTGACTCACCTATCGCAACTGTGCGACCGCTGCATCTTAGCAGGGAGTATGAAATACCAGATCTTCACCTAGAACTGTTTTGATTGCCCCTACTTCCTTTTAATTGCAGCATATTTTGGGTGCTTTCACATAATAGGGAGCCTGTGAAAACCTATGGGTGTGTTCCCAAGAAGCAGCAGGCTTACTTCACTGAGAAGTCTAACGGGCTTTATGTGTGAGTGTCATCTGTTGCTCAAGGTGCAGGATTTAGGCTGAAGGGAAATCAGAGATAAGTGAAAGGAAGAAAAATATTATTAGAAGCTGGATGTTTCTAGATATGGAGCATTTCAGCATCTATGGAGGAGAAATTGGGCAAAATCACAGCAAGTTTTAGCAGAATTGCCCATTAAACTGAAAAATTAAATAGAGGATTGTAGTAGGAGTATAATTTCTCCAAGGCTGGAACGGATCGCGTGGCTCCTTTGGCACAGTGGCACGTTGGCAAACCCACATCCCGTTTGTGACCACTGCCCTCCCTGTACGTTTATCGCCCGAGTCTCTTTTTCAACTGTAAAACTTGTGAAGATGAAGGATTTTCATGAGCGCACGAAAGAGAAAAAAGGCATTTCTAAATGTTCATTTAAAGCAGAATTTACTTTTTCTCCTGTGACAATTAGAGTTGTATGGAAACCCTTGCGGCACATGGCTCTGTAGCGTGAGCCCCGTGCGGGGCGCTGGCCCCCAGGGGTGCAGGAGGTGGCTCTGTGGCCACCTGGTTTCTGTTTTGGCTGCTGGATGTGTTGCTTTGTGACCAGCACCATCAGCAAATGCTGGAGATACCAGTACAGCCTGGATGGAGGAGAGAGGTTCTTCCGATGAATGGGAGGAAGGAATTGTGTGACAGGCTCAACAATCTTAAGTAACTTATTCTTTACTGTCTTTTCTTTACAGCCATTAAAATGAAATGAATATTGTTTGTGGATGGAGAAAAAGCCATTTTTTGTGTGGCCACAAAGCATTTCATGCTTCAGTCACAGCCTTAATGAAAGAAGAGTTACTCTTGTCACCACAGTTTTGGCGCTAATTTGCATCCTTTCTGATAGAAGGAAATCCAAATATTTTAGAGGGGCTTCCAGAGATGGTCTTGCACTGAATTTTAGGTCTTTGGCTAATGTATGGAAGTCTTTGAAGTGTCGCTAATGCCAGCAGTTCTGTAGTCTGAAGAGAGTCCCTCTGCGTTGAGGGAAACGTCCCTGTGCAGGTGAACTTGCCACGTTGGTCACCTCCACCAGCAGAGTGACTGGGAAACCATTCCTGGATGACCTAATGATGGAGTCTTTTAGAGGATGGTGTTGGACACCTTGACTTTTTTATTTGGATGCTGCCGCTCGCAAAGCGTGCTGCAGAAGGGCCGCGTCCTAACGAACATGAGCCCGCGTCAGAGGGGACGCCAGGTCCTGGCGCTGCAAAGCGCTTGGAATTTGTGGAAATCGGGCTTTGTAACAGAGACCAGGCGCTTCAGCCCAAGTAGGGACGAGGTTTCTGATTTTCTATTGTATTTCAGCTGTGGCCATCAGGTGGCAATCTGATCACTGAGATCATTCCCTGCTCTGAAGTCCCTGTTTGGGTGGGTGCCGTTTGGGGCTTTCCAGTGGCCTTTGTGATTTATAGATGCGCCTTCCCAGTTCCGGCCCGCGCCCGGCTGCCAGCATTCCGCCCTGGGCAGGGGGCACTGAGCGTGGGGCTGAGGCTCCTGCGGAATTCCCAACGGAGCAAGGCAGGGTGTGGGATAGGTACTTGCAATTTACCTGAAGTAAATTATAGATGGGCAGCACAATATTGGGAGGTAATGAACCCTGTCAGTTGTTGGCAGGAGTTAAGCACGTACTTGCTTAATGTAAGTATTTGCACTCTTGGCTGATTTAGACTGTAATGTTGATGATTTGTTCCAGCTCTGCTGGTCTACAAATTGGTCATAAAAATGACTTTATTTTTGCTGATGAAACATAGTGACTGTACAGCAAATAGAGACTGAATCCTGTCACCCCATGGTGAAAAATGTAGGTGGTCTTGTTTTCTGCAGGTGTGAAATATTCCGTGCCTTCTTTCTAACGTAACACTATATCTGGGTTGTTTTTTTTTTTTTTGTTTGATTGTTCTGTTTTCTTCCCCGGGGAACGTTTCTAAAGGAAAATCCATACAGTGCGGGAACCTCCATACATTCCGTGGAGTTGTAAAGGTGGTGGCAACGTCCCTCTTTGGGTTGGAAAAGATGTTTGAGGTCACCCGCTGCTCTTCCTCTGCAGTCAGAAAAATGGAAATGAATCGCACTGAAGTCCTGGCCTAGGGGGTATTTTTCTAATTATGCCTTTTATATTCTAATGGGCCAATAACAAACAGTTCTAGACAATACTACGGTTTTAATACCTGTATGCATTTCTAAACTTACAGCTGGGAATGAGTTGCAAAGTTTGCATAATTAAATAAAACCCCCAACTTTCAACAACCAATTAATCGCTAAGGAAGAAGAGTCTGTCAGTCTGTCACTGTGTTGTTTCAGTCTTAGCTACGAAGCCACAATTCTGTGTGTATATTTGTATTTTCTACTCTTTTGCTCAAAGTCTTTTCTCAGGCCTGAGATTCCAGGTTAGCTTCTGAGGCAAAGTATGAGTTCAGTGCCTGCCTGTAATTCTTCTCCTTGTTGTTTAGAAAATGAAAATACCTGATTTTTATACATATGTTGTATTAACACATACGAATTCAACACGAGCATCCTCTGACTTGGCAGCCTTGTGGACTTCAGCCTGTTGTTGTTTTATGTACAAGTAAAAATGAGCTGTTTTCTGTGAACGTCCCGTTCTGGAGCCGTCTGCCAAATTTGAGCGTGGAAAGTCACCCGGTGTCAGCCAAGAGCACGGTGCCATGGAGTATGATAAAAGTGTTACGGGCTCAGTCCGGTGTTCTCACTGCTCTCCATGGGAGTTCTGAGGGCAGAAGGAATGTAGGATTGGGCCCGGGTTTATATTTATTTCAAGGTCAGTGAAATTCAAGGCAGATGGTGCTTACCGATCCGACATTGGTTGCCCGATATCCGTTCATTCTTGGTGTGTTCTGTAAGTGTCCCTAGCGAAGGAGCTGGAGATGTTCTTTGCAAAGTCTGTGGATGTAGAAGATGCTTAGTCATTTCAGATCAGTAGATATTTCCTTAGCAGAATTGTATACTATATGATAATAATAATGTGAATAAACGTATCAAAAAACAAATGCAAAACCTACAAAAAACCCACCCGAACTCTGTCACATTGTTTCTTTTACCACCATTTCCTTTAACATCAGACCTTCTTTTTCTTTCATTACAGCTGCTAAAGAGATTATTCATGAGGTCTCTACCAATCCAGAGGCATCACTCTCATTGTTGCAAGAACCTCATTGGTGTCACACAGATTTTAAGCCTATGCCCATATCTGATTATCTGTGGAAACAACCTTTCAATGGGTCTTTTTATTGAGCAATTTTGCTAGTGAGCTTTGAAGGACTAATTTTAGTTTCATGACAATAACAATAAGGTCAAGTTGTATTTCTGTGCAGCTTTTCACATAACCAGACATTCCAGAGCATTGAAATACTTGCCATCAGAAGAGGGGCAGATGTAGGACAGCATGGTTGTCATCAGTGAATGGCCACGTCCCACATACAGCCCTCGAACAGCCGCCGGCTGATTTGTGATGAAACTCGGTAGAACTGAAGATTCTTCCTGAACAACAAGATGTTCTCTGCTATTTTTTTATTATTATTTTTTTTTCCCTGCAACCAGTTGTGTTAGATCTCGAGGAACGCAGAGGTTGATAAATGGTACAATATGCACTGAGGGCAATCTAGAAGATTCCGCAGTGCAATGATTAGAGGCTAGCAGCAATGCAATAACCAGCAATTAGAGGCTTAATCAATACTGGAGAAGTGGTGCACGTAGATGGACTTGTCGCAGATGCTTCGGCTCTAATCAACATTAAAAGCCCAGCTAATGAATTGGCCTAAAATCCCTGGAAATAAACATGACCTGTGGAGAAGGTCTGCTAGCACACCTGGAGGTTTTGGTGAAATCCACCTCGGATCTCTGGAAGCCCCTTCACAGCAGGACTTACAGCTTCCGAGCTGGGCAGGTACCGTCCCGCTGCCTCGCTGTCCTGCTGGCTCTGCTGCGCAGTGCCACGGGTGCAGGAACGGCTCCGGTTTCCTCTGCCAGCCTGGGCTGTTAAGAAATACTACATAAAAGCTATTGATCTAAATATTTGATTGTGCTGACAATCCCAACGTGCACGCAGACACCTCTTTGGTGATTCTGCTCACACAGATGCCATATGGTATCTCTTGTATCAGAGCTATGGTGACGTGAAAATGTTCTCTTTCATGGTCGTTTCATGGCTGTTGCCAGTCCTTGATAACTGCTTTTAGCAACCCAAAAGGCAGAAGCAAAAGATTACCCGAGTTTCATGATATCTCTTGAAATATGAGGTCAGTCAGATGTGGGTTCAACTTCAGAGTAAATTAAAATTTATTCAGAACTGGCCTGATTGTCCCTTAGAAGAAATTAAATTAACAGTGTCCAGTAGCGAGGCGTCTTTATACTTCGCTTGTATCACTTGAAAATTTTCACAGGTCGTGCTCCAATAAACGTAGTTTTGCGTTTCAACTCGGTTGGAATTCCTGTTTCTTAAGTGCAAAAGAGGCTAATCATAGAGTAGAAAATAATTTGACTTGCTAATACTAGGAGAGAAAACATTTACAGCAACCACAAGTATTTTCAGGATTATGGTGTATATCATACTTATGAAACCTTGTTTCTGGGGACATGTTTGAATAAGGAGGGTTGCACTTTTTAGCAGAGGAAACATTTGTAAGCTGTAGCAGGGAGTTCTCTGTATTTCTCAAAAGCTGGAGCAAAAAAATGTTGGCAGAGGAATCAAAATCCTCTTCTTTACTAAAGTCTGCCACCAGGTTTCTTAGGCATGAACTCAGGAAAATCTTTATTAGGCATTAAAAAAAAAAAGGAGGAGATCTCTTTCACACAGAAGGTGTATTCTGAGGCTACAGAAGAGCTGTAGTATGTATACCTTAAGTCGAGCCTTGCTTTTGCAGCTATTCTTCCCTGATGGTTTCTATTTGGCAGCAAGAACTGTCTTCTATGCTGCAGTGAAAACTGTAATTTTTGTAGGGTGCTGTTTCCCCCCCGATTACATCAGAGGTCAGTCATTAATATGCACTGTGGGAGTCCCTCTCATTTCGGCGTGGTCCACAATGAGGCGGTTGTTGGACTTGTTATCATAGTGGAAACTACTGTGCAATGAAAGCACGGTCATGCTGCCTCATGTTTAATTGAGAGATGGCAAATCTGTTCCCAAAATACTTCAACTACTTGTATTGTATGACAAATGTGTTTTTCTTTTCCCCTTCATCTGTTTCCCCCCCCCCCCCCCCTTTTTTCCTTTTCGGATGAAAAAAAAGCTCCGCTTTCGTTACATATGAATGTTGTAGCTTAGCAGTTGACTCCTCTTGGAAACGTCCCCAAACATTTTTACCCTCTGAGTCTACAGTTTTCACTCTTAAGCTTCCTATCTCTCAAGTATTTCAGGCTCCCGGGGGCTTGCTTTTTTTCCCCCTACTTTTTTTTTTTTTTTTTCTTTCTTTAGCGTGTTCAGAACTGGTTGTGTAACTTGTTTCTCAATTTCACGTTCATACTCATGTTTGGCATCATCCTAGGTGTGTTCTTGTAGGGCTGGTCAGCAGGGATGTCTTTATGCCTCTAGAGGGGGAGACGGGCACATCCAGAGAGTTGCCCTGGAATGCTCTGTACTTTATTCTGTATATATACAGCCTGGTTCCCAGCGTATTTACCCTGGCTCTTTCTTCACCTACTATAGCTCAGTTGACTCCGGATAGTTGAGAGTCCACCTTCTGAAATGCCTGGGCCAACTGGAAGGTGCTGCCAGGTCACACTACTCTGGTGGGAATGCTTGAGAATTCCTTTTGGGTATCGCTCATTTTTTTGAGCTGGAGCAGCTGTTCAGTCTACGTGTAATTTTCTGATTGGTGAAAAATTATTTAACATTAAATTAATAAATTAGACCACCTGTATACCAGTTTTATTCCTGTCGGGTAGAATTCCCAGGGTCGTACTGGGAAGCTCAGCCAATTCTTTGGTCGGCACTGGTAACCTGAGCAAATCTGGACGTTTTCTAAGCCGGTTTATTCATCCATCTCTGTTGCTTGCCACTTCTTCTGCATTGTTCCTGCTATTAAATCTGATTCTGCATTTCAGTGCGCCTCTTTTAGAGAGACGTCCCTGTTAGAATAATATTTTGGTGCATAAGTAAGCACTGTTTGCAATTTCTTGAGATGCTTTTCTTTTCCACAGATGGGCTATCTTTTGGTCAGAGTTGAAAAAGTTGGGTACTAACAAACATCTTTTTGCTCTGTGAAGTACAGAATTGGAAGGAAATAATAATCCACGCTGAGTTTCAAGTAATGACTGAAGTTGTATGCTACAAAGGTGATGCACTAGCTCATGGGAATACTTGTATTTTTGTCAATTCAGATTAATTTGCGATTAATAATTATGGATGTATCAAGGTGTGGCTGCAACTAACTTTCAGTAAATGCAATTTCATGCCAGCCATTTTGCTTTAGACAATGAGCCTTAATTTTCTTACTGACTGGTGTTTTGGAATATTACTTTAACATTTTACCCAGCTTTCTATTACAACTACAGTTTTCTTGCCAGCTCAACCCCCTGAAGTAACATAAATTCTACTTCAGTTTGCTGAGAGGCATATGAATATCAGTTCATCACATTTAATTCAAATAGAGTATTCTAATATGCTATTGAGCACTCCAGTTAATGTGGCAAAACTCTGAAGATACACATTAATTACTTTTTTATTTCCTTGTGGCTTTCATAGAAGATTTCTGAAACTTACTTTTTTCTTAATCTCAAATCATTAGAATGAAAATGGTGGTTTTTTTCAGTCAGAGTGAAATTTGATTAATGGGCTTTGTACACTGGGAAGTTGGGACTAAATGTATACATTTATCATTTTTCAGATATAGGATATATGAGCACAATTCTGATATCTCTATGTTTTAATAGTTTATGATGCCCAAATAACTGTTCACTTAAGCACACTGTGTGATGTTAAAGGATTATGCTTTGTATGATAAAGACTGTAAAATCTGTAAAAGGTCCTGTTTAGTCCTAACAATCTGAAGAGGTAAATGCATCCCAAAGATTAAGTCTGTTGTCCTCAGTGGAGTTCCTTTGAAAAAATTCTCCCTGGATTTAGCACTCACTTGGATGATCCTGGAATCCTCTAGCCAGTTCTAATATAGATAATTCCAAACATTTGCTGAAAAGGCGCAGATGGTTCAGTCAGGAGTCTTTAAAGGGTTGAAAACACACATTTCAGTGAAAGATGTGCTACCCTATGTAGCTCGTGCTTGGGAAGTCACAGTCATCGAGGTTCTATAGTCAGAATGCAGATGCTGCAGTGGATACGAGGAACTAGTGACGTGGCCTTTGGTTTTGGTTCTGTTTGAGACAGCAGCTTGCATGTTTTGTTCTGTTCACCTCTGAATTGCTTCTTTTGGCTGCCCGAGGAACGTTTCAAAATGATGGCTAAAACTGTAAACCTCTAACATCAGACCTCAAAATAATACAAAAGAATCTCAAGATTTCATAAATGCAAACAACGCGCTATTCTCTAGCGTATTTTTTGAGTCTTTAAAAGAACTCAGGTTCTTGGCCTTCCCGCACGGTAGGAGAGACTGATTGGGGATGCTTCTGTCATAACTGGAGCCGGGTTAGCAGGGACAGCAGGGCTGTGTTTGGATTGCAAACTATGGAGATGCTTCCACAAATTGTGGCTTCACAGAATCGCAGAATAGTTTGGATGGGAAGGGGGCTTTAAAGGTCATCTAGCCCAACGCCCTGCCGTGAGCAGGGACATCTTCAACTAGACAAGGTTGCTCAGAGCCCCGTCCAGCCTGACCTGGAATGTTTCCAAGGATGGAGCATCCACCACCCCTCTGGTCAACCTGAGCCGGGGTTTCACCACCCTCAGCAAAAAAATTTCTTCCTTATATCTAGTCTAAATCCTCCCTCTTTTAGTTTAAAGCCATTACCCCTCGTCCTATCACAACAGGCCCTGCTAAAAAGTTTGTCCCTGTCTTACCTGTAGACCCCCTTTAAGTACTGAAAGGCCACAGTAAGGTCTCCCTGGAGCCTTTTCTTCTCCAGGCTGAACCCCCCCAGCTCTCCCAGCCTGTCCTCCCAGCAGAGGGGCTCCAGCCCTCCCAGCATCTCCGGGGCCTCCTCCGGCCCCGCTCCAACAGCTCCGTGTCCTCCTGCTGTTGGGACCCCCGGAGCTGGGCAGCACTGCAGGGGGGTCTCCCCAGAGTGGAGCAGAGGGGCAGAATTACCCTGCTGTGGGTTTGTACACTTACTGGGGAAGAAAGTCGCCTCCGTTCATAGTTAATTCAGGTGCTGGTGAGGGTAGAAGTTCTGGTGAAGGCACTTTCTCCAGACAGGAACTGCAATGGCAGTCTTGCNACTAACAAACATCTTTTTGCTCTGTGAAGTACAGAATTGGAAGGAAATAATAATCCACGCTGAGTTTCAAGTAATGACTGAAGTTGTATGCTACAAAGGTGATGCACTAGCTCATGGGAATACTTGTATTTTTGTCAATTCAGATTAATTTGCGATTAATAATTATGGATGTATCAAGGTGTGGCTGCAACTAACTTTCAGTAAATGCAATTTCATGCCAGCCATTTTGCTTTAGACAATGAGCCTTAATTTTCTTACTGACTGGTGTTTTGGAATATTACTTTAACATTTTACCCAGCTTTCTATTACAACTACAGTTTTCTTGCCAGCTCAACCCCCTGAAGTAACATAAATTCTACTTCAGTTTGCTGAGAGGCATATGAATATCAGTTCATCACATTTAATTCAAATAGAGTATTCTAATATGCTATTGAGCACTCCAGTTAATGTGGCAAAACTCTGAAGATACACATTAATTACTTTTTTATTTCCTTGTGGCTTTCATAGAAGATTTCTGAAACTTACTTTTTTCTTAATCTCAAATCATTAGAATGAAAATGGTGGTTTTTTTCAGTCAGAGTGAAATTTGATTAATGGGCTTTGTACACTGGGAAGTTGGGACTAAATGTATACATTTATCATTTTTCAGATATAGGATATATGAGCACAATTCTGATATCTCTATGTTTTAATAGTTTATGATGCCCAAATAACTGTTCACTTAAGCACACTGTGTGATGTTAAAGGATTATGCTTTGTATGATAAAGACTGTAAAATCTGTAAAAGGTCCTGTTTAGTCCTAACAATCTGAAGAGGTAAATGCATCCCAAAGATTAAGTCTGTTGTCCTCAGTGGAGTTCCTTTGAAAAAATTCTCCCTGGATTTAGCACTCACTTGGATGATCCTGGAATCCTCTAGCCAGTTCTAATATAGATAATTCCAAACATTTGCTGAAAAGGCGCAGATGGTTCAGTCAGGAGTCTTTAAAGGGTTGAAAACACACATTTCAGTGAAAGATGTGCTACCCTATGTAGCTCGTGCTTGGGAAGTCACAGTCATCGAGGTTCTATAGTCAGAATGCAGATGCTGCAGTGGATACGAGGAACTAGTGACGTGGCCTTTGGTTTTGGTTCTGTTTGAGACAGCAGCTTGCATGTTTTGTTCTGTTCACCTCTGAATTGCTTCTTTTGGCTGCCCGAGGAACGTTTCAAAATGATGGCTAAAACTGTAAACCTCTAACATCAGACCTCAAAATACAAAAGAATCTCAAGATTTCATAAATGCAAACAACGCGCTATTCTCTAGCGTATTTTTTGAGTCTTTAAAAGAACTCAGGTTCTTGGCCTTCCCGCACGGTAGGAGAGACTGATTGGGGATGCTTCTGTCATAACTGGAGCCGGGTTAGCAGGGACAGCAGGGCTGTGTTTGGATTGCAAACTATGGAGATGCTTCCACAAATTGTGGCTTCACAGAATCGCAGAATAGTTTGGATGGGAAGGGGGCTTTAAAGGTCATCTAGCCCAACGCCCTGCCGTGAGCAGGGACATCTTCAACTAGACAAGGTTGCTCAGAGCCCCGTCCAGCCTGACCTGGAATGTTTCCAAGGATGGAGCATCCACCACCCCTCTGGTCAACCTGAGCCGGGGTTTCACCACCCTCAGCAAAAAAATTTCTTCCTTATATCTAGTCTAAATCCTCCCTCTTTTAGTTTAAAGCCATTACCCCTCGTCCTATCACAACAGGCCCTGCTAAAAAGTTTGTCCCTGTCTTACCTGTAGACCCCCTTTAAGTACTGAAAGGCCACAGTAAGGTCTCCCTGGAGCCTTTTCTTCTCCAGGCTGAACCCCCCCAGCTCTCCCAGCCTGTCCTCCCAGCAGAGGGGCTCCAGCCCTCCCAGCATCTCCGGGGCCTCCTCCGGCCCCGCTCCAACAGCTCCGTGTCCTCCTGCTGTTGGGACCCCCGGAGCTGGGCAGCACTGCAGGGGGGTCTCCCCAGAGTGGAGCAGAGGGGCAGAATTACCCTGCTGTGGGTTTGTACACTTACTGGGGAAGAAAGTCGCCTCCGTTCATAGTTAATTCAGGTGCTGGTGAGGGTAGAAGTTCTGGTGAAGGCACTTTCTCCAGACAGGAACTGCAATGGCAGTCTTGCGGGCTGAAGTCTCTTTGCTGTTCTACCTCTGGCGTGAGGAGGAGGATGCTTTCCTAGTGCAGGTGACCAGCAAAGGCCCGGGGTTCATTTTCCAACTCTGTAGCAACCTCTTTATTCTCGCTATGGCTGCATGTCTCGTCCGTAGGACTCTGTAAGCCATTTCTCCTTGTATCTCTTTGGAAGTTCTTTGAAGAAGGAGTGCTCTTCTAAGCGAGGCTGGCTAATCAGACTGAAGAGGAGCTTCCAGCACTAGTATCACAGTAACAACTGTGTTTCATAAGTGTACTCCAAACACAAGTACATCAGAAAGTGGTTTGACTGTGGGAATTTCACACAAGTCCAAGGGAAAATTGGTCAAAACCCCAGGGTTTTCTGTCTAAACTATATTAATTTTGTAATCAAAATACTTAAATTTCAAAATTTTGGATGGTCAGGAAAGCAAAGTAGGAAAGGGGACAATTAATGTTGAAATTATTGGACTGTTTGGTTCTGAAAAGAGAAAAATGAAATGTATTTTTGGGTTCTGAGATCTGACATCCGCTCAGCTCTGATGCCCCACGTTTACTGGCTCTGTGACAGAGAGGGAAGAGCCGAAGTGGAGCTCCAGCTGCGTTATCCAGGCTCCCGATGTGGAAATGTGGGCGAGGCTCTGTTAGAACTGCAGGTCCGAGGGACTTGGGGGATCCCATCTGTACCGCAGGGAAGAGCTGGAGGAAGCCCTAAGAGTCCTTATGGCAAGGCTACCTTGGAAGATTGGCCTCTTTGCTTGATCCGTAAATAAATTCGGAGGAAATGTGGCAGTTTCTTAGCAGAACTGCACCCAGCAAGCAGAATTCTGCTGTGAAATCACTGAAATGCATGTCTGAACGGAGCATTTTGGATAGAGCAGACTATCATTTTCCAGTTAAAAGTATTTTTCTGAAAACTTCTTAATCAGCTCCTATGCTCACAGACTTTTTGCATATTTACTTTTCTTTCAGTGCATTCTGGTAAACATCTCTCGGATTATTTGGTTATTGGCAAGTGATGGAAGAGGAAGGGATGTTTGAAGAATATTTTTAGCTTGTACAAGCCAATATTGAACCAGAAAATAGATGCGTGTTGTTACAGTTTTAATAATGAAATTGACCTGTAATTCTCTGAAGTGCAATAATTTGTTGCTGGAAAATGAAACTTAAAAATCCTTGCAGGATTGAGAGTATTTACTTTGGGGGTGGGGGGGTTTGTTTTGCCCAAACACATACACACACGCTCCCTTCCTGTCCTCCAGGCTGATTTGATTCCCAGTCTTTGGTAGGCACTGAGCTGAATAGTTCCATAATTATACTGGGGATGCTAAGCATGGAAAACCTGGCATGGTATTCCTGACTGGATGCAGTTATCAATGCTGGCTAGTAATGTTAACGTCTCCTATATACATCCTGTTCAAATCTTCTTAGGTGTGTGGCATTATTTTTTTTTCCTACTACCTTGCACAACTGAAAAAGTTGAGGCGTAGGAAAACCAGCTGCAGTTTTGCTGATGCTTTTGTGGAAAGACCACACAAATAATCATTTTAAAAAAGGAAAGAAATAGTGACTCGCCTCTGAAATTCTTACATTATGAATTATGAAATTAAATAAACATTTTAGGCCCATGTTTTGAAGCGCTTGGGTTTCTTTTTAGGGAATAATGTTATAATATTACTTGGGTTGATCTGTTTCTGTCTAGCTGATGAGACGTTGTGTGGAATAGAAGGAAGTGTCCAGCTTTTCCCGAGCTTCCTCTTTGACCGTTGTAGCACCATTGCAAACCAGATCCCTGACCTGTGGAGTTCAGTGAAACAATGTCTGTCCTTGAAACTGGTTGAAAGTGTAGCTTAAAATTCTCCCTGTAGCATTTAGGACATAGGACACGTTAGTCTTAAAGTAGTATTACAGAGTAGTGATGCTTTGGTTACACCTGAACGGGTGCGTTGCTGAGGTGCAGCTGGAAGGTCCCATCAGCAACGGCATCTGTTGTGTGACCACCTTCAACCCAAGAAACCCACATTGTAGGCAACCAGTTCTTGCCAGAATTAAGTTGGTTTTACCTTTCTTTTTTGTTTCCTCTACGCAATATGCTGAGCCAGTCAAAACAGTAAATGGCTATAGGGAACCTTGAACACCTCTTCTGTGTTTTCTTCCCTCTTTCCGCTATGGAAAGACAACCGCTGCAGTAACCCCGCTCCAGTGTACCACGGCAGGCCTGCAGCTCCCTTCCATCTCATCCTTCAGTAGCACTGAATATTGGGCAGCCGCTGGGAGTATTCTTAGCTCAGTTCTACCCGAGTTCTGTAGGTGAGGATTATCTTGTTTTCTGCCGCTACTTCTGTCCTTAAAAGCATGTGAACTAGGCTTTGTGAAACTTTGTCCCAAGAAGAGATTAATTAATGTTCACGTGAGTATTTCAGTGTTTTGTTCTGCTGTTTCCCCTTTTAGGTGACAGCGAGATTGTAAATAATATGTACGAGACGGACCCTGATCTCCTTGCTGGCGAAAGTGCAGAGGAGGAAACAGAGGACAGTATTATGTCCCCCATTCCTGTCGGACCTCCATCACCCTTTCCCACCAGCGAGGACTTCACTCCCAAGGAGGGCTCACCTTATGAAGCTCCCGTCTACATTCCTGATGACATTCCAATCCCACCAGATTTTGAACTCAGAGAATCTTCGATTCCAGGGGCAGGGCTAGGGATTTGGGCCAAAAAGAAGATTGACGTTGGGGAAAGATTTGGACCCTATATGACAGTACAAAGGAGCACATTAAAGGAAACAAACTTTGGATGGGAGGTAAGCGTGTTGAATGTGATAATCACATTCATTTGTCTTCTGTGCA
The DNA here is from genome assembly GCA_013398295.1 of Chionis minor. Classification (NCBI taxonomy): domain Eukaryota; kingdom Metazoa; phylum Chordata; class Aves; order Charadriiformes; family Chionidae; genus Chionis; species Chionis minor. The sequence goes on along the minus strand of VZSF01010494.1, from coordinate 554,805 downwards.
AACTGTTCCTAAAGCTAGACTGAGTCCTGGCTGGCCTGGGGGCTGGAGGTGTGACTTTGCTGATGCCCTATTTCTCTGCGTTACTTTGCATCCCTGATTACAAGCAGCATTAAAAAAGCAGCAGAAATCCTTTTTAAGATAGCTTCTTGGGCTACAGATCCTGCTCTAGCACCATTTTAGAAGGTTGGTTTTAAATGATGTTGGGTCACTTCTAAAGTGCTTGTCATTTTCAAATTGTGTTCAGAACTTGTCACAATGGAAGAAATATGATTAGTCGCATCATGTTTTGTAGTTGGGTGTGTTACCTTTGACTTCCAGTCCATGTTAGCTGTGCAGGCATTATTAACTGGTCATAGAAACATATCATGTACCCATTAACACTCTAGATGTTCTTGAGTTCTTGTTCTGCAGCAAAGATAGGGAAAAATGACTTTCACATTTCTTTAAGAGCTAAACAAAAGCCAGTCTTCAATAGGAAAAATACCACTGTCGTAGAACTCATTTCTTTCTCCTTGCTTTTCTGGGATTGTCCCAGAAATCGTCTTAGTTTCTTGTGCTCCTATATTTTTGATTGGGAAATATGCATGCCCCTATGAATTATTGTAAATTATAGCAGATTCAGTGAACAGTGAAGTGCCGCCTAGGATTTATGCTCTGTGCCCGCAGTCCCGTCCCAGTGCATCCAGCGTCCTCAGAAGCCCCGTTCTCTTACGAGACGAGATCAGAAAGGCCAAGCTTCAGCATTAACGTTTAAAATTGTGTCTGATTATATTTACACTCTGGATTGTAAAGTCTGATAAATCAGCAAACAGTTAGATTTTGTATGTCCAGGTGTTTTTGTTTACTTTTTTAATGTGTTGACAGTGCAGGAAAGAGCAAAAACCACTCGCTATACAACCAAAACTCAATCACGTTTTGTCGTTCTGCAGTAGGAGATGTCTAAAGAGCTAAAATCAGAGTTTGGTTGAATGAGTCACGAGTTTCCTTTTCTCTCCTAATGCCGGGAAAGAAGGGAAATTCAGCTGAGAGTTTTGATTCCCCCCCCCACACCCCGATGGTATTTTTCAGAAGTTCATCTTCGTGTTAGCTGCTTTCCTTGTGAATATCTTTACAGAATATTTGACTAGTGTTACTGTATTAGCTTCAAAACATGGTATTTGGTTGTTTTCTTTAAAAATATCCCTGTTGATATACTGGCAGTGCTTGTCTGTCTCGGGGAGGCTGTAGGTATGAGGCAGCTTGAGATTTACCTCGTGTAACGGTCACATTAAGCCCTCTCTGAAACAAAGCGCAATTTTCCTCTAGGAATATGCAGGATTGATTATTTGTAGGCTGCAGAGTGGAAATGGCTCCTGCAGAAAGGTGAATTCTCTTTTTCTGAGCCTAGTATTTTATAGGTGGTGCTTGGTTTTTGGTTGTTTTGCTGTGTTGTTTTTTAAAGACAATGTTTTGGTTTTTGTTTTTTTTTTGGAACAAAGTGCTACGCTCCTTGGCTGCTAGAAGTCAGACCAAATTTGAGTAATGCAAATCCTTTCTTCTGTGACCTTGGTAAAACTTTGTCCTTGTGTTTTATATGTCTGATAAAAGTTTATGTTTACGCTCATATTTTTAAGAAACGTTCCCTATATCGTTCTGCACTGAATGCCAGGCCTGATAGAAGCCCGTATCCATTAACTGCAGCCTACGTTGACTTTGCGATACTATTTATTTTTGTAATGTAATTGAACAAACTTTCTTTCTCTGTGGTACTGCTCATATTTCAGCGGTATTCTTTTGTTCTCTGATTTGGCAGATATGTTTCATACCTGAAAGGAAGGTCTATTTGTCTTCTATCAGATGTCCTCAAACACTGTCCTAGACCCACCCTGACACTATCTCTTTTGACCTTGCTCGTACTTGCAGATACTGCTTGAAGCTTTCCGCTTCCCAGTATGTTTAAAGAAAGCTCAGGAATCTGCTTTGAGTCACTCAGTGTGTTCTTCATTTTCCTTGGGAACAACATACACAAATACCCTCACGTGCTAAATGGGAATTCATGTGATAAATACTATCTCTGCCTGCGCGTTGGTTTCTGAGCTGGTTCCTTTGAGTGTAGGGTTGGAAAAACCTTGACGAGATGTTCTAGGCACCTTTACATGATGTCACTTGTGCTAGAAAATTGTAACTTGGGGTACGTTTCCACCCTCTGTTAATAAAAAGGAGTAGGCAGACAACTGGCAGTAAGAGAAAAAAGAAAAGGGGAGGAGTTCTCTGGCACCCTGTAACTTGTGGACTAAACTTTGCTTCTATGTTGTTTCTTCCAATAGTGACGAATCTCACAAATCCAGGTTTTGTAGTGCACTATGAGAAGTGTTCCTTGTGCAGTTATACATTATTTTTTGACAATACTTCCTTGTAACTTGTAGTTTTGACTTGCAGTGACTTGAAACTCCTCATTTCTGGCTAAAAGGTAAAGGAGTGACATGTAACTCCTTATTGCTGGCTAATTGAGATATTACTATTATACTTGAATTGACTGTTCTGGTAGTTATGGCTACAAAGATGATGAGGGGGCTGGAGCATCTTTCTGATGAGGAAAGGCTGAGGGAGTTGGGTCTGTAGTCTGGAGAAGAGCAGACTGAGGGGTGATCTCATCAATGTCTACAAATACTTAACGGGAGGGGGCCGGGAGGAGGGGGCCAGGCTTTTTTCAGTGGTGCCCAGTGAGAGGACAAGAGGTAACAGGCACAAACTTGACCATAGGAAGTTCCATCTGACCATGAGGAGGAACTTCTTTCCTTTGAGGGTGGCAGAGCCCTGGCAGAGGCTGCCCAGAGAGGTGGTGGAGTCTCCGACTCTGGAGACATTCCCAACCCGGCTGGACGCCATCCTGTGCCCCCTGCTGTAGGTGGAGGTCCTCTGGCAGGGGGTTGGAGCAGATGATCTCCCAAGGGCCCTTCCAACCCCTAACATTCTGTGATTCTATAAATTACATTAGTATTTTTACTTTGGGAGAGGGATTTGGTCTTCATGTGCAACCTTCTTCTCTATTTATATTTCTCAGTTCATTTCGTATAGTTTATACTCTTGATAATAATGCCGCTTCTGTGGTCACCCCACCCCCCACCTCCCAAATCCTGGAAACCTGGTCTTTGCTTGCTTTGTAATACAATTTTAATAGTGTTTCTGCCTTTTGCACAACGAGGTCTTGCCCTTCATCACAGGAAATTTGTTGTCAGACTTTGACTAAACTGAGAGTGCCACTAGAAGTGGTCATACCTAAGAATGCTTTACATCATGTTTTGAAGTGGGCATTCGTTAGCAGCATCTCAGTTTGGCTGGAAACTGTTGTTTATGTTGTTGTATAGGTTGCATCTTTGTGCTTAAAACCACGTATCTGGCTTCTGAACATGGTCAGTATGCAAATTTCTTAATATGTTTGGGCTTGTGCCCATCTGTAACGGGCGCCAACGTGCTGTAGATAGCATAAAGGACGAAACGGAGCTGGGGAATGTTGAAGTAGACCCTTTATGTGTAGGTGTGTAGCAAGGCATGTTTTTATTGCTGTTCTGTGGATTTTTTCAGTTAAAGCTTAAGCATGCTAATTCAGCATATTAAAATACAGTGCAAATTTTAAGATGCTCCAGTTGTAATTCACAATTAAGACCTGTTTCTTCTGATTTCTGTAATTAAAAAAATCCATTTTGAGGGGCTGAAAAATGTATTATTAAGGGCTTTGATTTGAAAAGGGATCTCTCTCTTTTATCTCTCTCTTCTATCCAAGGCATTAATGCTGCAGAAATAGCCTTCCCTTTCAAACTTCAGTAACACCAGATTTGTGAAAATTAAAATGAAACAAAACAGTTAACGGTGTTTCTTCCAAGTCCTCAAGAATCACGGGCTCCTGTTTGGAGGTAGGGGCCAGCTCTTTTTTCATCTGAACTGTTTGATCCAGACCTGCCTCTGCTGTAAAACATCTAGCTCCAGGAGGTAAAAGAAGAATGCTATTTGCTGAAACTTCCAGCTTTACTCATTATTTCCCCTAATAGCCTAAAATGTCATAGGGAGCACAGAATACTGTGTCTTACTCGCCATATCGTGGAAAAAAGATATGCAGTTTTTTTTTTTTATTGTATGGTTTTCCTTTTAGCCAGACAGGAGGGCCTGGGTTAAGACTGGGTGAATACACGTCCTGCTTTAACTGCAGCAAGTCTCTACTATCTTGTTTCTTTATTTGTTTTTCCTCCGACATTTGCTTTGTGGAATATGTTTTTTAAAATATTGTTTAAATTAAACCACACCTATTATTCAAGGGCTTTTTTAACATGGGGTGGCAGTGAGTGATTCATGCTCATTTCATAAAAATAAATGAGATGTGTCGGTCTTCCAGCCCCCACCCCCTCAGAGATGATTCAGTAATTGCTTGTATAGGACGATGTGCCGTGTTTTCCCTCTGTGCCTCATTCCCTGACACTACTGTGCCGATCATGTTTACCTTTTTTCCTTAAAAGACACCACCCAAACTAAAAGCCTTGTGATTATTTAGTGTGACGTGATTGCATTTCTGCTCTGCTCTCCTGATCCTATTACTTCCTTGCCTGCTGACACAGAACATACCATTCGGAGTACCCCAAATAAATCACAGCATGTTTTCACTTTATTGCCTCTGGGACCTAAAAAAAAAAAAAAAAAAAATTCACGTAATGATTTTGATGACTTTGTTGTGTAAATAATTGTATTTAGCATAGCACTGTTTATTTTCCTAATTGTGAGAAGAATGGGAATCACATCTGGGAGGGAAATTTAGCAACTGAATTCTAGGGAATTTGGAAGCGATCAGATACGCTTTTAGCTCAGTTTGCTTCACGGGGTAAATACCTTTAATAAAATATAGTTATTAGTTCCTTTAATTTATATTTAAGAGCAATTATTTGCTGAAACACTAGAGGCTTCTCTTACACTAAAATGTAAGAGGCAGGCTGCTTCTTTACGTATGAAAAATAAGTGCTTTCATTTAATACTTCAGGGTGAAGATAGAAGCTATCCCAGGAAAGACAAATAGCTGTGGAAAAAAGAAGAGCCAGCAGCTAAGGATGCAGCAAGCATTCTTGGCCTTGCGTCTGTGCCAGTGGAAAACTGGGCTGTTTTTTGAGCATGCTTTATAGTGTCAGTGATTCACAGCAGTTCAGCCTCCCTGTTCCCACAAAACAGAATATTTAAATTTTGATGTGGGGGCCTTTGTTTATTTTGTTTGGTTTTTAGAAATACTCATAAGTGCCAAGGAAAAATTTACTTTACTCGACTGGCCTTGATTTCCGAGAGGAGAATTATATTGTATTTCCTTGAGTCTTAGAATTATTAAAATAGGAAGGAAACTCTAAACATTCTTTCAACTGCGATGGTTTTGTCATGCTTCCCAGTTAAAAGAACATACAGCCCAAATTCCCTCATTTCACTTTAAAAGCGGATACAGTTTGTTACCGGAGCATGTTCTTGTCTGCCTGTGTCTTGACGAAAGATGCTAAGAGACGTGCGAGTCCTTTAAAAGAGCAAAGCAATCCCCAAACCTGTTTGTGCTCATCTCTTGCTGACGCTCTCTCAACTTTGAGACTGAAAGGATGTGATGGCATTTCCTTGTAGTTTTTCTTCATGTGTCTTCTGATTCATTCATTTTCCCTGGCCTCTGCCTTTCCCTTTGGCTTGAGAATAGTGTCACCACAACAGGCTCTCTTGCTCGGGCAGAACGGGCTTATGAATTGCTGTTTTCCAGACCTCATCTCATGCTCCTGCAGGGAACGAGCAGGCTTGGAAATTGCTGCAGAATGGTGTGCCCGGCCATTCCCTACCTGGAGCCTGTTACCTACGCAGAGAACGTTTCCCATGCAAGGTTCCTTCACAATTTCTCATAGTTTTGTTTGGCTAGAATAGTTCTGAAAAGAAAGAATCTATGGGCTCAGGAGGTAAAGAGAACGTAAGAGCGCTGGGGGACTTCCCAGATCCACTCTTAGCCACTGGCAGTTGCTCACAGGCAGCTGTAGTTGGAACGTTTATACACACACATTATACAACTGCAGATAAACCTTTACTTCAGGCTGAAACCTGGCACTTGAGTGAAAAAATTAATCTCGGAGTTCAGAACTTACTGAACTTTATTGGCCCAAAATCACACAGTATTTAGAATATTTAGAGCTGCTCAACTTTGTGCATGCTACATACGGTCCCCTTTCCAGAAACAACTGGGCTGAGAACATCGATGCTTGAATTTTCTCCACAGTACGTGGCCGCCGTTCTGGCGTTGGGAGACCAGCGTGAGGAAGGGGAAGAGTCAGCTTCCAGGTCCTGCCAGTTGTTAGGCAGTTCCTGTGCCCGGTGTTAAGGACAGGCCAGTAGACACATCTGCTGGCTTTTGATTCCGAAAAAGAAGCAACAAAGAAAAAGCGGGGAGGGGTGTGGGGGAACTGCTTCTTGTGTCAAAGGCAAAACCCCATTCTCTGCAACTAAACCTATTGAGGGAGGGTGTCATTTATTAATTTCAACCCTGGATAAAAATGAAAAATGCACCTTATGACATCCAAATGAAATGACTGAAATTTGTACCATTTTTTGATGTTTCACCAAATGCTTCAATGTCAGGGTTAAAAGAGTAAGTCTTTTTTAGGCCCAAGAATGCCAAGATATCTTGCTCTATCTTAGGCACTTCTCTAAAACATGGGTATATAAGGAATTAAGAGAAAAAAGAAGAGACAGGGGAAGGGAATGACTAAGAATACCTCCTGATATTTCTCCTTTATTTCCATAAGGGGTAATAACTCATGAGCAATCCGGCAGAGGGCACTTTCTTTAAATAGAACATTCTGATTCACAAGCAGAAAAAGGAAATAAATATTTTCTTTTCGTCTTCGAGAGACATCCATGAATACCAGCTTCTGAAACAGTATTTTATCATCCACACTTTAGGGGGGGGGAAGAAGAAAAAGAAAAAAAAATAAGAAAATCCCACGAAAAGCTCAGTGGTGACCACAGGTTTGAAAAATAGCTCTTTTCGTTGTCAAAAGCCTTGCAGAATACAGGGCACTACTTCTTCCTCTGGAATGTTAACCTACATAGAAATCCAACCCTTATTTTGTCCGTTCCCAGAAAAGCCTGGCTGATGGAGCATTGGAACACAGGAGGCTTTTGTAAAGGAAATGATCAATAAGTTCAGAGTTAAACCATAAATATACATGGGACTTTAAAGGAGGCATCACTCTGTGGGCTCTTTCAGTTGCAATTTCGGAAGGTGGAAGCAAAATAACTTGGTTTGCAGTTCTGGGGCTGCTCCTCGGTGGCGGTCAGGGGTGCGTTTGCTGCTTGAGGCGACAGTCCGTATGCGCCCGCTCGCGGGTGACGTGCGCGTGGTAGGACGGCATCGCGGACTCCAGCTTAAGCTAGCAATATGGGAAAGCGCCCCAATTCTCCTGGGAATTTGGGAACTGCTGCACCTCGCCTGCGCCGTCCCTTGCTGTGGGAGGGACCCTGACCGGGTGAATGGTTTAGGTGTTCACCCAGTTATTTTCTGGGGCCCTTTTTCTGTGTCCCAGAGTATCCCTCCTCCCTGGGTTCCAGTCACCTGGCGCTAAGACAGTAGCGAAAGTCATTACTCAACTTTTGAGTCAAGGCTTAAATGCTCAGAGCTGTGTTTAGACTCCAAAGGTTTGTGACATTAGCAAACCTTTTGGTGAACCTCATTTGAATTCCTGGTTAATCATGAAGTCTGAAGGTTTTAAATTAAATTTCTTTACCTCAATCTGTACAATACAAGAAATAACAACAGCGCATTTTCCAGAGTAAAATGTTACGTTAATTACTTTTGGAGAAAGGGGAAATCACGTTCTCTGCATAATTTGGCACCGTCCTCCTCTTCCCATAGCAAATATGGAGCAGCACCGCAGATTTGGAGGACTGCTAAATGTAGCAGCTCTTACTTTGTGGGATTTAGCACTTCACACATTTTGGCACTTTGCTTTATATTTGGCTCTGGAAATGCAAGGGAGTTATGTTGTTGTCTACCGAGGTGAAAATGAAAAGTTGGGTCTATCGCTCTGCCTGAAGTGGTGGGACGTAGGTGGACCTTTGCTCTTCAGTTGTTCACATATAATTTAATTATTCATCCTTTCCTCTTCTTGAGTATTTCATCACAGCAAAGTACTGGGGCCTGTACAAAATGAGACAGTCCTTGTACTGAAAGTTTACGACTGAAAAACACGGGTTGTTTATCCAAGGAAGGTGTGAAGCTAAGGTTGAGTCACATTTAGAAACACGAATGGAAGAAGCACGTCTGCAGGAGGAGGTCTGGTGGTCAGACAAGGTGGCGAATGGGCCAGTTGGAGCGGAAGGGGCATTTCCGTGCATCGGGGCGTCTTTGGAAATTCTATTACTCATTGTGTGCTTTGTTCCTCGAGTTGTGACTAAGGGCAGCTGCTTCGCGAAGCGTCTTTGTGAAATCCCCGCCTGGACTGATCGGCGCATCTCCCCTTGTTTCCGGCCGCGCTCCGTCCTCTCGGAAAGCAAACAGATAACAAGGTCAGCTGAGGCTCAGGCCCAAGTGGAGGCTGGTTAGTGTAATCGGGCTCCAGACCGGTAACCCTGTGCTGGGACCAGTTAATGTGTTTGCGCTGATCAGAGACATGCACATTCAAGTGGGATGCGTAAATAAGGGAGAGGCACCTTTCCTGCAAGGAAAGTCAATCTGTGTACGCACCAGAAGCACAGGCTGGAGAGCGGTTCATCAGAACTTGCCATCACTTAACTCTCTTTGCCCCAGAAATGCACAAAATGTGTGCTTAAAAAAAAAAATAAAAGTGCTTTCCACTGCAGAGTATTCTCACCCAGATGTCCTGCTCCTGCACGCTCTTTAGCGGGGTTTATTTAGGCTGCTCTCGGCAAGGTGTTACGAGTGAAGTAAATCCCCAGTGTGTCCCGGAAGCAATGCAGTGTCCGGGCAGCGATGCAGTAGTTCAGAAGCCCCAGTCTTTAAGGATCACCTTTGTGTTTAATGTATTTCATAACCTTTTTGCTGTAGAAAGCGCAGCCGCCAGCCCACTCGTGCCTGCATTCGGACTGCGGCGGTTTGTTCAGCGCGCAGAAATGGGTATTTTCTTCCTTTTGATCTGATTAGCGAGCAGTATGTTTCTTCACTTCCAGATAATGCCTGGGCAAGTCATTGCTTTAATTGTACATCTCATTGTGTCATCCCTGTTCAATCATGTTCAAAAATACCTACATTTCACCCTTGTCCCCCACCTCCCTTTTCCCATTTAGATCTCACTGAAGTCCATTCTCCCTTATCAGCACAGTAATTTCATGAGCAGAGCTAGGATTTCTGCCGTTTAGGCCCCGGCCATTGTCTGTCGCAGCTGCAGTCAAGATAAACCCTCACCCAGAACAAAGTTGGAATGACCTTTTACAAGCAGAATCTGCCTTGTTTCCCTCCAGACTAATTTATCAGCCTTCATTTCAGCCTAGTCTCTCAGCAGAGGCCTGAAAGAACATTACAGAGAGCATGAATGAACAGGGGGATTAAGATGCTTGGCTAGTCCCTCTTTTTCATCAGACACCTTCTGGATTTACTGAGATGTAAGCTGTAAATGACCGTAAGTGGTGAACTGCCTTAAACTTGGAGTAAGGGAAAGGGAAGGGGCGGGGGGGGAAGTCGCCGAAGCCAAATGTTTGGAAGAGAAGAGTGATGCGGGGAACTGGATAAACCTCCTCTCTTGGAGTCAGAAAGTGGTAGGTGGGAGCAGTACCCGAGTTCCCCCGGCTCCGCTGGCTGTTCGGCGTAGGGCTGCGTGTCCGTCCCCGCGTGGTGCGGGGAGGGGGTACAGCCTGCGCGGAAAAATGCCTCGCAGGAGACGGGCTCCCGCGTTTTCACAACTGTTAACGAGGGGTGCTTGCAAATTTAAATCCAGTGTATTGACTCCAAGCGGATTTTAAGAACTGGCTTGCAAATATGTGTACTAAAAGTATTTTTGTGCAGCAGACGCGCAAAAATTTTGTTGGGAGCACGCTTTTAATGGCGCGAGAGCTGACATTTTTTTGAAGTGAACTTGTCCCGTGTCAAAGTAGCCCGATATGAAATAAAAGATGCACTTTGAGCTGACAGCAGTCATAGTCCAAAGGACTTGCCGTGAGGAGGGGAATAAATATTTGTCTCTTGAAGGAGGGTAGAGTTGTCAAGTATAGTTTGGGTGGACGCCCCGTCTGTTCAGCACAGGCAGTGGTTGTCAGCTCCGGTGGAATGGGATAATTCCACCCCTAACGTGGTAAAACATCAGATATCTTTTTAGTGCTTATACCTTCTAGCTTTCTGCATCTTTCATGTAATGAAAGAAAGGGTTGTTTAACAACTTTGAAACATTACTATTAAATCACAAGCTGCTCACTTGGGGGGGGGGGAGCGAAATCCTTGTCTGTAAAACTTGAATCATTGTGGTGGATTATTTTAATAGAGTTGACTTGAAAGCTTTTGCGATGGCAGAATTAAACGCAGCTCCAGTGATTCAGCCTTTGATATTGGTAGCGGTGGTTATTGCGAGTGCTGTAGCGTCAGTCGAGGACGGCGGCACAAAGGCCGGCTGGGAACCTGCCCCGCGGCGCGTCCTCCTGCCCTGGCCGCGCAGTGGTGCCCGTGGGACACTCCGTGGGTGCTGGAGTGGGACTGCTGGGTACGGCCAAGTAGCAGAAATGTCTACGTACAGAAATGTAATGCGAGCAGATCGTACACCTCCGGTAGATTACTTGAACTTTTGGTCTATTTGCATGTTTTTGGAATGTTTCAGCTCTTGGTGAAAAAGAAGGAAGAGGCAAAGGATGGAATCGCAGCTGTGGGGGGAGTATGGCAGCAGTCAAGTGAGCAGCAGGGCAAAAACACACTGAGGGACCAGCTCGTGCAATTCACGTTGCAGTGTCAAGCGATGGCGAACATCAGCCACAAGATGTTTAGAAACTGGATGCAGATAGAAGACCAATGGTTTGGATTAATTTAAGGTTATGAGGAGTTTAGCCTGTTCGCTGGACAAGCCTGGCATTCTGGCTATGAGACTTTCGTATCTTCTTGTGACCATACATACCAATAAACCCTGCTGCCATAATTGATATTTTCCTTTTTCGGCATAAAAGCCCTCAAAATGCAGTGGGTTGTGATTATAACAGAAGCATCAAGACTTTGCTAAACCTTTGGAAGACTCCAGATTTAATTTAGATATTTGGGTGAAAGTTCAGGCTGTGAATTCTTTACATCTTCTGTGTTGCTAATGCATATTTGTGCCTTTGCAGTCCTTTAGCTACTCCTATGGAAGTCGTAGGCTGTTTAGAGTTGATGCAAGCTCTTTTGCTCTCAGCAGTGGTTGTGTTTAATCTCTTATTGAGAGAGAGATTAATAATGCAAAAGTACTGTGCTGTTATGAAGCTTGCACCTTGTTGTGTATTTACTTCTTTCAAACAAAAAGGTGTGTGCATCTCAACTCTTAAATACTAACTGAACTATTCTGCGAAGTACTGATTTACAGACATTTCTACTCTCAGAAGTTAAGTATCTTTTACTATTCATAAGTACTTAAATCATCTCCAGAATGAATTTCAGCAGTGCAGAAGGGAGATAAAAAGGCTGCCTTTCTGGAGAGTTGTTGAGGCAAAATGCAGATACTTACTTTAAACAGGACAGATTATTTTTGGCTCTTGTCCAGTTTCCTGGGAAATGGACAGAAAGAAAGAAGCTTAATTTCTTATAGTCCACTGCAGCTGTGCTTAGGTTTTAATAAGCATACAAGCTTGATTTAAGTAAAAAAAAAAAAAGAAAGAAAGAAAAAAGAAGCCAGGAAGTTCATGTTCTTGTTGAGTTGTCAATGTTCTTTGGAGCAGAAGTTGGGTTAAGATGTAAGTTAAGCATCGAGGATGGTGCTGACCGAAATGTCAATAACCCCACAAAACTTGGTGAATGGGCAAAAATGATTGCAGGTTAACTTCTGTTTAGATAAATGTAAGGTCACGTAATTTAGCGTACCCAGGCAAGAATAATCTAAGCTGTGTGTGTGCAAGGCTGAAGTGCAGACTGGCCCCCAGGCTGCAGGGGAGCCAGCTCGCAGCCTCTGCCCACATCTCCGAAAGTTGGCTCAGTGTGCGGTGGCAGCCAAAAAAAGTCAACAGTGCCCTGGGCTCACCAGGACGGGTGGTGAGAAGTAGAGAGAGGACATCGTCACGCTGCTGTGTAGACCTTGGTGTGCCTCTATGCTGTGAGGAGAGGTAGAGCAGCGCTGGAGAGAGAGTAGGGGAGGGCTACTAACATTTCCAAGAGGGTGAAGCAACTGTTCTCGGAGGAAGAATGAGAAAACCTGGATTTGCTGAGTTTGGAGAGGAGAAGGTGTAGGGCAGCTACTGTTGGAGTTTAGAAAATCCTGAGAGCAGTGGATGAAGGGAATTTGGAATTGCTATTTAAGAAATAAGGTCGTACTTGTAGTAGAAGCATTTGATGAAACTAGTAGAAAAAGTGATTAAATTAAACACAAGCAAGTACTAATTTATGTAGTGAAAAATGAATTCCCGAACACGCTACGTGCGGGGACAGGTAGATCAGAAGGTTCAGAGAGGACCGGCGTGGTGTGAGTCCAGTCCATAAATGGAATCAGCGGGAGTAGGTAGGGATATTCTCTGTGTCTCTTACACGGTGGCTCTGGACACTGGAGGGCTATGGGGCAGATGCAGCGGAAATCGCCAGGCTCACACGTGCGCCCTAAATACTGTACCCAACTTTCACTGCCATCGCTGATGCTACCACAAGGTCAGGAGCGACCTTGATGCTATCCTTTGGGAGGAGGGGGCGTCAAGGGCAAAAACACCCCAAACCAAAAACCCAAGGAGAAATTACACGTTTCTGGGTGATAAAAAATGACATGAAGGGAGGAGTTATGGGATCAAGGGACTAAAGCAGTGCTGCTGCCCCACTAAGGCTTCTGGGCTGGGCCGACCGCTGTCTGCTCCGGGCAGTTCTTGGGACCTTACCAAGCTGGAGGTCTTCCATGCGCTGCTCGCTGGCCGGGCTGTGCCATGCTAGTGGCGCTCCGGTGTGTCTATTGCAGATCTCGTTTTCGACTCTTTATTGTTTTTGTGGATTTTAGAACCAAGGCAACATTCACACTGTGAATTCTCATCTTGCCTGCAGTTTCTGACAAGATTTTGTAGTAATCTGCTAGAGACTTCAGATTTAGAAATTTGAGCCGAAGTGACTTCTTTTCCTGTCTTTTGCTGTTTTTCAAAGTTGCTTTATTTTGTAAAGGGCTTGTGTGTGTGTGATATATATGAGTAAACGCATGTGTAAATTTACTGCTTACTATCAACTGTAATTGGCAAGAGTAGGAATATAGCGAATTCAGAATGAGAACGATAAAATACTGATACTGTATCCTTTAATTTATTACCTGTATTATCCACACTCTACGTTTTCCACTCTGTTCTCTCTCCTTCACGAGTTGTGTTTTCACTAGACTGGCGTTTTCCTACTCTGATGAATTAACTGTCAATTGAAGTTAGTGAGATAAATCAAAACAAATGGACACACTGCTCCATATTGACTTTCTCACTGCCTGATTCTGAAAACCACTTTCTGAGCACCGTGCTGCTATTATGCTCACTTGGTTCTAAGCAAATGTACAAGAAAGAAGGAATTGGGGGAGGTAGGTGTTTAATAGCCATCAATTACATTTTTGCGGTCTTTGTTTTATCTAGGATCTTGTCAACAATGAGATCTGTGCCATTCACCTAGAAAGAAGACACTTGGCATTGTGTCAGAAAATGAAATGTTAAAGGCCTCTCAGGAAGCATACATTGAAGTTTAGGTCTTTTAAAATGTGGTCTTAATCTACGCTAGAAAAGAGGTTTTGGAATAAGCGCAACAGTTGAGGTAAATGGAGGACACTTTTTTACCAGCACGGGCTCTGTGCAGACACTCGGCGTGACAGAGGAGAGACAAGTCTCTCGCCTGAATCAAGGGAGGTTTATTAACATTTGCTGCAGGAATTTTCTGTCTACAATTGCGTAGTCGTTGGATGGGGAACTTCAAGATGTTGAGGTCTTGGCTTTTATCCCGAGAGAGCAAAACTGTTTCTAGCCTGGCTTATTCTATTTGTGCAAGTGGATGAGTGATGATCAGGGAGGCGATAACTAGGATCATCTATGTCCCTGATTAGCCGAACCAGTATACTTAACTAATCGGTGAAATAGATCTGAAATAGGGACATGTTTGAGACTGTTATCTCTTGCAGACATGGTCAAACTTTACAGTAAAGAACAAGTTGCGTGGGTACAGGCATTCATTTTAATGTCCTCGAAGTTCTAATTGTACGATAGAAAAGTGATGGATTGTTTTTAAATAACGAGAATAGAAAATCCATCTACGTGTCTTACGCAGCGCTACTGCAGGGCTGTGTAGATCAAATGCCAGCCATACCTCTGGCTGACCTCAGCTACTCTGCGTGGTTTCAGTAATAAGAACAAGCATATGCCTGTCATACAGCAAGTGTTGAAATTCTTTTGTTATTTGTTTACTTGTATCTCAAACATCTGCGCCTTAATGCTTGGCTTTGAAACGCATTCGAGATCAACCAGATTATTTTTTCATAGCTATCACCTGATAGAGTGCGTTATGTCTTCCTGTGTAACCAGCACCACGTTTAGCAAATAAATTTAACACCTTCTCACCTGGAAGAGATCTTATAAACTTTAATTCAAGAAGTAAAAGGTTAAAAAAATGTATGCACAGAGGAATGGATGGTGGAAAGGGGTAAAGCCTCTCAGCAGTAGGTTAATTGGAGAGTGGAATACCAGTGTAGATGGGGGCACATAGTTTCCTTGGACAATGTGCTAAAGAACTGGGAGCTGGGAAGGACCAGCTGGGATTGTTAGTGAATTAGCTGAAGTCAGAAACTGCTGAATGGAGCAAAGAAGTAAAGGGGAAATGAAGGTTAGGGTATAATTCAGTCTAAATTAGGTGGGCCATTCACAATGCATAAAAGGGCTCTGAGCTTCCTTTCTTGGGGAAAATGGGTAGGAAAGCTCACTTTTATTTGGATGTGTGTTGAGTGGTTGATTTTAAGAATGTGCATACCTAGAGCCTACTTTTTGGAAGTGCATTATCCCACATGAGTTTGGAGGAAGCATTGAAAATACCAGGAGCCTGAAAGACAACAGATTTAGTAAGAAAGACGCCCAAACGCTATGCTGCAAAAGCATATAATTTTAATCTCTTATGAACTGAAACGATTTATCTTCATGTAGTCTGTCTTTGCTTGCCTGTTATTAATGATGAAAACTCTGTATCTGATCACCTCGGAATCCTGGGTGCTTGAAATCCGCTCTGGCTGTGTCCCGTCTTTACTTGTTATTTTTGAAAAGATTTATTTTAGCGTTTGAGTACTTTTATTAATTTCTAAGTTTTGTTTCTGAATGGTTATACCATTGAAAGTGATGTGGCAGACAGCTAATGTTCTTGGAAACTGTATTTTGTTCCACCTTAAATTCTGAAATGATAGGGAAGCCCCTGTCTTGCATGAATTTCATCCACTAATGGTTCATTTCAAATGGTACCTCAATCGGCGTTGAACGTGCATGGGGAACTGTTAGGTGATGTGGTAAAGCTCTGTAAAATCTCAGGAACTTGAGCAAAATTAGGAACAAAGGCAATAAGCATTTAGGTTTTTTTTATTAGGAAACGCCAAGTCTAAAAGCCTCCATGCTATTTATTGGTATAAATCCGCAGAGGTTCACGCGTGGCCTCGCCACAAGCAGGTGAGCTCCGGTGGTGGGTGGGAGCAGCCAGACGAACGGCTCGCAAGCAGCGCTGCCCACTCCAGCATCCGTTTTCCTCACCCAGATCCAGAGGGAAGGAACGGATTTGCAGCATCCTTGGAGACAACCAAAGTTGACTATTATATGTAATGTAGATAAAACCAATTCAAAGCTGAGGGGTTCTTGGAGCAGCCTGCGAGAAGAGTCTTCTCCTGGTCAGAGCTGGCCTACACCTCCGTGCGCCAGGAGCGTGTAGCGATGGGGTACGCAACCGCGAGTCACCTGGGATGGCTGCAGTTCCTTCATCCATGGAAAAGTGTTGTTGGAGGAGGGTTAAATACAAACAACATGCTAAAAGGTTATGCAGGGTGCACACTGAGTACAGGATCAAAGGAGGTTTGTGGTCGCAGATGTGTTTGCTTTTCCCTGTTAAAAAGGTGTCTTCCAAGGATATTTGTCTGTGGTGCATTGCTTGCCAATTTGATGGGAATTTCCAATTTGAATTGAAATGAATTTCCAATTTGATGGGGAGAGTTTTGCTGTGTCCCTTCTGGTGTTGTGCTGTTAGACTTCTACTCAGACCTTCCAACTTACTTGCCCTCAGTTTGCTTGGTATCCCCTAGAAGTACGTCATCCATTTGATGACAAAAATTTACCATTTTTCAACTCTGCGGCTATTTCAGCGCCCCACAGAGATCAGGGTTACTCTGACCTGCCTGTTGCCTGTGCGTGCCAAGTGACAGCACCTTCTGTTGAAGTAACGCGGTCGTTGTGGCCGCGCAGAGCGTTCCGCAGTTGCGGCCCCCTTCGCTCCAGACAAATAATAGTGAGTTTCTCTTTTCGAAGCAGAGGGATGATGTTGGATGCTCTGCGTATTATGAACCCGCGGAGGCATTGTGCTGCATCATTCCTAAGATAAAGCCTCTCTGACTGTTGGTATTGTGGTTTTATCGGACATAAAATGCTTAATAAGGAATATATTACTCGGCTGATTTTATCAGTGTGTGATTCCAGAAGCGCTGTGGCTGGAGGTGGAACTTTTATCCCCTTGTGCCGTACCTGACACAGCCCGGACTCGTTTCTGTGTTCTCTCTAAAGGCTTATGTCAAGCCCAGTCAATTTAAATGAGATTCAGAACTGGAACAGCACTAAGTGTTCAATCAAAGTATTTGATAAATCACTTAAACAATCTCGCAGATTGCAAATTCTGTAAATGCAAGTTCTGCACTTATTCAAAACTAGTGAATGTGACAAGACTAAGAGACAGCAAAGTCAAAACAGCAGGAAGAAAAACTCAGATTCTTTGATGAGATTAAAATACCAGCAATTTAAGTGGCAAGCAGGTAGGACTGTGCTGCTCGCGCAGCTTTCTAGCAATACTTGAGCATTTACAGGAGAATATACAGATGGGATAAAGAAGAGAAGGCTGATTTGATGATTGCAGCATAATTTTACCTTTATTTGGGGTATGTGTGTTTTCCTTAATATCTTGAATGGCATAATTTAGATGGTCAGGAAAGTTTTCTCTCTTATTAAATACAATGACAAGTGACTATAAAAGTAGGAGAAGGGAAATCTCAACAAACCCCAGATTGGTTTGAATGCTGAACAGTTTTTCTTTGGTTAGTCAGACTGTAGCACGAGCTTCCTCAGGGGGAATTTATTCTGATAAGTGTCTCCACATAAAAGGTGAAAACAAAGTGTTGAAACAAACTCTTTGACTTGACTTTCAACTAGTTTGTTACCCGCCGCAGCTGTGAATATGTCCAACTATGTATTTCATTTTATTTTTTTTGCTACAACTTTGATTATCTCAAAGAAATATGGAATAAATTAAAGCAAAATTTTCTTTTTTAGTAACTTCCAGAATGAAACCTTACATTTTCGCCTTTGACCTTTTTCCTTCTTATGAAAGAAGCTGACCAAATTCTGATGGGAGAGGAATACACTTATTGTCAGTACCAATACAAAGGCAAGAAGCAAGAGTTTTCATGGTTATGAGAAGGAAGATGAAAAATTGCAGCATTTTAGACTGTAGCTAGTGTTGATGTTCAGCATTTTAGTCTACAAAAAAAGAGTTGTTGGGTTTGTGTGTGACTTGTTCAATGTTCTCTTATCTTTGTCCTTAATCATAATACTAGGGGTGTTTTTATCAGAGTCCTGGGGCCACACTTTTGTTTCCAGCGTATTTTGCTTGCTTCCACCATTAATGTATTTTTAATCCTTAGAAATTAGGAGTTTGATCAGTTTTTGTGAAGCTTGCAGTAGGAGCCAGTTGACCTGAAATTCGTGCTGGTCTCCTCCCAGGCATTTATTTCCAAGAACATTAGTGACATATCTCCTGGCCTCCTTTTCCCCACCTGTTTTACCGCAGAAATGTCTTAATTGGTGCTTAAAACGTGCATTCTGAAAACATATACATCTGTGTTCAGACAGCATGAGGCCTGATTCGTGGAAGTTTTTAAGGACTTTGAGACTCTTCAATGACAACGACTGTACTAATTGCAATGTGTTACAAATTACATGGGATAACACTTTGTCCAACTGTGAAATTGGACAGATTTGCATTATGCCAGACTTACACACATACAAACATATATATGTGCATACGTACACCCGTACTTCCACCTACCAACAAAAATTGCCAAATGGTTCCTGGTGGTCTCTTGCGTCGCTTCAGTGATCGGCTGGGCGTAACCCCCCTGGTCTCGGAGAATGATTCAGGCAATTCTCTCTTAGTTAAACTAGTTTTCCAAAAGCTACCCAAATAGAAATGATTTTAATAAATTAGTAAAAATTTGCATTCTAGACCAGAAGCTACTGAAATGCCTTATTCTATTAGAAAGAAAGTAATTTGAAACTATGCTAAAATCTACTTTCACACATGTGTATATAATTGTTAAAAAAATTTTCCCCTTAACTTGAAAGCAATTTTTTGCTCTTAAAAAAAAAAAAAAAGGTAATTTTGAAGACTTGCTAGCAGTCGTTCTTCTTTCTCCCGTAAAATACGTATGTGTAGCACATTGGACACACATTAGTTAATGGAAATCGGCAGCTGTAAGGATTCATATAAAACTATACGCTGTGTACAGGGCAGAATTATTTCAAAATCTTGATTTGCTAGCCTGATGCCTGTGCCTTTATTTTCTGGTATGTCTGTGGCTCTGTCTAGCAGATTTGGAGAGGCTAAGCTCTGTGTGTGCGTGCAAGCGTGTGTGTGCATGCGTCTGTTGTTTCTTTCTTCTTGAAATGCTTCACCACAGTAGGCAAAATGGATGAAACATAGAAAAAGAGAGACAATAAATAGTTTCCTAACCTGGCTTGGATAATAGAGAAAGTTCGTTAGATTTATTAATCCTCATTTTCCTTTGGACTGTCAGGCTTAGAGTGACAGTAAAAAAGCTTGTGACGACTTTGGCTAATTTGCACTCCATTCACTTTCTCATGAAAACCCATCAGGATGACTGAAGAACTGCTCTGCAATTGACCTTATTCAATGGCAGAGTGATATACTGGGAAACAGGCCAGTTTTTACAATGCCGAAAAGAGCAAATTGGACGGAATCTTTGTTCCTCTCTTTTTTTCCCTTTCCTTTTTATGCCAGTCTTGCTCTAGTTAAGCTCTCTCATTTGTTCCAGCAGTAGCTCTAGGGCTCAGGTCACCCTCTGTGGCTGCCATTGCAGGTGATCACTGGGCTGCTTGTCTGGCTGCGGAGAGGAGGGAGAGAAAGGGCGACGCTGGGAGGCTCCGCCGCAGCGAGAGGCTGAGCCATCGCGCTCCGCCAGACGTTCAGGGACAGGAGCTTTGTCTCTGCACGCAGAAATCGCCGGTGCTCAAACAGGTTGCGCGCCGCCAACGGCCAGGAGGCACCTGATGCCCAGACGTGGTACCTTCCTGCCACGCTGTGGGGCAGGCATGGAAGCTGCTGGAGGGGGTCACGGCACAGGAGGGACGGGCAGCAGGTTCTGTGCTCCGCTGTGAAACCTCCCTGCCTTCCTTCCCTCCACGCGCCAGCAAAACCAGCGTCTTTCGCTCTCCCTGAGTCGAAGGGACAAGGGGACGTGCTCGGAGCGGCCAGCGGGCTGGTAGCGAGAGCTCTCGCATGGGCTGTGGGGACAACCGCCCCCTTAAATGAACATTTAGTGTTTCATGCAAAAGAGAACAGCCCTGAATGAGAGTCTGAGTCAGATTAGCACATGAACAGTCGGTAGTCTGGCAGATACCGAATTTAGCTGGAGCGCTGGAGAAAGGCAAGGCAATTTGAATCGGAGTCTGAGAACTGGGCTGTGGCTGTTTTGGGGTGGACTCTCTCTCCGTCTCTGAATTTATTGAAACTCCAGCTTTGTTTCCAGGTTTCATCAAGAGTGGTTTCTGTAAAGATTTCCGCCTAGCAAGGTATTGCTATTGGTGTTTTTAATAGCAGTAATCCCAAGGCGTGCTGTAGGTCCCGTCTGTCTCTGCTGCTGCACCAAACGTGCTGCATTTCTCTCCGAAAGCAGCAGTTCTCCCTTGGTGGCTGCAGCGTTCCTGGTACGTCACCTCGTTTGACGAAGCCCTTTGGAGAAGGGAACTGAGCAGCACACAGATCACTGTGGAGCTTTGGGGCACCTCGGTGACCATTCCGGTTTCATCCGAGCCAGCGGCTTTGCCGCTCCTCGCAGGGGGCAGGACGGGACACGACGGTCGTTCGGAGTCAGCGGTGGGAAGGACGCCGCTCGGTTGCACCCTGAGCCAGCAGGGTGAGCAAACGCGTGCTCTACCTGCCACGTGCTGGAAGGAGGCGCGTGGCAGCTGCCTGCTTTTATCCGACGTTGCCTCCGTGCTCTCGTCTTGTTTATCCCGATCCCCCCAAGTCTGGCCAGGTGCAGTTCCCAGCGGGGCACAGCTCGGCGCACCGGCAGCCTGGGAGCGGGAGAGACCCGCGGTCGGTCCCGGGGTGGGAAGAGCCGTGTCTGTTGACCCTTCTGCCACCCTGGGCAGCCCCTTTGGGGACAGTGATTCTGAGCAGCAGCAAGTTCTTGTGTAGGGAAATAGGACTGTGGGCCAACTGGAACGTCACCTCGGGGCTGACGTGTCTCCGCCGTCTATGTGTAATGCCAGGCCAGCTGGCATGCCCGCCATTTATTTATTATTTGCCGCCTTATAATTTGTATCGGGTTATTTAACACTGTAAGGAATTCCTTGACTTTACTTAGGATATAATTTTCCATTCATCAGCAGTTCCCCAAAGGGGAGACCCAGCCCATTCCCCTGGGCGGTACTGGTGTCCCCCAGCCTGAGGCGCTGGGTCGAGGTGTCGGCTCGGTTCTCCGACTAGCGGGCTCCTTCCTCACACCGGAGGGCAACGGCTCTTCCGCATTCTTGTGTTTGGAGACTAAATGAGAATGTTTCCCCGTGGTCAAACCGGTCTTTTCCTATCTCGCTCTTTGTAGAAGTGTTACACAAAACTTACAGAACCATCGAATCGAATATATCTTCATAGTAAGATTTTTGTTACTTAGACTTAAGCTTTGTGTTAGTGTTGTAGAACACATAAGAACAAGTATATCGGCAGCTCAGTGAAAAAACAGACAAGAATGATACTAAGTTTGAGGCAACAAATCTCAAATTCTGTTTAATCATAATTAAGTTCTTTTGTCTGCTACGTTATCAAAAGAAATCTGAAGCTTTCTCTATGCAAAAAAAAAAATAATTACAGGATCTTCAGGGATTGCAGTAATTTTTCATTGTTGTTCTTTTTGAATTTTTCTATTATACACCTAATTTTTTCCCAATTTAATACAACTAAGGAAAGCCTGGTGACTGTGTGCTTCGGGCTTCATTAAACCTGCACCACCCAGCAAGACTCAAGAAACACCTTGTTGTTCTGCAGCTTGACCAACTGCAGGGCCCTTCCGAAGGGGGAAGGTGGGTTTCTTAATTTAAAAAAGAAAAAGCCACGCTGCATCCCCCAAACTTTCAGCCAACCAAAACCATCCCTGGCTTTTCAGTGTGTGAATGTTACTCTTTTCTGACCAGCATCAGGACTTCTGATGTATTTGCATGAGAAAATAAAAGACGTCCTTCTGAAATAATAGGATCTGGAAAAACTCTTCTCTCTCCAGAGTGGTACCAACCTAACCCTCCCCTAAAATCCAGAAAACCTTATTTTGAATGTGCTTTTTAAACAACCGTACGTGTGTTAGCCTCCTGCAGAAAAGGCTACGAGCCTCAGTGTATTTAGGTTTTGAAAGTTAAACCAACAGGGTGGAGACTGAGGTATGTGTGAAAGAATAGAGGCAGCAACGAAGCTTTTTCTACCGCTGTTTTCGGGGGCAAATGTTCACATGAAGGAAAGGGTTGTGTTGACACAGCGAGTCTTGACGTGCAGGATAAACCTGGAGAGAAGTACGATCCTCTCTGAAATGCCCCGCCGTCACTGTTAGGTTTTTCTCGTGATAGCAGAACTCTCTCCCGGTGGATGGCCCTGGGTGGTGTGACTTCCGCCGCTGGCCCTTTCCACATACGGCACGGAGTCACTGGCATCGTTCTAGTCTTCTCTCTGTCATCTCCTTGCCCTCCTCCTTCTGGTGCCCTCAGGTCCTCCAATTTCCCCTTCTCTCTCTATCAAATTCTGCCCATGTCCGCACCCTCATTAATCAATGTCAACTCACAGAGTGTACAACAAGGGCTGTATTCTTCAACTGCCCCCTCAGCCCTCATACATCCCATTGTTCCAAAAAACTGATTCAGATGGCAAGAAAACAGCCGATGCAGCACATAAAAGAGATGAGACAGAAATGAAAAGAATCAAGGAGGGGAAAAAAAAGAGGAGGCATTTTTTTCCCCTGAAACACTCGAATAAATACTCGGCAATGATAATTTAAATTATTCATACATTTATGAAAACATCCATTGAAAAGTGAAGTGTATGATGCTCTTTGTCTACTTTACTTGTCTCTTGTTTGTGATTAACCTTTACTGTAACTTGGGCTGGCAGTGCCACGATCACAAAGACCAGACTTTTCCTTCCATGGGAAAAAATGTTTCATCGTATCCAAATGAAAAATTAAGTGGAGGTATTTACTGCTGATGCGGCAATTTGTTGCAAAGCATTAAAGATGCAGTATTATCCGTGTCTCTAGTCCAAACGCTGCCTATTAAAAAAAATTTAAAAAATAGACAAAGCCAGCTTTTAGCAGCGTGTTCCCTTACAGCGCAGTTTGACATAGATCCTGCTCCCAGTGCCATGAGGCTCTTGAGGAGCAGAGAACTTGCCACCACGCAGCATGCGGGGTCTGGA
Organism: Chionis minor; assembly: GCA_013398295.1. Lineage (NCBI taxonomy): Eukaryota > Metazoa > Chordata > Aves > Charadriiformes > Chionidae > Chionis > Chionis minor. The sequence goes on along the minus strand of VZSF01010494.1, from coordinate 531,728 downwards.
CACTCAAATAAGGAGAATCTGTGTATATAGGAACACAAAAAAACACAGTCTCAAAAGATAGAAATGAAGAAAAAAGCAACTCAGTTATTTTAATTACAACTCCTACGATGTGCAAACTATGGAAGACTAATTCATGGAGTAGCATTAATAATGCCATCAGAAAATGTGAGCCATTTGAAACCTGGCAGTCTGGGAAAGTCCAGAGGACTGTTTCCTTTCCCTTCGAGACAGACTTTTTTGCTCAGACTTTGCGGTCGCTGCTTTACTTTAGAAAACCTCAGTTTGCGGCAAGATGAGCCGTAGAATATTAAATGCCAATAGCGATAAGCAATCTAATAGCAGGAATAACAATAATACCTTGAGAGGTTGTGGAAAACTCAGATGTGTGTTTTTTTGGTCTGTCTCTACAATTCGTACATTTTTTGCAGAGACCAAGAGAAATATTTAAAGCAAAGCTTCTCTTATAACATTTGTGTCTTGCTTGTAATTCATCAAATTTCTATCCAACTTCCAAACCAGAGAGGTCTGGATAACGTCATATAATTTATAGATAATCATCCAAACATTTTTATTCTCAAGTGAACATATTTAGTCCTGCAAATATGCATTTATGCCTTTCCATAACTGGTTGATTACGTGGGAGGGGGAGCCATTGTCTAGCAGTCAAAGCCAAGGGATTTTAAGCAAAGATCTAGTTACTCTTGTGTTGACTCTGCAGTTGACTCTGTGTGTGACCTTGGACATGTCACTTATACTCTGAATGCTTCGCTTCCGTCTGTAAATGGATATAACAGTTTTGAGTACATGCAGAAAAGTGTGTCTGGAACTTGGTAAAGCATTTTGAGATTTCCCTCATAATAGGTGCTATTGGGTCTTGGCAATTGAAACTAATAGCACTCCTCAGTAGTGGGGTTTTGTTAAGCATTATTATTATTGTGGCACTCATCTCGGGGAATTTTGTAGGTTTTTCTTTCATGCCTTTTTCAGTCACTTTTTCCACTTTTGCGTTTTGTCTTCTAGATTTTTTAGGTTTTCTAACCTAACAATTTCTGCACAGAATGACTCTAGAAGTTTTTCTTTGCATCTATCTTGTCTAGGATTTACTGGGTTTGTATTTTAATGCTGTCTCTGGATTTGTCTTTTGCCGAGGTGAAGCATGTGCCCTTGTTTCAACAGAAAACACTTTTAGTAAATCCACTAACGGATAAATCTACTAAGAGAGACTGTCAGCCGTAGGATACAGTATTTATATAGAAAGTGTGGTGGAAAATTGTATATTAAAAGAGGAAAGGAGCTGCAGCAAAAGTCCTAAATCAAACTCCTGGCAATATACTGTCTTGGTGTGTATTTCTTGCGAGGCTGTGATTCCTTTTTCTTGGAAATTGTCCAGAACTTCCTGGCTCAATGATCTGGGATACTTTTCAATATACTGGATATATGGAGCAGTGGGCAAACTTCAAATGGTTCTGAGATTTTTTTGGGGTATGGAGAGACATCCAAACTAGCGGTTCTTTTTCTCAGCCGATTTGCATAAATCCTCCCTGACTGCTTCCAAGCCTTCCTGTAGTTTCTGAGCGAGAAGCAGGCAGCGGATCCCTCCTTGCCATCCTTTGGGATCCCTCAGCCAGGTGCAGATCCCGCTTGTCCTGCAGCAGGGAGCTTTGCTCCTCGGCTCCCCTTGCTCCGTGGGTGCCGCGTGGGCAGAGACGCGGCCGTGCGCGAGCACCATCGGTTACGCTAGTGCCCCCGTGTGCATTCCCACCCACGAAAACACCCCTGAGCTTCTCAGTTTTGAGTTTTGGATGGAGATGCCTCAATTGGGTCTGGCTATCCTAAGCGCCAGGTTGTCCCGTCACTCGACTGTCAGCGCCTGTAATTTCTGGGTGGCCGTTGCACCACTTTTTTTCTGCTAGACCCAGGGATTAAAAATATTTTCTTCAATTCCTCGCGTTGGCGGGATTCAGAAATAATTCCTGTATGGTCCATTCCCTCTGCGGCTGCGTCCCGCACGCGTGGGTGTGCGGTGGCCGCGGCAGACGGCGGCGCTGGCTCCCCCCGCGGCCCCCAGCACGCTTTGCCCATAGAAGGTGCGGAGATGCCTTGTGCCGCGCTCCCTCCTCCCGGCCAGCCACCAATGCCGGGCTCTGGGAAGGTAGCCAAATGCCACCGAGGACACTGGAGCAATAAATCATCCTCCTTCCAACATCTGCAGGCCCCAAAGGCTACCCCCTTGCCGATGATGATCTCGCCTCCCACCCCCTGCTTTTTATCCTGTCCCTCTCTGACAAAACACCTATTGTCACAGCCTGAGTGAAGAAGAGTCCTTTTTCCTTTACAAAGGCCCTCTGAAGCCAAGTTGTGAGCTGCCAGAGAAGATGCCTATGTCTCGGCGGGGAGTCTATATCTCACTCTTTTTCTCTGTAGTTCATACTTTTTCTCTCTCACGGGGGTCACCCAAAGCCTTTCACTCTGGCTTCATATTCACATAAAGACATCAAGAAAAAGAAAAACCACACCAGAAAGAATTATTAGGCATGGCTGTCAAATGCTTTAGGGGGGGGGGGGCTGTAGGGGGAAAGAACAGTAACTCTTTATGTGCTGGCATTGTTATAAGAGCTAATGTACGACTGCTTGTGCGCCGTTTGCAGGAAGACATTACATGCCTTCAGAATGAGAGACGCGTTAAACTGAAATATTGTATTTCAGCAAAAGGGCATTTTGTTTTCATTTCTAGCCTTTTTTTTAGTGGGTTTTTCTAGATTGTAGGTGGCTCTTTCCCGATCCCGCTTTCTTGAAGAACTTCTTTTATTTGGAGAAGTCTTTATTGGCTGCCATTTGCATGCCATTCCGTAGCTGCGGTGCGATTTTTAGGATCGAATAGATCAATCTGTCCCCAGTCCGCTCTTGCATGTGAAAGGAGTTTAAAAATCCAGACGCCCTCACCACCAAGCCCTGCCCAAAGTATTAATATTTCCTCACTGAATGGGCAAAGCTGCACGAGTGCAAACGAGCTGAAAAAACCCAAGAGGAAAACCTTCTTGCCCCTCTTTCTTAGCAGCAGAGAGGCGAGGCTCTGTGTGTTTGGAGCGCCACTTCTGCGCTGATATGTGGATTCAGAATTATGAAATTGCCCGTTTGTGGCAGGTTAGCGCTGAAAAGCATTCCTGAATCTGCTCGCCATCTCTCCCCACCATGCTCCCAGGGAACTTTGGAGAGCTGTGAACTGAAGGCTTCGCAAACAAATCGCCTGCCCGAGGTTCATCCAGATGCCACGTAGCCATGTATGTTTTTAACCCTTTGAAGTTGTGTTCCTTTTCTTTGCTTACTGAGGAGCGGACAAGCCGCGCTAGGCGCTACTTTTAAGACGACCCTGCTGCCTTGGAGAGGAAGATAAATTAAAAACTTCGTTTAATCCTTTGGAAGGCTGAGACCATAAAGTTAACAGTCGAGTAACCTATTAAAATTTACAGTGCAAGGCATCAAAACAGAATAAAAGTGCAGATGTATAAAGTTTAAAGCATCCTTATAAAAAGCCGGAAACCTAACACTGCATTCCTACAAATTATTCCCTTAGCAAACATTTTTATTTCCAATTAGTAAAAGAAAAATTGCTAATTTGCTGCAGTTGGACAGGCCTGACGTCTCAATCTGCAAAGTGTCAGTGCTGTGAAAGGAAATGTTTCACACTGTGCTGGAGAGAGAGAGCAGCTCTAAAGAGGGTCAGGGCATTGGGCCCAGAAACCAGATTGACTGGCCATAGTGCTAAATTACTCACACAAGACATACATTGTCTGCGGTGCCAGCTACAGAGTACTCACTTTCTCATTCTTTCCCTTTTTTAGTTGGTGCTGGTGGGGGAGGCGAGGGGGCGGTGGGGTGCAGCAGAAGGGGGGCACGGGAGAGGAAAGGGAGGGGGCTGCGCTCCGCGGCGGCACAGCGCGCTCCCGTCCTCTGCGTCTGGCTCCAGACAGAGACCCCAGGCTGCCGCGGCCAGGTGAAACATCCCTCATCCATCCAAAACCCTTCTGGGAAGCAGTGGATGGAACCAGGCGCCCCTTTGTTACAGTAGATGGGCTGAGGCTGATGGGGGGAGATAAAGGCTCCGGCTGCGGCTGACCAACCCCTCTGCTCCCTTAACCAAAGTGTCACCCAGCAGCAGCGGTAGCTGGTTTTTAGAGATAGTAGCAGTATTCCCGCGTAGTGCGTGTCCAAGAGGAACAAATTTGTGCGATAGGTCTTATGACACGAGCCCTTGAGAACGGCTGGAAGATGCCAAGGACACGACAAAGGGGTGAGAGAAAGGAATGGGGAGAGAACAGTGCGTGTCTGCAGGGTAGCGAAGGCAAATAAAAAAATCCATCTGTGTTTTTCACCACTGTTGTAGTTCTCTGTTTAAAATACTTATGTTGTATTTATTTCATGGTCTCATCAAGAACCCTTGAATCCAAACGCTGTTTGGAGTGTATTGTAACACCTTAACCGGGGCGTAAACCTGGATATTGCGAAACTCTTTAGGGATCTGAGTCGTCCCCACTGAGCACTGAGAGGTTCGGAAGGGACCAGTTTGGATTTTTATGACTTCACCTTGATATTTTCCTGTTCCGCAGCTGCGTTGAGCAGAGCTGAGACTAACAGGCTGGCATGGCTCATTTTTATCTTGTGCAGGCTGGCAGTTGAATCTAAATAATTAGCAATAGTTGTTTTATTAATCATGTAATGAAAAAAACTGAGACAAGGGTCAAGTTCATAAATAATTACTACTTTCTAAACAGCAATATTCTTACCTGCCTGAGAAAAAGTTTCTTATACTTTTGGTTCCTATTTTCCCCTTGCTGCTCCTACCCCACCTTTTCCTCTCCCTAATTCTGGCTATTGCGGGGACTAATTAGCTGAAGATGGAACAGTGACATTGACAATGTGAATTGCTTGTAAACTGCAGTCTTTTATTTGATTCATCCTGATGGGCAGTGCATTGCAGCACTGGGATGGGTGACAGGGATGAACTTTGTATGCTTCTTCACAGGCCACTCAAAAGTAGCATTTTATTTTGCTGAGACACTGGAGCCTCTTGCAGAGCAACTTCAGTCTGCTGGAGAGACATCTTAATTTCTCTTTCCTTTCTGCAAGGCATCAGAGTGAGGCAAGCACCAATTTATTTGTGCTAAAAATCTTGCGTGTGAGCACCGAATGCCAGTTAATTTGGTGGAGGAGACTAATTTACAGAAACAGCTTTCAGTTTTGCCTGGAAGGAAGCTATTGCACCTTGACATAACAATCTCCATGGCCCCTTTCCCAACTAGACAGGTTCTGGGTTTCTTTCTACTGATAATCCCTTCAGGACCTTTGTTTTCTGATAAAACTAGATTCCGCTGGAGAAACCTAAACACATTAGAGGCTCCATTACATCCTCTGCATACTTCTTCCAACCTGCCCTCCGCTTCCTGTGCGTTAAACAGAGCAGATGCCTCCCCAGTTCCTCTGTGGCACAGCCCGGTCCAGCCATCGCCCTCCTCGCTGATAGCTCTGTGCAGCTGCCACGATAAGACAGTAACATTTTCAATGTGTCCCTGTTGGGGAAAAAGAAAAAAAAAAAAGGAAAAAAAAAAGACCTTGCCTTTAGTCAGATAACTCTGAAGTAGAAACGTGGTGGTTTCTTTTTGCCCAGAAGGAAGATGCTGTTCCTAAGAGCCAGTTTATAGTTCATTCGTGTGAATCTGGGCAGGCAGTTACTGTGATCCGATGTGGAAACCGCGCTGCTTGGTTGATACGAAGAAAGGGAGAGAGAAAAAGCGGTTTATTTTGGGTTCCAGGTTTGAACGTTACAGAATGGAAGGCCAAATATGTGTTTCCTTTTTGAGACAGGCCTGTCCCCATGCTCACTGCCAGAACAGGGAGCCCAGCGCTGTGCGCGTGAAACCAAGCCCACCAGCGAATCCAAGAATTGGTTTCCTTTGAAGAGGCACATTCTAGCACCTAGTACAGGAAGGAAATGAAAGGAGAGAGTGATTCAAACTTCTGGGAGGATTTAGGAAGTTTTTGTTGGGGCTGGGTGGAGAGATGTGTGAGCCACAGTCTGTCCCGCGGTGGGTGAGTAACTGCAGTTGCCTCCATTTCAGTTGGCCTTTTCTTTGCCTCTTCGGGGGCACAACTTTGCCCCGTACAATTTGAAAAATAATTTTAAGAAGAAACTTTTATGGGAACCAGCAATAAATGCTCAGAAAGTTTTTTGGCTTTTTTTTTTTTTTATTATTATTTTTTCTTTTTTTTTTTAGTTATTATCCTGCTATCCAAAAATGCAGAGGGTGCGTAGTGGTGGACTGAGTTCCCACTACGGCTCGCTTGCCGCCCCCTCCTGCGTGCGTTGCTTCCGTGAGGAAAAGTGTCTGTGGACGATCCGCGCTGAAGGGAGCGGTGCTCGCGGTTCAGAACTTTTTCAGGGTGCAGGAGTTGGGTTATTTCTCAAGCCGAATGAAATAAAAGACACCAAGTCCCCTCAAGTCACTCAGTCATTTTTTGTTCCCTTGTGGGCTGGCAGCACGAGGTGGGGGCGACACGGGCTGTGCTCCCTCGCCCCGCGCAGGCACGGCCGCAACACCCCGTGCCAGAAGCGGCGGCAGAATGAGCCTGAACACCGTGTTCCTCCTGCCCGCGCTTTTTTTCTGGGATCTGTGGGCCTGGAAGCAGTCCAGGGACTTTACATATGCAAACACCTTCACCTCCCCGCCGCTGCTCCCCCTCACAACAGGCGCATTCTGTCAATCAGTCCCCTCTCGGAGCGATGCGGCAGCCCTCGCCGCAGAGGGTTGCTTTGAATTTGTTTCCGTGCATCTGGGAGCTCGTGACGTGCGCTACGGAGGCAAGTCGGTCCCTTCCATCATATGGGTTTCCTGCTTCTTTTTTTGTTGTCTTTTTTTTTTTTTTTCCCCCTTCCAGGCCTTTAGTATCATCCTTCAAGCCAAAAAAATACATTCATGTTGTCTACAAATTGTTGCTATAATTACAACTGCGCCTGGCCACACAGAGATCCTTTGGAAACCAGATGTCACATTTTTTAACCTCTGCTGCTGCAGGGGTAGTGGCTGGCCACATAAACTGTACTGTACATATATTTATCTTTTTGTGGAAATAGCCTTGATGTTCAGAAACAGCCCAGCAAATTGGCCTTGATCTGTAGCTTTGAGAAGAATTTATCCTAATTCCCTGTTGCTTGCGGTTTTTCTCAGCGAGCTTCGCAGCTCAGCAAGGCAGCGCTGGCTCCCGCTGGTGGGTGGCTGGTGGCTGTGGGGACCTGTGCTGGGAACGCGTTCCAGCAGCGGGATTCTCCAGGCCACTTTTCCGAAGCCTCGTCTTTGGTGCCCGGTGCGGGGGCTGCTCTGCTCCCCTGCTCTTGGTGGGTCTCATCCTCAGGAGGGGGGTCTGTCATCACCCCCGGGGGGTCGCAGCGATGGTGTCACTTGTTCTTCTGAGCCAGTGCCCAGTGTGACGTTCTGACGGAGCCCAGCTATGAGGGAGCTGCCTGTTCAAACTGGGGTATGTCGGAAACTCCTGACCGATACTCACCCCGGTTTGATGACCCGATTTAAGCCTGGTTTATTACATTCTGCATTCTCAAGAGCAGCCAAACAATCTAGTGGAAATGCTGCTTAGATATTTGCCCATTCTTCTTCTGCAGGGATGCTTTGGCTTGTTAGATACTTGCTGTGGTTCCTCTCTGAGGCCGGTGACGTTTCAGCTGGTGGGCATAGTAGATTCCTGTACGTCCAGAAACTGTAAAGCACTTTGGGCTTTGCCAGGATGGACGTAGCACATGTGAAATAGTTGGTTCAGACCCGAGCTGTAGGGATTTTGTCTTTCTCTTTTTCTTCCTCGATTGTTTGTTTTTTACTCAGACAGCTCTTTAGTTATAGTGGAGGGGACAGTTACACCACTGAGAGATAAGCCAGGCTTCAAAGTCTGAATTGATGTGTGTATAATTCTGAGCTTACTGGGGTCAAAGGTGTTTGCATCTGCGGAGGAATGACAGCCTTGTTGTTAAGATTAGGTCTAAGGAGCTTGAAACTCAATTTCTAAATGCCAGAGACTGTGGTTTGGACACGGCACCTAATTTCTTGTCTCGGTCTTGTCTGTAAAATTGGGATTGTAATCCTTCTCTTTTTCTGTTCTCACCGTTTCTCTGCGTGTTTACTTATTTTGCAAGGTCTTTTAGTCAGACTCGTCTTCGTATTTTATCCATCAGCCAGCTCCAGTGGGCTTCAGCCTTTTGTCCCGAAGGCTCCTGATAATAAACAGTGGGAAACTTGCTCGGGCGTAGTGGTGCTCCAGGAAGTTCAGTCACCAGGTTCTCTGACGTGGTGCTTCCCCATTGCCTGGCAATATCAGATGTGGGCAATAACGGAGAAAAATTTGCCCCTGTCTGAAATTTAAAGTCAATGGCTTATCAGCACTGATTTGTTTCCCCGTGAAAATGGTGGGGCTTATTACTGAGATTCTCTAAGTCTACCTGCTTGAAGATACGTTTTACATATTTTTCTTCGTAGGTAGCAAGAACAGCACGTTAAGAGAAATATGAATTTTCTTATGCTAATTTCCTGCTTTTCACAAGACACGCATAGCTTGCTGAGACTATATGTCACCTTGAGCCAAATTTGCTTTTTGAAACAGGCTAAAACAAACTGTACTGTGATTTGGAGAGACAACAGTAGTGGAAGCGGGTACGAGGTTGTCCAGTCGCATAAAGTATTTCTTCAAGTAAATTATCAGATAAAGGTCAACTTGTGTCACCTTAACCATGATGCAGCTAACAAAAGCGTTGTTTGTGAAGCAGCTGCTGATTATCATTGGTGAGGAAATGTCTTTGAATTTTATAGCTCCTGTTATCTGAAACTAATAAAAACACAATGCCAGTGACGAGTCGAAGGTCATCTCATCTCTCCGTTGAGGTGGGTAGTACTCAACAAAGCTCAAGACTACACAGGCTTTTTGTCTGATATAGTCTGTAAATAAAAGTTTTTGAATGAGGGACGTAAATCAAGGATGTATTCTGTCCTTCCATTAACACTTAAACAAAAGTTTGCCTATTCTGTTTTCACGTATTGCTCCCTAACCCCCGTGCTCCAGAAGGTAGCAGAAAACAGGTAGCGTATTTGAGACTCCATCCGGTGCCATTTCAGTTAACCAAGCACCGGGCTGGTTGTGAGCCACTTTTGAAAAATCAGATTAAATAGAAAATCTATTGAAACAATCAAAACGCTCACCTTTCAGGGAAGCCATTGCGCCAAGTGCAACGTAAAGAGACAGCAATAAATCACCATGCTATGCACCTCAAATAGATAATCAATTTAATTGAAAGCATCAATAATCATAGTTTGACATTTATTACCCTGTGGATGTTTTATCTTTTAGGCTAGGGGACAGCGGGGCAATGATGAATACCAGTTCTGCCTTGGAACACAATTATATGGTGCAAGGAAAAGGATTTTATATTCTGCAAAAAAAAGCAGTCAAATTCATAATTGAATCAGCACGAAATCTGTGAGAAATAAATGCATATAACTCAAATGCCTATAACTTGAATTCTAGTGTTATGGCTCATGAGATAATGTTGCAAATGCTGCTTTGCGCATTCTTTTTAAGCGACTTAGGACAGCAGTTCTACAGGGCAAAATCTCCTTCTAGAGAGTGTCATCTTCTTTCGTGTATGCCCAAGAGAAACCAAAAGTAAGGCTGGAGTGTTCCTTCTTTGGCTATTTTTATTGTTTGTGCTCACTTGGGCATTTCATTGTGCATCCTCAAAGGTGAAAACCAGTATAGAGGTTGCGCTGGTTGTACGGACAGAAGGCTCTGAGAGCAAAAGAGGGATGCAAATGTTCTCTCATGCTTATTTTCCAATAAAGGAGGAATGTTCCTTTTCACCTGAGGAATTGTTTCCATGTAGAACGCCAGCAGGACGCCATCCCGTGTGCTGTCTGCATAAAAGAATGGAGTAGGTGTATCTGGTGGGAAACCAGGGTTGCGCTTCGGGCAGCTCTTCTGACGCTTCTGGGAGGGCTTTCAAGAATGTGAAAACCCCAGGCTTTTACAACTTTCAGTTGTGGAATAAGTTATTCCAAAAAAACTAAGTTATCTCTATTAGTTTGAATCATGAGCTTATTATGCATCAGTCAAAGCAGATATTTTACCTTTTTGTTTGGTTGGTTTTGAGGACTCTTGCGTAAATAGCTTTTGCTTTCGGAAGAGAGAATGAAACTCTTAGTACTTTCATCAACTCATGCAGTCTGGATAAGCTATTGTAAGCTTCTTTTCTCACTTTTTATTATTTAAACCAAAACACAATTTAGTAACCATATAGACTAGCAGATAATGCCACTGTCATTACGCTCCTGGCAAAAGTGAGAGCACAAAAGTCTGTCTTTTGAAGGTGAGGGATTAATCAAGTTGAGTTCTTGTCCCAGCTAAATGTCAGCCAGGTTATTGCTTTGGATATAATTTTAATGTTCTTCTAACCAAAAGGCCGAATGCCTGAGTTAGGGAAGAAGGGTATACAGTTGTGAATTATAAATTTACAGTCAAAGTGACAGTCTTGGCTGTAGCAAAATAGGTAATTATATGTAGTATAGGGTTTTTTCATGCTTCTCTGCTTTATTCCATTGCTTCTGATAATACCAGAAGCAATTTTTTTTATTGCTTTAAACAAACAAACAAAACCAACTTACCTCTGCATTATAAAAATTCACATCTTAAATACAATGGTGATATTTAGGAAGCCTGGAATGGAAGGACGTGATGAGAAAAGGTGTCTTTTGAGAAACTGGAGACACCACAAGCTTGTCCCAAGCCTCGAAGTCCCTTGTGAAACTGTCTGAACGTTACCACAATCTGCAGTGCGATGCCAAATATTAGAGGCAGTAAAACAGCCTTCAACAACAAACGCATGAACGTTCAATTGAGGATGATCGTGTTTTCTGCGTAAAAGCCGCAATATTAGTTTTTCAGCCGTTCATCTGTTTGTGCTGGGAGGAGGAGCAGCCGCCGCCGTCCCGCTTGCCGGGTTTTGCTCCGTTTCCAGCTTGGTCCAAACAGGTGCCACGGGCAAACGGGGGCGGAATCACCGCAGCCCTTTGCTAATGAGCTCATCCTCCCCTTCCTCCAGTCAAACCAGGACCACTGACCCTGCTGACCCGGCGGGACGGGCTGACGAGCACTAGGGTGTTGTGTGGCTTTTGCAGCGCTTGCTTTACACTTTCTGAGTCCCAGGAGGTTTAGGGTGTTGAGGAAGACAAGAACCAAGTTTATGAGAATGTTAAAGTGCCGTTATGTTATTCCCACAAAGCAACAGTTCCCTTGATGGCGCGCTCAGATTATTTGGCGAGTAAGATAGGATCTCTTAACTACACTCAAATCAGCGATTATTTACTTTGGGCTGGCAGTTAAAAAAATGCTTTACTTCATTAAACCCTCTTCAGTGGCTTAAATACATTTCAGTTCCAGCATCTGGATACATTATGGACATTTCTTTGTCTATAATCTATCGGTGGTAGTTTTTAAGATATAAACAGAAATGCTATTTGGCAAGATCGTGTGCGGAGCCATCTTTTAACCTCAATGTTCCTTTTGGCACAAGATTAGAAAACTCCTTGTAATCAATACTCAGAGTGGGATCTCCCAAGATTTTCTTCAGAGCTCCACTTGGAGTGTTTAATAACAATGAGGGCTGTGTGTGCTTTTTAAAACTTTTAATGAAAAAAAAGTCCTTTTTTTTTTTCCTGATACTGTTCTGAAAGAAACTCCAACTGTAGAATCCATTTTAATTCTGATAGCAAAGAACTAAGGATAACGTATGGAATTTTTAAAAAATCTAGTAGCCATTTTGCCTTACTTCAGGAGAGTAATCGCCTTCTGTGGCGATTTCCGAGTTTTCCGAGCGAGCACTCCGCTGGCTTGGAGCACTGCGGGGAGCTGGCGGTCAAAGCGGGGGAAGCGTTTTGGCAGGTGTCTTTTTGAAGTGGCTGGCTGTGAGGTCTGTCTGCTGAGAAGATGTCTAATCAAGACAACGTGAGCAGACAGACAATGGTCAAGTTCTCCGACCTCAAGAAACGACGTGCTCACTGCATTTAGAAGCTCGTTTCTCTCGTTATTCATTGGGTTTTTTAATGAGTGTTCTGTCTAGGTCAGGGCTTGCCTCTGTCTTGGGCAACGAAAGCCCGTGGCTGTCTTGGGGGCCGGAGTGGTCCTGGTGGAGAGGGCAGGCACTTCTGGTGTTCTGGAAGAAGGAGCAAAGCTCGTTTGCTGCAGCACCCGGACGCCTGTACCAGACAGACGGACGCCAGCGGTGCCCGGTGCCCTCGGCGGCAGCACGGCAGGAGCTCCTGGGGGAGTTGCAGAGACAGATCTTAACTTTCTGGCTCCTACCACTTGCGATCACCCCAAATCCAGAATTCACCCAGGAAATGATAGTTGGGTGCCTGACGGAGAGGTCACATTTTAAAACCCTGCACATTTTCTGGAGGCTCAGTGTGTAGCGGACTTTCCCTCGCGGTGGCACCTGTGGGAACTGGTGGTGTTACCAGTAACCAGTCTCCTCTCCTGCTTCTCCGTCTCATTCTCGCTGGTCGGGGTATGTTGCCCTCACACCTCTGGCAGCTCAGCTGGAAAAGCTGCTAAAGGGAATGCGGCAAAGAAAGTTAAAGAATTGTGGCTCGCGTTCAGGAGGAGCTTTTTTTAATAATCAGGAGTGCGTGAAAGCGCTGCAGAAAACAGCACGTACAGTGAAGTGTTTTTGTGGTTTGTGAGACTTTGAAGCTGCTGAAGTCGTGTTTTATCCCCGTCCACCTCAGTTTTCACCCATCCTGTCACTTCATTATTGTATGTACTTTTAAAGCAAAATACCTACCCACCCCCCCAGGCTCAAAACTCTCTGCTGTGAGTTCAGCAGCTGTCTGGAAAAGCAGATATAGTGAGAATGTGTAAAGAACGCATTCTTTCAAGTCACATTGAGAAGGGAATTGTTATATAAACAGATGGGAGGATGCCATTGCCCCGGAAAACTGTCTGAGTGGTGCCCCAAATTACACTTCGGCAGCAGGAGGTTCAAGGGCAGAGCAGCAGAACGAGTTATGCTGTGGAAAGACCCTCTGGAAAAGAGTAAGTGTGGAACTGCTCAGTTTGGAGAAAAGAAAAATGTGTGCTGGGGGACACAGGCACTAAGACACGGGGTTGCCAGAGGCCGTGAGCCCAGCGCCCACGCTCCGGTTCTGCACCGAGTCGCTCCCCGTCCGCTGCGGCGCGTGTGCCGACAGTCAGTTGCCAGTTCCGGACTTCAGGTCTCCTTCCTTCCCTTTGGGTCACCGGAAAAGGCCAAGGTAGGTGCCAGGCCACACCTGGTACTGCATTTGAAACAAAGGGAAGGGAAAGAGAAAGGTCCTCAGTGCTTTTCCTATGGGATTCAGTGTGGGCACACATCCCAAGATGGCTTGTCCAGGGCCAGAACTTGCCTCCAGTACAGCGTGTGGTACCGAGCGGTGTTGAGCTCCGTCTGGCATCACCTGAGGGAGGTTTTCAGCTGTGGTCAGTCTTTCTCTGATGCTGTGCTGGAAGAAGAAAGCAGCGGGTTGGAGCTTCCGAGCTGGATGTCTCCAGCTTGCGTAGAGAGCGCAGAAGCTCGACTGGCCAGAGTGCCCTGCCTGGAACGCGGTGGAAGTGGCATCTGTAGCGTAAAGGATCATAATGAGCTAAAATTGGCACATTCCTTCATTTCTGAAGTTCTTGAGAGGCTCAGTGCATCCTTCCACTTCTCACCAGGTTTTAGTCTTCTCTCCCAGGAGTTACTTAAAAAGCCTTTGAGAGGCTTTTGAGGGATTTGCTCTGAAGGTTCCATCCTTCCTAGAAGCTTAAGTGGGACAAATGCCAAATATCTACATAGATAAAAGTTCTTGCGCTCTTGAATTTTTTTTACTACCTTTGTTTAAGAAGTTTTGGAAATGGGACCAAACCAAGTAACAGTCTTGTAGCCATGAAGCGTTATGTCTCCGTAACTGTTTTGTATACTTGGAAAAGTGAAAACTGCATCCTTCCTGCTAAGCTCATGATACACAGCGCGGCGCATGACATGCTGTCATAGGTTTATTTTGATAAGTGATTCATATTTATTGTTTGCACAGATGCTTTACAGATTAAAGATCGCCTTAGGCTTAATTTCTGTTTAGCTTGCAGTTGTAATTCTCCGATTTGTCAATTCCTGAAACGTAGCTGGTTCACAAACCAGGCACAGAGGGAAGCTACGCAGGCTCCAGGTGGCATTCCCTCCAGAGAAGCACCGGAACTACAGTGCTACTACATTACGCCCTTAAATACCCGAAACACAAATTCCTACCTGTGGAAGACATCAGGAGCCCAAGAGAAAACCAGAAACTTATTTCCGTTTGGACTCCCTGAATTCCTGTCTCAAGAAAATGCATTGAAATTGCCACCCACTCTCTGTCTGGCTGATTAAATAAAATATTGACCTTTTCCAAACACAATATTATCATTCCAAGCATAATATTATCCAGTTTTGTCTGAGATTGTTGCTACAGCTCTTAAAAGGGAACTCACCTGGCACCCCCTATCAGTTCAGATAAAACGCCACTGTATGCTTTTTAAATAAGAGACTGATTGTGCTGATGTCTGAAGTTAGTCCACAGAATAATTCCCTGTTAACTTTTCTTTATAGAGAGTAGCATTTGCTTAATATTACTTCTGAATAAGAGAAGACAAAGTGCCCTTTTCTGTCCCTCTATTGTTCTCGTCCCTTGCGCAGAATGTTACTACAGGGAATTCCTCCCCAGGTTAATGTACCAACTCAGAACCTAATCCTTATTCCCTATTTGAGTAGCAGTGATTTTTGGGGACAAGTGGCAAAAGCGTGGCACGTACAACAGCAGAAACTCTTCCTTGTGGTTAACACAGATCATTCCCCGAAAGAAACACACCAGTACAGAAAATTCCCCTCCTGTTCAGAGCCCGTTCGAGGCTCTTCATGTCTTCAGTTTGTCGAATACTTGTTTTGTTAAATTAAACAAGATATAAACTTCCTTCAGGCTCTCTGAGGCAGGCACTTGTGGTGGTTACACTGGTCACCATCTTATTTTCCTTCCAGAAGCTATCCCGGGCAGATGGTCCCTACAAAGGAGCACTGAATATCTGCACCTTCCGCTAAAATAAATAGGACTTGAACATCTCATAATCAGCCTTATGTTTCTCTTCCAGTTCTTCTCAGGCTTTAATGGGCCATTTTTCTTACTGCATCACACTGACTGACTATGACCTTGTCATGTTAAAGTGACAGTGAGGTTATCCTGCTGATGGGTATCAAATTGACATATCCCATCCTTTCTGTCTGAGTGCCAGGCAGGGATACATTCCCAGACAGCCCACGCTCCCCCTGGACGGTACCAGCTCTTAGGAAGGCTGCTGTTTTCATTCCCTCCTTTCACGGGGGGAGCAGCAAAACTAAGCTGCTAAATGAGACAGCGCATTTCCCACTTTGGACTTTTGAAATTGGTGGGAACGTTGCATATTGGCTTTATTTTCCTTCAAGTGTGATTAATGATCAAAAATCTACATGTCACAGCTTAGCTATTTAGCTTCGGTGCGCTACTGTGGTTACACTGAGGGCCATTATTTTGATGGAACTGAGGATAGGCTCTAGATATAGCTGCAGTTTATTGAGCCGGATTTTTGGCAAATTCCGTATGCGGGGAATTGCGAGTTGGCTTTTATGTTTGTGCTTGTGATTTGACATGCTTGCATGTGGGGAACTAGAACGCTTTCAGCGAGCTCAGCAAAGTTGTGCGTTACTTGGGCAGAGAAAGACTTGCCTTTTGAACCGAGCCAGGCAAGCGTGCCTGTGGAAGAGGTTATTCGTCGTGTACTCTTTACATGTGGTAAAGCAATTCATAACTCTTATCAGCGTCTTTTTAGGCTGCGAGGAAGAGAATGAAATGAGGTCATTTTTCTCTGTTCTTTCTCAAATTCTTAACTGTGTAATTATTACACTTAGAGAAGGGTAAAGGCTGTATCATTGAGCACGGCTGGGTGATGGGGGGAGCCAGAGCCAGCTGGCCCTGCTCTCTATTTTGAGACCTGAAGAAGAAAATCTCCTGCCTTGGTACCTCTAACGCTAGTCCTTCTCTTTGGCAACCGATCACATGGAGAGACTGGAGGGCTGAGATTTGCCCGTTTCCTACAATATTGGTGCCAGTCAGTTTCAGCATCGAAAGCGAGACTTTCCCTGGAGTGAAGGGGATTTTGGAAGGAAAAAGAAATGGTGTTGAAGTCGCCATATAGGTTTGAAGATACTTAACCTCTGCCACTGATGGGAGAAGGGCGCGGAGGTTCTGAAAGTCTTGCCAACCCGTTGGTAAGCTGCATAAGAACCTCACCCGAAGGGAGGCAGAAATGACTGGTGTTCGAATAATGAATTATTCTTGGGACTAGATGGTACGTTTGTTGGATCCATCTCAATACACTTCTTCCCTTTGTGGGTATTTTCTAAGATATCCTAGTCGCAGCAGGTAAGATCAGATACTAAGGTTTGAGTGCGTTGCCTTCTGTAGATTTAGATGTCAGCGTGCGTCCGGGATAGAAAGGCTGCAGTTTACTCTGAGGTATGAGCTCTTCGGCCAAAGCCCAGAGGTCCCCATACGTCAGATCAAGCACACGTCAGCATTGCCATTACAAGGAGATGTATGATCTCTCTTTATTTACTTATGATTATTACTGATCATCTTAACAAACAGGTTATCAATACGTGAAGTACAGAGGAAGTTCATTTATATTATTCTGTCAATATCAAGGTCATTTTTATAACTAAAAAGGGTCGAGAACAAAAGATAGATGGATCGTATATGACTCAAGCTAACCATCCAATCCATTTACATTGCGGCAAACAGCAGAGCTTTATCTGTTAACCAAAACATTACACTTCACTCTTCAAGATGATATTTTGCTCAGATAATAAATAGCTCTGGATGCATTAAGAGATTGTTTCATATAGTTCTGTGGCAGACGGAATTTAGAGCTGATGACCCTAAGCTTCCTTTCCACTCCTATTTCCTCTGTGGCGAGAGTGAAGATGTAACTGGTTGGCGGTTCAGAAGCATGTTGTGTCAGAGAATCTTCTATTTTATTTAGCGTAAAAGCCTGCTAGGCAAGTTCCGGGTTTGAAAATGTCGTGGTTTGGGCTGGACTGGCCACTGACGTGAAAGACATGCTCTCCCTCACCTCTCTCTCCAAGGACAGAGCGAGAGAGAGAGACTTAGGAGGTCAGAAAACACTAAACTACTTTAATGAAAATATTAATAATATAATACAAAAGAAAATAATGAAATATATACAACACATACAAAACCATATCAAGCTCCCAGGATGACGACCGCATCACCAGCAGGCACGGGGAGAGTCCCAGAGAGCTGGATTCTGCCTCTGGATTTGGGAAGGCACAGGTCAGGATCGAAGACAACCGAACAGACGGAGTCCTCCTTGGACACTGGCCACTGGCCACTGAAGAAGGAGTTGACCCTTTGATCCCTCAGGGTTTATCCTGAGCATGAGGCAGGTGGGATGGAATCCCCTGTTGGTCAGGTTTGGGTCACCCGTTCTGTCCGCTCCTCCCCGCGGGTGTCACCCCTCTCTGCTGTTCCACTTCCCACCCTCCAGTGGGACAAATAACAGTCGGCTGCCCCTGGTTGTTAGGGCAATAAGGATAAGCAAGAGCCTCTCTGCCTGCCATGCCTTGGCATGAGTTACAAATAATCAGGTCTTACCACTCGGAGAACGAACAGTGTCTCCACAATATGCCGTTAATTGCAGAGGGTTCGGTTAGAAGAGGCTTAGCTAAAAAGTACAATTACTGAACAGAAAATCTGTTCTGCTTTACCTCAAACCAGGACAGAAGACGAACAAAGTGAGTAAATACAGGTACAATTCAATACTTACGAATTCTGGTTTAGTCCTGTGACTGTACACGCTGCTCAGCACTAGACATAAAGAGAAGTCTCCCTTTCATCTTCCCAGAATTCAGTTTTATAATGGAATTTCCCTTCAGGAAAGAGCAAGTTCAAGATAGTATTTGTAAGGGTATTTTAAGAGGAAAAAGAAAATCATAATTAATTTAAACTTTCTTTTTTTTTTCCCCTGGTGTGGACTGTTAGATATTTCTTTTCTGGGAGGTGTTTCAAGAAGCCATCAAAGTACTAGACAAAAGACTTACAGCCTTGTATTATTAATTGGGACTTACGCTTCCTTCAGGAATCGCTGGGTTGCAGAAGGGAGGTGCAGCGGGTGTGCACTTGCTATGTAAATGTTTCCTCTCCAGTCCAGGGTCCTTAAAGATCTCATTTTCTGCAGATGGTAAAACCTATTTTCCTCGAACAGTACTGGTAGATGGATGGTTGCTACAGGTGATGTTGGATTACTGAAACAGAGGAAAATAATAGAGGGAGGTTAGATGTGGCGCCGTGTGAAAGGGAAACGCATCTCTAACTTGGATCCAAGGAACACGGGGAATGAATGAAATACCTTCTCTTTTAGCAAAACTGCCAAACTATCAAGTGCGTTTCTCGTGCTCATTAACACTGGACTTTAAGAACCTGATAAGAATGCAATATAAAATCAAAGAGCCCCTAAAGACTGTGAGATTATATTTAATACTCTCCTATCACCAGTCGCTGAGTGCTTGGCAAGAGAAACGGTGACATTTACTAATCAGTACCCTCTCTTATTTGTCTTGGCTGAAGGTCTCAAGTCCTCAGCTTATTGAAGTTATTACAAATGCTCTCCATTAGATTCTGTTTAACTTCCTGGTATTTGCAGTTGAACTTGATCACGATGTCGTGGAGGTGTTATGTCTTTAAAAAGCCATATAGAAGTTGCGATACCATGTATGTAAATTGCACGTTTATTTTCTTTCTCGCAGTCTTTGTTCTTAAACATATTCCTCATGTTTGACATTCATTCCTCCTACCATTAACCACCCCTGACGTTTTCCTGCACCTGTCCGGGTGCCCGGAAGCGTGTTTTGTGTGGTAAGGAGGTGCTGTTTCTTACTACAAGATGACTTAGGAGGTTCCTTTCTTTTGAACACCCTTGGGAATAACCTGTAGTGAATCGCCCCTGTGACCTGCATTTAGTTCTCCTGAAAGCTGGCAAACGGGAAGAATTCCTCGGTGAAGCCATGGGCAAGTGCAGAGGTGTTCCCCGTGGCAGATAACCAGAAATTCTGGGCCACGGATCCCTCCTAATTTTGAACATTTTTCATGCAGCACTGTACCACCTTTTTGTTCAGACTTTCAACTGAAAAATAAATGGTTATAAAATGGTCTGTGGAGTGCATACCATGGCTTTGCAGGCTGTTACTGGTCCACAAACCACAGTTTGGCTGCTCTACACTGTTCCCAATTGTGCTGGGGTTGCCCTTAGCAGTGAATGGTTGGTTTATTCTTTATACTCTTTGCAGCCCTTGGCTTGTTTCTTGCCAGGCAGAGAAGTGCTGTTCATCCTCCCTCCCTCACCAGCCAGGAAAGGAAATTCTTCCTCTCAGACAAGAGCTTTCCTCCCTTTCCTCTTAATTCCAGGCACACTCGTTTCAAATTCCCGAGACAGTATATTGACGTTTTCCTCAAGTTAACAGGACTTCACAATTTTACTTATTACAGAAAATGTAAAATTTTCATAAGTAGTTGGCCAGAAAGTGCTATAAAATCCTTCTATTTTAAAAATACAGCTAATAGAAAAAAATTCTCAAGAGCTGTGAAATGGTTTTCTGTGGGTTCCTTCTCCTTCTGGCTTTACTAGGCAAGCTCATCATGTGGGTGAGCTGGCTGGGGTAGGGTTGTTCGCTCACGCGCTTTAGGGGACTGATCTGGCTCCTGAAGGCAGAGTTTGCCACCAGGCTCAGCGGTGTCACCAGGGCTGGCCCGTGCCGCCCTGTTTGCAGGTCTCTGGAGCTTCTCCTGCTCGTCCTCCTCTCCCCGAGCTCCAAAGGAGGGCGAGGGTTCTGAACAGGCTGATTCTTTAGCAGTTTGGGCAGTGATGGCTCAGCTCCCCCGTGGAAGAAGAAATGTCAGTAAAGAAACACCGTGTAAACCTGGCAAGCCCAGATTAGGTTTGTGTGAATGTTGTACGTATCCTCTTTAATACCGTGCTCGCATAGTTCTTCTGTCCTCATGAATCCACATTCCTTCAAGGTCTGTTACCAGCAGAGTTCATCTTGTATGCACAAATAGCATTATAGTGCTTTTTAATCAACCCGTTTGGCCTACATCAGCATATACAATTTCTGACCTTTTCCGTCCCTCCACCCTGGGGGGTCGTGGGATGATGGTGTTTTAAAGGCATTCCTGGGCCAGGCTTTCCTCGCTGAGCGATGTGATGTGGATAAAGGCAAAAGCAGCGATGCCCAAAAACGGGCGTTAATCATTACAGTGCTTAAGGAACTTTCGGAAGCTCGGATGAAGAGGTGTCTCTTTGTGCGGAAAGGTAAAAACAGATATGCAAACTACAGGTGAAAATGCGTGCACGGAAAGCGCCTCATTAAAATTAATATTAAGACAGCTCATTCCCTGCCAATGCTCAAATATCACCATGAACTGGAGTAACAGCCTTAATGCTTTTTGCGTGAGCTGTTGTAGCTCATGAAGCACGTTCATATAACGTTCATGCAGGGAAGGGAACCGATAGTTCCATTGGTATTTCAGGACTTGATACCTTTGGTGCCAACAGATCAGATTATTGTATATTCCAGTTTATTCAATTGGGAGGCTCCGTAGTCTGTTAGTGAGGGCAAAAGGTTGACAATTTTGCCACTGATTTACCATATAACTTCAGGCAACCCAGTCTTTGGACCTCAATTTATAGGCTTTTCAAGTAGATATTTTTCTTCTGTGGAGAGTTCACAGCTTACAAAATTTACTGTTTGATTTTTTTTTTATATTTATGTAACGATTTTTTGCAAATTAGTTCAACAGATTTTGTATTGGTTCTGTGTGCTGTTTTGAAATCCTGTGGTATCCAGGGCAATGTTTGCCTTTGGTTACTCACGTATCTAAAACGCGTGATAGAAGGAATCGCTGCGAAGCAGCAGTGAGTTTTTGATAACCTGGCTATATACGATAGGAAACTTTTATATATAATGCGAAGCAGCAGTGAGTTTTTGATAACCTGGCTATATACGATAGGAAACTTTTATATATAATGCCAAACTCCATGAAAGAGCAAGAAAAGCAGCAGCTGTTGTGACAGGTGTTACGTTTTGCACAAATCAGCTTTTTGGTTTCACTTCAAAATTGGCAAATTGTTAATAAATAAACAAACCCTTTCCTGCTTGCGCGTTTGGTATTTGCAATCTCCCAAGCTGTTAATGGCAGACTTGATTAGCTCTTTACTGCTGCAGCAACAGCATTTGTCAATATAATGAGTAATGGCTTTTCATGGCTTGGGCAAATAGTAACGATGAAAAATACTTCATGTGCTTTTTTTTTTTTTTTTTTTTTTGGTGAAAGTGTCCTTGGGCACCAGGGAGTGAGACTGTCATTGTGACATTTGCTAAAGCCAGACAGAGACAGGCATGAAGTTGGAAAGAATCTCTGTATGTGTTAGACCCAAGTGAGCCAACAGGTACTAGCAGCCGGTTGAAAAGAAGAGTACTTTTTTCCTACCGCAAGCCCCGTATCCCACCTCTAACCTCTGCCGGAACTGCCACACGTCTCGAGTGCTGTCAGTTCTCCCACGGAGCTGGCATCCGGAGAGGATTGGGGATGCGCTGCGCTGGAGGGCTCTGCCCCACGCGCTGCTTCGTGCTCCCGGCCGCCGTCCGGAAAAGCCCTTACGTATGTGAACCTTCCTGTTTCTGTTTATGTCACCGATGCTACTCGCTTAAACACCCGACTGCGTCAGGGCCAGCGCCCTCGGGACTTCGCAGGATAAAACTTTTAAAGGACTAAATAATGGGAATTACAAAGAACAAATTTGTAGCTTAATAACAGTGTTCTCTTCTTAGCTGAATTGGAATCGTAGAACCATAGAATGGTTTGGGTTGGAAAGAACCTTAAAGCCCACCCAGTGCCACCCCCTGCCCTGGGCAGGGACACCTCCCACCACACCAGGCTGCTCCAAGCCCCGTCCAATTTGGCCTTGAACCTCCAGGGATGGGGCAGCCACAGCTGCTCTGGGCAACCCCGGCCAGGGGCTCACCACCCTCATAGGCAGGAATTTCTTCCTTAGATCTCATCTAAATCTCCCCTCTTCCAGTGTAAAACCATTCCCCCTCATCCTATGGCTCCACTCCCTGATCCCGAGTCCCTGCCCAGCTTTCCTGGAGCCCCTTTCAGACACTGGCAGGGGCTGGCAGGTCTCCCCGGAGCCTTCTCTTCTCCCGGCTGAACCCCCCCAGCTCTCCCAGCCTGTCCTCCCAGCAGAGGGGCTCCAGCCCTCCCAGCATCTCCGGGGCCTCCTCCGGCCCCGCTCCAACAGCTCCGTGTCCTCCTGCTGTTGGGGAAGCTGGATGCAGTACTCCAGGTGGGGTCTTCCCCAAGCGGAGCAGAGGGGCAGAATCCCCCCCCCGACCCTGCTGCCCCCGCTGTGGGGATGCAGCCCAGGGCGTGGGGGGGCTCTGGGCTGTGAGAGCCTGGTACTGGGTTGTGTTGAGCTTCTCCCCCACCAACACCCCCAGTCTCTCTCCTCAGGGCCTCTCTCTAGCTATTCACCATCCAGCCTGGATTTGTGCTTGGGATTGCTCCGACGCCTGCGCGGGAACTTGCACTTGGCCTTGTTGAACTTCCTGAGGTTTGCACAGGCCACCTCTCCCGCCCGCCCAGGTCCCTCTGGATGGAGTGGAACAGAGGTGCAGAACGCCGGTGAAGCGCGTGAGGCTTGAGCTGCCGTCTGCGTGTCGGGCAGGACAGGTCCCCCACGGAAGGACGCAGCCGTGCTGCCTGGTGCGTATCGCAGCTGGTGACCAGCTCTGCCTCCTCCGAGACCCTTCCCCGGTGGCGGCAGGCACCGAGCGGGGTGAGGGTGCGCAGTACCGGCTCGCTACGATGGCTGTGCTCTATGAACGTTTCTCAGTTGCACAGATGAGACATTTTTTAAAGCCCGTAATGAGCGGGCTGGGAGAAAACGTTTGCTCTGCGCGTCCCATCGCTCGCACGCGCAGCGGGTGACGGTGCAGACGCCACATCGGAGCCAGGCGGGTCACTCACCTGTCACCAGCAGCAAACCAGGCACAGCAGCGGCGTAGCCCGTGGCTTCGGCTGAAGTATTAATGTGAACTTGCATGCAAGTAAGAATTTAAGGCAAAATTTAAGGCAAAACAGGTGTTTTCAAGAGAGTTTGGTTTTTTCCTGACCCGGCTGCCCGGTGTTCCCTGGAGAAGAGGCCGGTTTGACGTAGTGCCGTTGGCACAGCCTGCGTTCCCGCGTTCGAAGTGACGTCCCATAACGCTGACCTGGGCTGGCTGGGGACAGGGTGGGCACAGAGCAGGACGGCGGCGGGGGGGGGGGATTTGGGGGCAAATTTGGGCACTCTTTAAACACTGAAGTGCCAGCTTAGCTTTCAGTCCCGCTGACTTCAAGGGCAACCTGTTGAGACCTTACTGCAGAATCAGAGGGTAATGAACAAGTTATTGAAGAAAGTGCTGGTTTCTGCATCCCGACTTCTGCGGCCGTTCTCTCGCTTCCAACTTGGAGCAGATGTAGAAATATTTCTTAAAAATCCAGGTTCACAGCGATACGGCAGGGGCAGGTTCTGGTCTGTCATCTTTGCCGTTAGAGTTTGCTGAATGCAAGCCATGCTATTTAAGTTTTGGGGCTTTTTTTTTTTTTTTTTTTTTTTTTTTTTTTTAAATTCAATATNTCTTTTTTAGTTTTTGGGCTTTTTTTTTTTTTTTTTTTGTTGTTTTTTTAAATGACAGTTTATCTGAGCTCATGGAATGAATGGATAACGTTACTATTTACATAAGCTCATTGTGATCTGTCTTGGTAATGTAATCAAATTAGGGTTAACTGCAGCTGGAGAATGCCAGCTTGTAAACTGTTTTTCAAAAAGAATCACATGGTGTTACTTGACATGTTTAGTATACATTCAGGAGGCTTTGCAAAAATTATAGCACATCCCTAACTAATGTAACTAAGCCGGGATTCTGTTGCCACCAGTTCGCTGGATCCAGGAAATGAAATGCAGGGAAATTCATCAGCAGGCGGAGGAGATACACCTCCAAGCAGATTCCTGAAACACAAGGCTTTCTGACGCGGCTGCTGCTGACATGTTGTCTTTCTTTTTGGCTAAAGTCAACATATCAGTTGATAGAAGAAGCATATGGTGTAAATTTTGAGTACATTTAAGAACATCTGTGTTAACTGCGAAAGCGCGGCCCACTGTACGCATCGAGCACTATATTTAGTCTCGTGGCATTCGCATAAGATGAAGTCCAGCCTGAGCTGAAATTACCCAATGAGTGGATTTTCAAAGTATCTTTTGTTATTCTTATTAATAAACATTGCATCTGGTACTCACTTCCCCTCTTTCTGCCTTTCTCGTTTAATTAGGAGGTACCACGTACGTCACGGTCCCGCTGCCACCAGGTTCCCCCTTGGTGGGTCGCCCTGTGCCCCCCGCTGCCGGCGTCGGCAAATAGGAAATTTAGGCACGTTCAGGTTATGGGCTGTGCCCAGGCTAGTGCAGAAAGTCTGGGGCAGAACTTAGTCCCCGACTGTTGCCTTTTGGACACAATCATCTTTTTTTTTTTTTTTTTTTTTTTAAAAGTCCAGTGTAAAGGAGAGATTGGAAAATATCACCTAAGAAGGGTTCCTAGTCTCCCGCTACTGCTGAAATACCTTTCCCGTACGTAAATGTCTTGGTAGCTCGTGTGTGGAGATGGTTCTGTTGAAACGAAGATTTTTCTTCATGAAATGGGGGGTTGTTTCCCCAGAAGCCCTGTAACAGAAGGCAACTGAAAAAATATTTCACCTTGTAAAAAATCAGCCATTTTGAAATATTCTGAATGAACAGTTAGGTAAACAGCCACTGATGCTTTTCTGAAGAAGTACCGTTTTTGAATATGTATTAAATACTTTTTACAGGAATTCCGTTCTCTAAAAATTTTGAAATTTGGGATCTGCTATGAATTGAAGGGGGAAAAAAAAAAACCAAACCCAAACGGTTTGAGAAACAGAACTTGCCCCTTGAGCGCGGATCTGTCCAAACCAACAAAAGGAAGCTTGTGTTGGCATTCGGATTCAGACTCAGGAATTCCTGACTCTTAAGCC
Organism: Chionis minor; assembly: GCA_013398295.1. Taxonomy (NCBI): domain Eukaryota; kingdom Metazoa; phylum Chordata; class Aves; order Charadriiformes; family Chionidae; genus Chionis; species Chionis minor. Next base: position 506,430 of record VZSF01010494.1, on the reverse strand, counting down.
TGTTTATACAGGACTATACCACAGCCCAATTTGCACTTCATTTTCATTTTTTTTTTCCCCTCTACGTTTACGGTCATGTTGAACGGGTGGATTATGCACTCTGAATGCACATACTTAACCAATTGTATTTAAAGATTTTTTTGCATATAATAATTACAGTTAAGTGTCTTCGTTTGGAAGCAGCGGTGTTCGGTGAGGGCTTGCAAGTCATTTAGCATGGGCATATTTATATTACAGCCCTGAGAGTTTCATGGCCTAATTCTCAAAAGGCTTTTGAGGGTCGCTGGTTCCCTCAAAAAACCACGCGTGTATGTGCACACGCGAGTGCAGGAACACGCGGGTTTTTATTGCTCTGCTATTCACCTCTCGGTGCCGTTTCTTTCAGCTGCTTTCTAAACCCCAACTTCTCAACTGCCTGTTAGAGCTGTTGTAAAGTACGGGATGGGTTAGGATTCTTACTGTTTAAAAAATGACATGTTATTACAGCTGAGCGTGGAGATATTTGCCAGCATTTCTGAAATGTGTGAATTGCTTGATCTCACCTGGGCGTGGTGTCGTGGTTTGGGCGCGTGGTCAAAGGGGTCCGAGATCTTTGCGGCAAACCCTCAGCTGCCGAAACGCAACAGAGCCTCCTTGATTTTGTCAGAATCAGGGCAACTTACACCAAGAGAAGACCTGGCCCGTTCTGATTTTGTCATGGGCTTCCTTGCATTTTGAACTCTTCCTTGGAGCTTTTTTCCACTCTTCTTTGGTAGCCAAAATACATTGCCTGGGCCTGGAAGTCTTGAGTACCTTGACCCCACCCTGGCACTTGAGTATATGCTTGACCTTAGACACGAGATCCCCGCTGAGGTCAGTGAAGCTACTTAAATACCCGGCGTCAGGCTGCTCGGTCAAGTCCTCCCAGAGTATGTTTATGCTGCTGGGGCTACCCAGTCTGGTACAAAGTTGAGGTACTTGACCTCCCTGAATGCCTGCTGACCTAGATCTAATCTGAGGTAGAACACAGCAGCGTCTTAATGACTTGTATCACCACAGCTCTGCTGGAGGAGGAATTAAAGAGCTTCCCGGGCAGCAGTGGGAAGCGCCGAGGTACCAAAGCATCCCTGGCCCCGCCGTCGGTCCCTGCTGCTGGGACGCAGCCTCGGGTGTGCTGTGAAGTTCTCGGCTGAACCCCTGGCTACAGGAGGCAAAAGCATTGGTCTTTGTGAGGTGCAAGATGCCTCCAGCATCGCACGGGGGTGCTGGGAGGGCGGTTGTCACCAGCCCTGCCCTTGTCACCGTTCCTCTGAGCTGGCCGGGGCGCTGGCTTGGGTCAGCCGCTCCGGAGGTACTCGCTGTTGGAGAGCCCACAGGTCTCCATCCTCTTAGTGCCCGTGCTGTATAACCCCTGCCGTTTGGGAAAGAAACGTGTGTTTTCATCAACCACATCTGAAGAAATTATTTATAGAAGCTACAGAAAACCTTAACACGTGTGGGAGAATATAGTAGTAGTTCTGGTATAAGCCTTCCATCTAACTTCCAAAACGTCTGTGTTGCTCTGATGCCGTTGAGAGTTTTGGTCTTCAAATATGACAATAATAGTAGTAGTAATATTAACAAGTATTATTTTATAACATTCTTAGTTGCAATTCAACTTAATTTTTTTCTATTTCGTTTTTCGTAGCAAATACTGACTGATCCTGAGGTGACGTCCCAAGAGGGCAATATAAAAAAGGTAGGATATGGATCAATCTTATGCAAGTTGTTTTCTGTCTGGCTTTGAAATACACCTAGATACTTTTTTCTCTACTTACTTTTGAACAGAGGTGTGTATCGGAATAGCGTCGTAAGGTTTTTCAATATTTGCTGCCGCTTTTCTGGATTAAGTATTGTGGTTCTATTGGCGTATTTTTCTGTCTTCTTGTGATTCCAGTATTTATGAAAAAGAAAATAATAGTTTAAAGTGTTCCTTGATTCAGCTACCATATGAACAGCTACCAGTCCAAATCGAAAAACCTCATTTACCTCTTTTCCAGTAAAAGAAAATGTTGGTCCTTTGTTGGAAGTGCTAAATTTTTAGAGGTCACTTCACCGTGTAAATGTGGCTTCTGTGAAGTCCAAGGGAAAAGGAACAGATATACGAAAGGATAAAATTTAACTCATATGATGTATTACCGGTGCTTTTCATCACATTGTGATGCTTAAACTGTAATACTGACCAGAGAAAAATGTGTTCCAAATACAGCCCAGCTGTATAAATTTCTTCATAGTAGCTGGGAGGCAGCCTCAGCACTACGTATTTCAGTAGCCAGTCGACTATTTTGGTTGGGGTTATTCTCAGTAACACTGCAATGACATTCTTTCCATGGCTATCTTTTGGTTAACAGCTTCACTAAAGTAAAGTGTTACAAGCCATATTTGATTATAGCCTCTCTAGATGTCTAGATGTAGTGTGTCCTTGTTCAAATAATGAGCTAGCTGTAATTCTTTTCATACGCAATTGTCTTATAATGGGTGTTCACAGTCCTATTCATAAAATATGAGTTTTTGAAAGGGGAACATATTTTAAATTTGGAACTTGCAACAACTGCCATTTTTATTCATACATTTAGACGAGCTTCAATACTGTTTCTTAACTCTGAAAGCTAAAAGGAAACACTTGTTTCACTCTGCCAAACAAAGTGAAATATAATACTTGTCAGGCTCCAAAGTTAGTTTGGGAAAAGATATTTAGACACATGTCCGGTACGGACCGTTCTAGCCTTACCATGTCGAGAAAAATAAGCTTTTATTTTAGAAAGCCAGGCTACCAATATGAAACGTCCTTTGACCATCCAATGACCTTGCGGAGGACCTATCGCAATACCGCTGAACTTTTTACCTTGTTCATCTCCATAACTCATTTGGTGTTTGTCCCTGCCTCTGTGGGATCCTTTTGTCTGAACAGACGTGGTGACAAGGTGGCAGGTTCTTATTATCACAACGCACTTATCACGAGGATGGAGTTAATTCTCCATGGCTCGGGACTGCTCAGCTGTTTCTTTCTCAGTCTTTACTTACAACATCACAATGAAATTCTACATCCCTACCTCACGGAGTCTACGTTACCCTGAAGAGAGCAGGCTTTGTACGAAGGAAGGCTAGAAGGCAGCGTTAGACTGGCAGCTTTAGATGCTCAATACATGGGGTCGTATTTAAACTTCATTACTTTTATTTCAAAGGCTAACGTTGAAAAAACCACAGGTCTTTGAAAAATACACTGTCCTTAAATATTTTCCTGTACAGCAGGTATAAAATTGGGCAATTATGATATTTGACAAGAGGGGAAGGACTGGCCTTCCACTTCTGTCTTTTAAATGCATTGTAGAGAAGCACTAGTGGGAGTTTATGAGGTGATAAATTTATTGAAGGATGGGCAGTGGGGTTTTACAGCTAGGGTAAAAAAGGTCAGAGCAGTAAGGTAAAGAGTTCAAGTCTAAACTTTATGGCTTGTGAAAAGACTACTGCTAGACAGCTTTTCAGTCAGAAGAAAATGAAAAATAAAGAATGAAAAATCATTCTGTACAATTTTTGTAGTATCTTAAAATTGTTTGTAAGTAGTACTCTAGCATTTTGCTCCAGTGGTACAAAACCCTCTTGGGAGAAGATTTCCTTTTCCAACCTCTCTAAATCATTCAGTTGTCATATCCCTGAAGACACAATAGTTGAGATTTGCCTTCAATTTATTCCTGTTTCTTCAGAGATAAGGTGGTGGTGAGAAGGTGACTGAAGACAAATGTAACGGGAGTGGGTGGGCTAATTTAAACTAGGAGAAAAGGAAGGCAGAGCCAAACAGAGGGACCATAATTTTCCGTGGCTCGTTTGACTGACTGCTGTATCACGGGTTCAGGATTGGGTAGTATCAAGGACTAGAAGGAGAAAAAAAAATCTCTAGAATGCAGAGAAAATCTGTAAAAACAGAAAAAAAAAGCCGAGCGGTGAAGGGAAGCGTGGAAGCAGTGAGGGGTACAGCAAGATGCACAGGAAGCCATCTCTGCTCTGAAAATTGACCCCAAATTATTTCTGCTGTGAAGCTGCCAGAAAAAAAAATGCTTCATTATGTAACTTTTGATAAACCAAAAGGCAGTGAAAAGTCTGAAGACGCAGCGTAGCAGACGTTATTATATCGTAGCATAAAGCAGGCCCTTTTTTGGCTTGGAGCAAAATAAGAAGTATTTTCCCACTATGTTCACTTTGTCTTACTGTTATTTCTGCTGGGGCCGCTAACACCAGAAAGCTGCTTTGTTTGTTAGTGGTTGTCTCACAAGAATTAAGACTTCTAGCAATAATATTAAAGGCTGTATATCCCGGATCGTTTTTCTGTCTCTGGAAATGTGCTGTGCCATAGACTAAAACGTGGGGTACTCCTACCGAGTTTTCCTTTTTATCTGCTTTGCTTGCTGATATTTGGTTTAACTTGCACAAACATACACCAGCTCCTCATCCTGTTTGTTTAATTTTAAATAATTGATTGGGAAAGTAACGCTAAAAATGGGCGATTGACTTTTTTGGGGTGAACTGAATGCATGCATTCAGAGATGTGCGTAAGTTATACCTGTGGCCATATTGTCCCATATTCCCAAACGTCTTTTTTTTTCCCAAGCCATCTTCCTGCAGTCTGTTTATTTTGCTTCGAGAGCAGCTCGCATGTTCTATTGCTCTGAATTTTCTAAGCTTCTCCACCGCATGTAACAGATTGAAAAAAATGAGCTTGTTATCATTATCGTCATTTTGGTTTAACTTGGAGGGGGAGATGAAAGATCTAGACTTCCTCCGGCAGGAAAGGAGGCCGGTGTCCATTCCAGGACACCTTTTTCCCAAGGCGCAGCGCTGGGTGGGTTCCTCTCTCCTCTAAAAGTGACTTTGGCGCAGGGTTCCAGGGTCCCAGCGCGGGAGGCGCCGCGTGCGGAGCTCCCAGCCGGCCGCCCTGGACGGGCTCTTTCTCTGCCTGTGGTGACAAGAGACCTCGGGGACTTCTCTCTTCAGCAGACTCTCTATTTAGTTTCTGTTTACTTAGAGGGAATAGCCTGAGGGGCTACTGGAGAGAAAACATCTGTGGAGATAATCTATAGAGTTATCTATCTATCACTCTTGTCGACCCTGTCTCCCCTGAGAGCAAGCTGAGAGACTTGTAATAAAAAGGCATCGCTGAAGAGGCTTTAGGGACAAATAAAGAGACATGTTAAGGGCCAGCTGAAAAAGGATAGAAGACATTATTAAAGCTCAATAGCCGTCTTATCAAAATCCAATAGGATAGGCATTTGGCAAAAGGCTTTGAATTTATTCTTTGACTTTCTCCGAGAGCTTGAATTTATCCATTACCAAGAATGTACTACACAGGGAGCGGGAGATGCTATCGGCTTCGAAAGGGTTGGATTCAATCTGGTATCGTGCAAAACACAACAACAAAAACTGAAGACAAACCCAATTTTTTACCCTGCTTTGCCTGACTTCATACTTACATTGCAAAACACTAGAAGCTGGCAATATAGCGCTGGTGACACCAGAAACTACAAGTAATTTTTTCAGTATGGTAATTTATTCTCTACTGCCAAATCACAAGAAATTTTTTTAAAAATCAGATTACTTTAGAAACTGCGTGCGATTAGAAATCTTGACCTCTTAGAAAGCAGCAAGTAGTAAACAAGGGACCTAGGTAGACGGAAAGCTTTTATGCCTGAAACAAAAGTAAAAGCCAACTAATGTTTTGCTACTGCAGATACAAAGTGGGATAGGGCCATAAATCTCTCTAGGTTTATTATTATATACAAAATGCTACAGGTCACAGGAACCATCTGATACTTCAGAAACACATTGTTCACACAAGATGATTGATTGATAATTATGATAATTTGCAAAATGATTATTTGGGTATTATAACCATAGTTTGTCCCCCTGGATTGCTGTGAAGACATTTTCTATATCATGGGCCGTCAGAAATGGCCTCTGGCAACAAGGGATATGGCAAGGTCTGGCCGGTCTCCCCCAGTGGGATCCGTGGGGCTGATGAATGATGACCCAGAGGAGTAAGAAATCAGACTTCAATAAGCAGTCAGGAAGGTAGTTAGAGAAGAGCAAGGGAACTGTTAACTGTCTTTTGTGGAGCAATTACGAGCTGGGCCATACACCCTCAGGCCTCCGCGCAGTCTGTCAGAATATTATACATGCAGGGAGAGATTGACTTAGAGATTTTAACTTCAGCCGCTTAAAGTTCCTGGATTTGCAGCACTTTGTACAAAGTGCGTTTGCGTTTCTGCATTGAACGTACCTTATGGATGTATTTATTATCTGTCTCTAACAAAAGGTGTCCTAAATTCGTTAGGAAAGATTGAAAAGTCCAGATTTCAGTGATGCGTCTTCATCTTTCAGTTCTGTATATTGAAGAATCAAACGCCCAGTTTTACTGGTTTCAAAACAGTCGTCATACTTCCTGAGAAATTACACTATTAACCAGACGGAATTATTTCTAAAATATCGCCTGCTTTCGTGTGCTTAAAATTAGCTTAAAAAAGGCGAGCACGTTCTTCTAAAATGTACCAGACTATTGACAGCTGGAAGACAGCGCTGCGCAGCGCCCAAAACTGGCGGTTAATGATGCTTCACAAACCCCTGCGAGATCGGGTAACAAAACCCGTTATCATCGTTAAAGCCCCGTTTCAACACGACCACTACCTTACAGTTACTATTTAAGAGAGAGCTTTAATTTGCTTGCTTTATGGGTTGTATCTTTATGAAATAAAGGTATGTTTAGCTGCCACAAACAGAGGCAGCTTTGAGTTGATTTTTATAATCTTTTCTTGAATAGACTTGCGTCATTCCAATAAGCCCCGGACAAAAGAGTGGACAGTTGTCTGAGAGTCTTTTTTATAACATTTCTCTCTTTCCATTGTTAGAGAGCTGCTAATAAAAGAACCAGGAGTCCATTAATTCAGTGAATGAACATATAGTAAAGTCAGTTCCCTCTTGAGAACAATAATGTTGCGGTCAGCTTAGGTTTCCATGGAAACTAAGTACTTCTAAGAAGTTTGCATCCTTGATTTTGCTGAAATGAAGCATGTAAAGTGAAAAAAAGGTGTAAGGCTGGCACAGAAAAGTCGGTGGAGAAAGCGATGGTTAAAGTTTTTGCAGGAATAACATTGTACATTTAATTTCTGTGATACAGATGTTTGGGCTTGATTGTATGGAGTGTGCGTATGAGGAATGGCTCCGTAAAGGGCCTCTGGGGGTGTTGAACCTATAAATCAGGCCAAGTTAAGAAGACTAGCAGTGGTTAAGTTTTCTCTCTCCATATCTCTAGTATGTTTGAGTCAACTATAGCCGCACGCATCACGAGAAGATGGTCTCTGTTCCGGTGGTTTCAGCAGTGCGGATGATTAGGGCCGTCCGTTAGTGGCAATTTACCGTGTTCTCCGGTGGCATGTTAATGCACAGTATGGATACACTAGGAACGCCTCACACCATTTTAAGGAAGACCTTTGTGTAAATTAAGTCGGTTCTTTTCCTCCCGTCCGCTCTAGGTGAGTTCGTACGTAAATCACGACAGCCACCGGTGTAAACCAAAGAGCGACGGCGTTGAGTTGTTCTTTTAGCGCTAATTTATAACCTGCTGTCTTATTTTCTCGAGTAAGTGAATTGCTGCAGCTGAAAGTGTCCGAAATGTATTGCTGAGCTATTTATACACGTTGCTCCAAATGACATGCATCTCTGTTGAACAATATCTCAGAAGATAAAAGTGTCCGTTTAACTTCAGGCACCGACAGTTATGAGAGGTCACCTTGTCTTCTTGTAATGCATCTCAACATAAACGCACAGACTCTTTGGTGGCCTCGAGTTTCGAACAAAACCAGCTGCGCTTTTTTGGAAGTGAGAAGGCAGGAGGCTCTTCCCTTGGCCACCCACCCCAAACCACCCCACTCCACCCCACGCCGGCTGGTGGGAAGCGGTGACGTGCTGCAGCTCTGCGCAGGAAGTGTCAGTAGTAGAGTCAAGTCCCAATTGCTGCCTTGTTTAAGCCCGCTGCCCGACCAGTGGTTTGCTTGAAGGGGGGAAAAAAAGCCAAAACCACTCCACTGGTAATGTATAAGAAGTGTCAAGGTCATGTTTCAACATCAGGGCAACCCCATGTCATTAGGGCAGAAACGGTAATTCATTAGCTAGATGGTCAAGTCATTCATTCTGTTCCTTTTTCTGTAAGTGCTTCAAACTATCTCACGTTCCGTTGATGAGGGTTTGCAGAAGAGCGTGGTCGGGTGTCCTTCAGCCTCGCGTTGTCTGCCTGTCCCGGTGCAGCCAACTCTCTCGGGTAACTCACCTGGAGAACGGCATTTCCCGACGCCGGCCGCCTGGCTGGCCAGGTCAGGCAGTTCTGCAGGACAGTGCGGATAAAGGAGACTTTTTCGGGCATTCCGGCCGCGCAATCGGTTATGCTAAAGATGTATGCACATTTTGGAAAGGTTTGAATAGCGAAGAGCATCCTTAATAGTGTGAAACCCACGTGGTCCTAGTGAGCGAGCGCTCTTCACTGTGCATTTGTGGAAACCATCACAAGCGCACATTAACAGTTTTAACATTTTTGTCGCAATTCTGCTTCTCTCTGTGTATATATAATTAATTTAAATGATATCGTGTTGACAAAAACACATGTAATACCATGTGGGAAATCAAAAATACTCCACATACTCGTTTATTCATTTGAGCCAAGATATGTTTTTAATTGTGCGCATACCTTTGCGCACAGACGCTTTTTTTCTGCTAACGAAACGCACTGCAAACTGAAAGGCTGGCATTTATGTACCGCCTGTAAGACGATTACTAGGGAAATAATATTCTGGATGATTAGGAGGTATTACAGCCTCTACTCAGTTTAAAAATGCCAGAATGCCCCAGAGATCCCCATGAATCTGCTGCCAGCCGGCCCCTGTCAGAGCTGAAGGCAGCACTGTCTGGAGCCCAAAATCAACTTCAGGAAGGTCATGTGAAAGAAAATCCTCAGTCATCAGGAAGCCCTTGGCCTCGTGGCCTTTCTGACATTTTCTGACAAACCTTAAATCACCAGAGTAGACAAAACATCACAAATTTTGGAATGATAGCCTCTGGGATTTCAAAACTGTATGTTAACTTTGAAGGTAACCCCCCAGCCCCCCCTCGGTCCGCTCTGCAATTCCTCCTTGGATGCAGCGGGCGAGCGTGCCAGGAGATATTCCTGGAATTAGGTCTGGATTCGGAACCACACGTGGGACGGAGCGGGAGCGCGAGAAGGCTGTAACCGATACTGCGGCGAAGGAAGGAGCTGCAGGCACGCCTGCGCCTGTGCTAAAACCAGTTATTTACACAGGACTGGGAATATACATCAGTGGTGTAAGAATAGATTGCGCCGAGTGGGACAGGTTTCTGTTCCAGAGTGAAATTTGGAATCAGGATTTATTGTATACATTACATACATTATGGAAGCCAGATGGTTCTATTAATATAATCTGTGATCTCGAGGTGTGTGCAGTATTCAGTTAATCACATTGTGCAGCTATTAAAGGGAATATATATCAGGTAGGAGGCCTATTAGAGCGCGCTCGCTAAAAAGAAAAACCTGGACGGTAATTGGGGAGGAAAGGAAAGGGGGGAGGGGGCAGGAGCAGGGAGAGTGACTTGAAGTTGGCTCCTAGCACCTATGGTGCCGCTTTAAAAAGCGAAAAAGAAAAGCCAAAAAGCAGGGAACTGGATGCCAGTGACCTATAATTAAATATATATATCATAGCAAAAGCAGAAATGCTTTTGTTCTTTTTTTTTTTTTCCCCTCCCATATTTTGCTCTAGAAATATATCAAGGCTTTACAAAGCAGTAAAGATATGACTGTTGTCCCACGCGCGTTTCAGGAGCGCAGTATATTTTGATGCTGCCAGTTAGATGGGGTTTTAGATTAGATGAGGTTTTTATGAGATTATAAAATATGTGTTCTGAATAAATCCCCAAATTTATTTTTCATAGGGCAGTTTTGGGGGAAAAATAATTACTAGAAGTCAGCTCTTCAGTGATGCTCAGTAGTATCTTCTGTCTTTACCCGTGGAAATTTCAGCGCTTCGTATGCTAATTGAGTTCGTTCCCTTTGCTCTTTGTGGTAGATCCAGTAGTTGCACCAGTGAGTGCTGTATGCTAAAGTCTGCAGTAAGACCAGACTTATTTGAGGGTAACGAGAAAATTTTGACTCCACATCTTAATTATTGCCCTCGTTTCTTTTTACAACATCACGAGTTTTCAAAACTATTTCATTTTGAGTTGGGCCAAAAATACTTCTTTTAAGCCTAATTGAGTTATACGTTCAGATTATTTTCTTTAACTTCTGATAAATTTTAATTTCGGTGAATACTTTCATTTAGTCAAATTGTAACTTTTCAGCAGAGTAGTTTTTGCAGTGGGAAATGTACAATCAATTGCAGTCTTAGCTTTAATGTACATTTACAATAGCAGCGAGCGTTTATGCGGCATTTAAAGTGACGGGGACTTGCCGAGTTCGGAGTCCAGAATCCCCCGTGTGCCGACTGAGAGACAAGAGCTTGCGGGGCTGATTTTGTCCTTCCTGAGGAGGAGACAAAGCAGCAGTTGAGGAAATTGGACGTGTCCAAGATTCTCCGCTGGCATCGTTCCTTTCAGAGCTACGATTCAGTCAGCGTTAGCCCTGGCTCGCTGGGGCGGTACCGTGTCCTGCCTGGGCGCTGAGCTCCTGCTGGCCACCGCCATTGCCTGGTGGCCAGAAAAGCAGGACGTGCCTCTCTTGCATGGATCGACTTCGGATGGCGTGTTCAGCAGGTTCACGGGAAGATTCGAGCCACCTTCGACGGTGGCCCTGCTAAAACTGGCAGATCGGAGTATTCTGTCGCCCGCGCGGGTATTTCCCTGACTAAGAGCGGGAAGAGGTACAAAGTCTGAGAAAAACTAACGCTATTTATGATTAACTCAAAAGTTGTTCGAGGTGACCTATGAGTTATTTATGTGATTGCGGCATGGAAGTCAGACGTGTATTTTGGTTTCCTGCTCCCCACTGGCTGCTCAGCAGTTAATTCAGCAGCTCATTACAGAATTTGTGGCCGGTAAAAAGGAGCGTCTGATGCGGGAGTCTGCGTGGGGCTGGGGACAACCACTCTGTCCCTGCGGCCTTGCCGCGTCCCCACGCATTCTCCTTGCCGCTATCAGCAACGCTCTGCGCTTTGTAACTCTCTATCTTGTTGCCTTTGCTTTTACCTCTGTGGAATTGGCAGTAACTTCCTTCTGACAGACACAGAACCCTAAAGATAAGATAATGGGGAAAAAGGCGTGAAATGTGACCATTCTCCTTCCCTCTTCAGTCACAACTTGAGTAATTTTCACTGAACTTCCAAGCCCCAGCCTGATGTTAAGTTTTGAGGATCCCCTGATGACATTCCTGAGCCGAGAAGGAGGAATATTATGTCTCTCTCAGCGCTGCGGAGGGTTTTTTGGTGGCAGTTTCTGTCCAGCTGGGCAGCCTGAGGGATTTGAAGTCTGGTTACTTTTCTTTGAAATTTACGGTTCTACGTGTACTATTTGACCAGCTGTGAATGCACACCGAAATGTTGCACAGAAAAAATAATAGTAATAATAGTAGTAGAAGTAGGGGAATCTAAATAAAGTGCTCGAAATCCTTACTTGGCTACCCAAGTGATTGATTGCAACCCCCCGTCCCCCTTTAAAATACAAGGCAAAGGTCTAGTAAGGAAGTTGAGAAAGCTGTGGAATAGATTATAAATTAGTTTATAAACTTTAGAGTAAGTTTTCCTCATGTCCTGTAAGTAACTGAAATTAAGAAACCTTGTCGTGTGGAGACATCCTATCTCCTCATCTTCCAGAGTTACCTGATTGTTTCGGGAATGATTGTTTCCGGGCCCATTGGAACGACCGCTGGCCTCAAGGAAAAGGGACTTCCGCTGGCTCCGAGCGTTTGGCCAGGTGATTAATAATTACTGCAGAGATAGTTAACCGTGTCGGCTGTCAGAACACTTCAGACCTTGGTTGGTGCAATAATTCCTTCTGTTCTAGAAGAGTAAATCACAAGTCCTAAAGGAATTGTTTCTCTTAATTTCCACTGGAATTTCAGTCTTGAGCTTCAGCTTGCGTCAGCCGGAAGGCGACTAGTTCTTCCTTGTGTGCAGTCCGGGGGAAACTGGGAAGTTTACATAAATGCTATCGCATCAAGGTAGTTTCTGTCACAGTGCTAAAGTGGTACGATTCTTTTTTCCTTAAGAATTAAATTTAAAAATTAGCCAAGAGGAATTTTCATTTTTCATATTTCCCTCTGCAATTAGATATATTTATATATAAAACCAGGAAAGTATTGACTTTCATTGTTCATGCATTTCCCTTAATATCTGGTTAACTTTTTTCCCCTTTCTGTACTGATGCCCAGAAATAGCGTGGGGCTACCTGCTGAGTTATATTGGCAACTTCAAGCAGCCTCTTACTCAGCTACCGCTGCCTTGAAATGGAGATTAATAATTTTCTTTGCCACGGGAATCTTAAAAAAGGTGAATCCTGAAAAACTTGTGGGAAGAGTTCAGATCCGATGAGGCCCAGGTGTCCGTGTAAATCTATACACTAAGAAAAACACTGTCAATCACCTGAGACGCTCGGCTCTACTTCAGTCTGTCTCGAGTTAGACTGGTCATTATTCCGACATAATTTCTTTTCTGTTAGCTCGCATGCTTAATATGGGCGGTTGTTTCTTTTTCACCTTATTTCCTGTTAGGAAGAGAGGTCTGGAGCCAGCCATCCCGTTGGGTCGTTTTGTCCAATTTCCCACAATTGCACGCAGTAGGGATGCACAATCTTTCAGAAGTAGGTTGTGCTCCCCCCTTAAGTAAGATAATTTCTTTCAGGCTTTTTTGTTTTCTGATGACTAGAACATGTCTTCGAAGTTCCAACGTAAATTTATTCCTGGCAGTTTATATTTGCTGGTCCTTTTGCCAATAAAAACTTCTAATTTGAATGGTATCCCATCTTCCGTCCCAGTTCTGATGTTCCCCATATGCTTATTTGTTGGCGGCTTTGATGGGCTCGCTGCAGCCAGCCTCGCATGTCCTCCACGCAGACGCCGGGTATCGCACCGCCCCGTCAGAACCGGGCAGCCCTGGTGCACGGAGATGTCAGGCTTTGAGATCACACCCCTCTTGCCAGGGCGTTGCTGTGCTGGTAGACGTCTAATGTCTCCAGTAATGTCATCCAGCAGAACCCCATCCTCATCCTGACGCTGGGAGGACTTTGGGCAAAGTGCCAGGTCGCTACTCACGCAACGGTATGATGGATTTTGCATTTGAAAGTTGTTGAAGTCCAAGAAAACATGTTCTAATATTAAGAAGTAGACATTTTAATTATTATTATCCAGATAACGAGATTTTTCTCAGAGTAATGAAGTCAGAGAAACAAGGTTTATTATTGAATCCTGACATACAGGTCTATGTTGTTTCTGAACCCAGACCAAGGCTTTAGCCGTTTGCCATGCGAGTGTTTGTGTTCTTGTGACTTAGAAGCGTTGCGCGGGCGGAGGCTAGTAAAATGGCCATGACCGTGAAAGCAGATTATTCTGAGATGATTTTAAATGGCCCTTTTTGCTGTACGATAGGGAGGTTGGCAAACAAGTCTCTGATGAATGTCGGAGTTTGCTATCTTGTTTGGTTTGGAAACTCGCTCAGAAGGTTGGATTCATCTCTGAAATTCATCAGAACCGCTTTGGTCTGAAAAACATTGATGAAAACCTCGCACATGACTTTTTTTTTTTTTTTTTCTAGTTAATTTCTTCTAATTCCTCACACTAACTGGGCTGGAAATACCCAAGAAATAGGTTTCCCTGTTGTATTTTCTCTGTTCTGTTTGTACTGTCAGCCAAAGTCTTAGAAGTGGTAGAAGCTTATGTACATAAATAATGAGAAAAGGAGCTAATGGATTTTTTTCTTTTTCTCTGAAAGTTCAGAAGTGCTTTAGAGCTGCACAAGGCTTTGAGTGTGTTTTCCTTCTTGCAGAGGTGTAGTAGAATTAAAGAGCAAGGACCCTTTTCTTTTAGTATATCTAAATGGATTGTTCTATAACAAAGCGGAACCACAAACGTAGATACGGTTGGCATAATTTGCAGGTTTTAGAAGAGGACCAGGTAGTAAGTGAATGGTAAATATTATCAATGACAAACTCCTATGCCAGTGATTTATTCTAAAAAGGGACAGATAACCAAAAAATGCCTGATGCAACAGTGGGCAATTTGGCCCCCGGCTGAAGCTGCCCGCAGGTGGGCGCAGTCCTGCGCGGCTCTATTTGAGTGACTGGAAACAACTGCTTTTACTGTGATAATATTATGCCAGAGGAAAAACCTTAACATTTTTAGGCTTTGAGGAGGGAGACTGTATTTTTCCAGATATGTGGTTAAATTAATACTTGGTGTCAATCAAAAAATGTGCTGGATTCTCTTTGGGGAGGAAAAAAAATGCCGTTGGTCTCACTCACCGTATCATCCTGTATCTCTGCTTGTTCTGTTGGTCTTGTGCTTTTCGTACTCTTTTTTTATGATGCTTAAATATGTCAAACACTGGATTATAATAGCCATGTGTTTGGTAACTATCTTTCCCATTTGTGAATAACCATACCTTTCCCTCTGTATTTACACAGCCATGATTTACTTTTGTTAGTAGCCCTTCTTCCCCCAGTTTGTTTTCACTAACTTCAAGCAGTTCACCTGCATTTACCGTGCTTACCCAGTGCTCCCGCTTTTCATGCTAACACAGCACATCAAATATTTGTCTGATTTTTCTTTAAATATCTGCCTAAATGAATAACTGTTTCCTTTTTTTAAAAAAGGAAAAAAAACCTGCTGAGCACCTTAATTCATCAGCCACAACTGCAAAGCCAATGTGGTGGCAGAGGGAAACCCCCTTTAAAAGAAACAGAAATACTTGAAATAAATAAATTCGTTCTGATTGTGCTTCTACTGGAAAATTTCTTTAAGGTAAGCAGATGCCATTCTGTAGAATAAGCAGCTGAAGCTAAAACTCCTATTCTGCACTAACCTAAAGGGCGATCAGCGTATCACACCCCCATCAGAATAAGCATGAGAAGAAGCCAGCCTTGTAGCAAGAAAGATTTGGGTTAGATGTTAAGAAAAACGAAATACTAGAATAGTTTTAGTACCTGAGTCGACTCTCTAGGGAGGAGATAAAATATCTGCCACTGGAGGCTCTTAAGAGGTTTAGACAAATACCTGCCAGGCTGGACTAGATATACACAATCCTGCATTAGAGTAAGGGAGCCTGGACGACTTCCGGAGATCCCTTCTAGCCGTGCGGGTTTTTATGGTGCTTATAAGTTTATCTTGTACTCAGCGCGAGAGCCGGCGCGCGGGGCAGGGAGAGGGAGAGGCAGCCCGGCCCCGCGTTCCGGCTGGGCTGCACGCGCGTGGGGCAGGGAACGCTGTTCTTCTTGTAGACTCTTTCCTTTTCTTTAACGGTACCTGGTAAGTTTTGTGGTCTTTGTTTTCGGTATTCTTTATCAGCCGAACGTTCTTCTCCGTTTCCGAGTGGGTTTGGTGCTCAGAAGAGCTGACAGGTTAAGAGAAAGTTGATCTGAAGGGCTGGAGGTTACCTCCTAAACTCTAGTTGAGTTTCCTGGTATGGAAACTGGTTAATGCAGATTCTAAACCATGTATTTATACACACCTGGACAGTAGAAAACCAGAGAAAAAGAAAAGGGGGGGAAAAAAAAGCAAGCATGAGTATTTATAACTGTAAGACAGAGTTCTGAATTCATACAATAAGGAAAGCCAACAATGATAGAATGTGGAATAGCAGACGCCATGAAGGATAGCAAATTAATGCTGAAAGGCATTATGCTTTTATAAAGATTTCAGGTGTCAAAGTATTTTTCTGTTTCAACATGGAAGTTATTTGTCCTTGTGGCTGACATTGCTCAGTTTCTATGTATCGTTGCAATGGGTGGAAACATCCTTTAACTGCCAGACAGCACTTACCGATAAGCCAGCCAATTAATAATGTTGATTTGAAAAGCCCAAGAATAGGTGAGAAAGCAAAGTCCTTTGGTAAGTCATATTTGCACAGTATTAAGAGTCCCCTTTTACCTGATCTAGTAAACATGGTATTAGGAACTCTGTGCTATTGAAAGGTTGAGAGACTATAATGATATGTGTAACTGATAATTGCCACTCCTAACTATTCAGCACCCACTTATCATGCCTTTTGTACATACATACCTTTGAAATAGACAGCTTATGGCATATGTATTTCTCTTTCCTAAATACCGATGGGGTGGGTTTTTTTCTGATACATCGACGCGCTTTATCAAAGCAGTAAATGTAGAAGAGGAATCAGCGTTTCCTTCAAAGCTGGTGGCCCTCCCATTGTAGACTTGACGTTGGGTCTGGCTGTGCAAACAGCCGGGCTGTGTTTGCTCAGCTGACGCCGTGGTCTGGGCGTCCCGCGGCGCCCTGCGCCCCACGGACGAGAGGGACGCGGTTTCTGGTGGAAGCAAAAAGGGATCTAAATCGATGAGCAAACGCAAAAGCAATTCACTGGGGTAATTGCAACTCATTCCGCACAGCCGCCGCGTGTGACTTCCGGCCTTCGGCATGAATCCGCCCCGTCTGGAGCAGCAGAAACGCTGGAGGTGTAAGTGCCTCGCGGAGCTGCTCCTCGCCGTGAGGGAGGCGTGAGCGGAGCAGCAGTTGCCACCTGGCAGCAGAACGTGCTCCATCACCTGTATCTTTGTATGTTCCTGTACTCTTAAAAAGGCATAGAAATGGAATTAATTAGACGTAGGTGAAGCGGTTTGATTAAAGGGCTTATTTGTTGCCTAGACGTATGTATCGGTATAGAAATGCAATTAGTTGGAGAGCGCCATTAGCAGTGTCAGAGACCAGAAGTAATAGAGCTTAACCCTCACAGGAGCCGCGCTGTAAAGCCGTGTACAGCTGCGATGCCTCCGCGCGGGACGTGCGCGATCCTGGGGGAGCCGCTTTCACCTCCTAACTCTTCCTGGGGAGGAATTTCCAGCACGAGTCATCCCACTCTGGGAAAGTACACACAGTGCCAGCTCTTTCCTTCCTGCAATAGACAGGGTGGAAAACAAGAATTACGTCAAGGGCTTTCTTTAAAACACGCAAAATGCATAAATTTGTCAGCTTTCGAAAATCCCGTAAAAGTACGGCTCGGAGGATGGCACAGGGAAAGGACCTGCCTGAGTGTCCGTCCCTGCGCCGCTGGCCTGCAGCTCTGCGGCGCGAGAGGCTCCGATTGCGATACGTTCGCGACCGAAAGGAAGTCTTTCAAAAGCGACGGTATTTGGGTGCCGCACGGCGCTGCTGCCTTCAGCAATTCGGCGTTATCAGTTGCTGCCTAAGTTCACACGGACGGTCTGCGAACTTATCTGTGATTCTGGTCGGAGTGTGGACTTTCAACGCTGCCGCGACCTGCGCCAGTGGGTGTCGCGTCGGCTGCGGGCTCTCGCTGCCCTTCGAGAGCGGCGGGGTGCGAAGAGGGACCCGCTGCCCGAACGTGCCTGTGTTTTACTTGTGCCGCTGCGGAGGTTGGGTACCTCTGCCCAGCACATTGTGTGCTGCTGCTCTTTGAGCAAAACACTATTGAGTTAAGAGCTGCGGTGTAAGTGTGGCACCGCACGGTTCGCCACCGCCAGCTCACTAACAGGTTGTGACGCTCCACGGCCGTGAAACCCTCCAACGCCTTCGGGGGAGAAATATCAGGGTATGCGGTGCCCGTCATGTGAGAAAGTGCTCACCAGCATCAGTCAGGCTTGGAACAAACCCACCCTTAATCATCATAAATAGATATTATTTATATATCTCTCTCTCTGCTCTTTCCCTTGAGAAAGTGCCTTACTTTAGATGAAAAGAAATGCACTTCATATTTCAGCTGATAATGAGAAGTTAATAAAATCGGGATTTTGTGCAATGCAGGACCTCTGACATCTTAATCTTTATTAAAGAGACTTAAACAACCAGGAACTGCTGGTGCTGACTGGCACAGCCAGACTCAAGAAACACCAGGAGAGACTGGTCAAATGAACTGTTAAACAACTCTTCCTAATCCATCAGGAAGAAACAATAAGTGCTGGAAACATCTATTTACCATGCATCAATCACGCTTACCTAAGCAATTTCTAAGTAATTATACTTCTGTTATATAGTTCCTGAGATGACTAGTCTGAATGAGACATTTGCTTTATTAAAACAAAAAAATTTACTTTAGTTGACATATCAAATGTCGTTTCACATTCTGACAAAGTAGTAATTTTTCTGGACATAACCTCTACTAATTGTTGTGTTAAAATCCTATCTGGAATTCAAATAGCTACTTTTCCCTTTTAAAAGCCTCACAAAAGGAGGGGTTTAAAATTTTTAAGTGGTAAGAGATTTTGTCTGTTGAATTTTGCTAAGTCTGTAAAAAAATATTTGGACCAGCTTGCCAAGATGTGTCCTGTGGGAAGGGAATATTTTGGAGGTGGAGGATAATAATTGATCTCTGCTGCAGTAGAAGCTTATTGCCTGTTTTTTCTTTCTTTTTCTTCTTCTTTTTTTTTTCCCTTGCTTGCTTTTATCCAAAGGCATCGGTGTAGGAGCAGGGAGAGATGCGTTTCTGTAGGAGACTGGTGGTCTCCAGAGTGGAACAAGTTGTGTACGTCCGGCTGTTCTTGGTCCTAGTGCTGCAGGTTTAAAAGTTTTGCTTATATTTTTCCTGACCAATATAACACTGTAGACTAATAGATAAACTAACAAAGAGCAATTTGTATCTTCATTTTCTATAGCTGTACAAATATAGTATCTTGTGTCTTGTTGCCTTTTGACGTTTGAACAATGCAGAGTTATAAAACCATATATATATATATGTGTGTGTGTGTTTTACAAACCCATCATTGTGTGGGGCTTTGAAACGTCGTTTTCTAATCCACTCAGAGAAAGGGGAGGGATAGAGTCTTTGTCAGTATCCAAGCAATTAGGATAATTAAAAAAGAAAGCTTATTGGGTAAACATGCTCTTAGATTGTGACCTCTTAATTAATGGACCACAGGGAGAAATTACAGCAGTGGCAAGATAATTAACACATGCATTTAAAAAGAACTGTTAGACAAGGGTATTATAGGATAGTAAGACACAGATTTGAATCACCGAAGGACTATGGAGGTGAACAAACACAGTTGAACAAGACAAGATTTGCATGTACGAGTGCCCCAGCACACAAGAGGGAACAGATTAGGTTAACTTCGTTATCACTCGTAGGCGGCTCTTTTAGTAGCACTTTCCCTTCAGTGAAGGATTTTAAAAGTCCACGCTGGTTTTTGTACGTTCTGTGCGGAGGGGAATCGTGCCCCAGGACGTGTTGCCGTTTCTAATGGCTCTGCGTGTTGCTGGTGGGGGCTGGAGATCCCCCCCGTCCCCGCCAGCGCCCCCGTGCCTAACGCCGCGCTGCGGGCTGGGGGAGAGCCCGAGCCTGGCATCTCGCACGTGTCTCCGCTTTATTCCTGTTGCTAATTCTAACTGTTCCAGGAAATACTTCAGAAACTGTATCAGTCATTTTAAAAAAAAAAAAAAAAGAGAAAAAAAAAAAAGAGGAAAAAAAAAAAAAAGCAAGCTTAGGAACCAGGGTGTTCTGTTTGGAAGTGTGCTGTATTTCCAGGAGACAACGAGGAGATCTTATGTCACCTCAAACTCTCTCTGCTTCAAACGATCTTCAGCTTTGTAACATCACAGACACGTGTGTACCTTCCTCTCCCTTCATCTCCCCCCTGAAACATCTATTTAAATTGAAAATTCCGACAAATTTCCGAAGAAAATAGAGCAGACTTAAAAAAAAATAAAACCCTTCTATGTTTTTTCCCGTGCGGCTGTATAGCGAGCCCGGTCCGTGTGCAGGCAGGACCCGGGCTGCCCCCCACCTTTCCGCTGCCAAGGAGGGGACACTCCGCTCGCAGCCAGAGTGGGGGAATTTCACAGGATTTTGGTACAAACAGGCGCCAGCTGGTCCCTGAAAATAAGCAGATTATGATAGTCTTGGCCGTAGGAAAGTGTGGAAGATGGTGAGGATAGAAGTTAGCATATTGGTCATGAACCCCATAAAAGAGTATTGTGAAGAAGCGGTCAGCTGGGAAAGGGATCTTGGGAGACCTTCCTTAAAATTACAGCCTTGTGCTGAGGGGAAATTGGAGATCGTTTCCCTGCCCTGGGTAAAGTCCACCAGGGGTTCTGCCAAATCGTCACTGCTGGAAGTGACGTGAAGCCACCTTTTCCAAGTGTCCCAAACCGAAGGTGGTCCCAGGGTGTCCGTGTGGGCAGGGGTGGGACCGAGCCTTGTCTCTGGCAGAGCTACCCCAGGCAGGGCTCCGTGGGGTCCGTGAGCGCAGCCGAGAGGGAATGTGGCGGCGCGAGGTACCCGCTACTTTGCATCCCCTGGGAGAAGCCGTGAGTGTAACGAACAGAACAGGAGTCCATCCTTAGCTGTCATCCGTGGGATTTCTGGGATACCTCAGCCATCGGCAGTCAAAGCCGACCCCTCGGAGAGACAGATGAGCAATGACCGACCCGCTTTGCTTTCGCAGCCCGGGTGGCCGGGGGAGAGCAGCGCTGCGCTTCCCTGCGCGCCCGGGGCAGCAACCACGGCTCAGGGATCTGCAAACTGCTTGGGGGCAAAAGCAAAGTGGGATTTGTAGAGCTGGGGCCACGTGTGTGCTGGTGGGCGGTTACAGTGCCAGGCATCACCCCCAGCGCGGCACTAGCTCAGCCCAAAGAAGCTGAAATGGCCAAACCAGGCGTTGTCGGGTTGATTTGCCACTTTCTGTCACTAAAACGGTCTCATTCTTCGCGATTCCGAAGGGGGGCTGTGCAGGCCGTCGCCTGGGAGCTCTCAGGCCTTCGTCTGTATCTGTGAGCGAGTAACTTGTGCCCAAAGTGGTGGGAACAGATGAGTTACGTGATGCTCATCAGTAATGGTTATCAGTAATTCAGTAACTGGTTTTTAGGAACTCTCCAGCACTGAGCGTGCCTGTCTCGAGAGGAGCTCAGGGGTGCTTTTGGCAGGTTTGTAGGTTTATGGCTGGACTCGATGATCCTGAAGGGCTCTTCCAACCCAAGTGATTCTCTGACTCTGTAAGAGCAGCGTGCATCTTTCTCACCTCTGGTTATTTTTTCCCCCTTTGGACTTAGGTCCATTTTTTCCAAAAGAGGGACACGATTGCATGTAAAGACCAAAGCTGTCTGTGATGGTCAAGACTCCCCTGGAGTACCCTCGTGTCCCTGCAGAGTGAGCGTTCCTGGACGGGCTCTCAGGACGTTCACGTCTACGCAGGACGGGGGAGAAGAGCTCCCGCCCCCAGCGCTAAGGTCTGTCCGGTGGAGCATGGTGCCTTTCACGGTGACCGGGAGGCAGTGTCTCGGCAGGAGCATAAACACATAACAAATATGTGATGACAGCACACAGAGTTGTCCCTGAAGCAAGCTAAAGCTTGCCCCGACGGCCGCCAGCCTGCAAACAAGCTCTGAACTGCGGTGGGATAGGGAGGTGCCTTCTCTGTGTGGAATCTCTCCTGTACGTGGTGTACACCACGGAGTGATTTTCTGTGCTCTCTAATCATTACATCTCCTGAACTCATAAAAAGAATGAATTCTCCTGAATTCATAAAAAGAACAAACTGCAGAAAAGTCTGGAACTCAAACGATTTGTGTCAGGAGATCAAACCTCGCGTTGTAAATGTATAGCCCAGCCAAAGCTGAATGGTTCTGTAGTTTAAGAACATGCGATTTGCCCAAGTCCCCACTCCTCCCAGTATCACGGGGAACAAAGAGATGCTCTGCCGAGCCAACATTTTGCGTATCCAGCCGTGCACTTATCCCAAATCCCACCCACTTCTTAGTAAGTCTTAGTATTGCTTCTTTTGTCTGTATATAAATGTCCCTGTTCAGTACAGTGTTCATCCTACCTGGAACATTAAAGATGCATGTAGACAAAAAAATAAAAAGCTTTATGAATGTTTGATTAGTGACTTGGGCCCCAAATTTTTAACTAATTGAGTACATTAAATAGTATGTCTCTGAAAGACTAATACAAGACACTTTTCAAAGCTTCTTTAATAAAAATTCTATTTGGGATTTGACCATAATGGCTATCCTTGCTTGCCAAAACATGACTTCTTAGCAGGTGACTTTCATCAAGTACATCTGAAATAGTACCTAAATGAATTAGCAATAAAATGGACTTAGGCCTAGCAGTAGGAGCCTCCATTAATCTTGGGTTAATCACTAAAGAGATGCCATTCACTTTTCTTAAGAAGTCACATTTTTCTCCCCTTGCTGGCGACCAGATTTCATAAAGTAACATATTTCTAATGAAAGGGCTCTGCTTGAATTAAAACCCTGAAGGTTTATGCAGATTTTAGTTTTGATTACTGCTGGCATGGGCTCTTAGCAGACTCCGGAAGGTAGGTCCGCAGTGAAAGAGTCCCAGCATGCAGTTCATAATATTCTTTGAAATAAAATAGTGCACTTGTACTTAGTGGCTTTAATCAGCTCTGACTTTTGATAGTCAAACAATAGCTAATTACAGTAACACCTGCCTTCTAAGTCATGTCATGTAGGTTATTGCCAACAAGAGACCTTGTATCTTAGCTGCGTGATTATTATAGAGTCTAAAACCTATCTGTTAAAAAAAGAGGGAGGGGGGAGAAGAACGGAGTTTGGTAGCCATTATACGTATTTGTATTGTCTGGTGCATTTCTGGCTTTTCTGTTTGCGGTTTTCTGTGTTTGAAAGGCAAAGAGTTGGTGTTTATGGCCAGATTAGAGATCCCAGTTTCAAGAAAAAGGATTTGTTTTTGCAGCTCTCACTGTTCTGTGAAGTAACGATAGATAACGCTGAACGTATACATTTCTAAACGTATTTGAATGTCTCTCAATTTTCAGCGTAACATGAAATTTAAAATATGTTGTGAGTTGTTCTTATCATCTGATCTCTGGTGTGCAGCCACAGAGTAGAATTTTATTCACTGTCATTAAATGCAATGGTACGGTGAGGGGGACAAAGGCCCATTTATTTCAACCTTCATCGAATTTGGAAGGGTTTCATAAAGTACAATACCCAGCTAAGAACCCGGTTTTGGAATAACAGAAAATGTTTCTGAAAATAAATCCATGCCTTTTTTCTGTAGTATTTACCTTTACCGTGAAGAATATAGTCAGATGCATTTCACTGTACGTGCTAGCTGCTGCGGAAGCCATAAATTATTGTCTCATTGAAGACTCTTTTCTCATTAATTTTGTAGCAAATAAGGCTTCGTTTTCACAAACTCAGTCAAGTGAATAATATCAGTTGTTCGCCAGAGGCTCAACAGCCACTGGAACAACTCTGCGAGAGTCACAACTAGAGACACGCCTGCTGATGTTGCAGGGGATGCTCCCTCTTCCTGACCCAAAAAAATAAAATTCTGCACCCGGTTCTGCCAGACTTGACCTCAGAACTGCGTGACCGGGGAAGCTGGAAGAGCACTGAGGAACCTGCCCGCCCAGAGGGAGCCTGCTGATGGAGCCGGGGCAGAACCAGCCGTAGTCAGGTCTGGGGGCACCACGTGTGTTCCTATGTGCACGTTTTACAAAAGCCGTTGGGTTACTACGGGGTTATGCACGAGGCAGAGAATTTTGCCGCTCTTTCTCCAGGGTTTTGAAGGCACAAAGGTGAAGTTCTCGGGTAGCTCTGCTCTGACCGACAACAGGGTATCTCAAAAGATTTGCGGGTTTTGACGAGATGTGATATATCTCTGTTCTGGGCTTTCATGTGAAATCTTTCCACTCTTTCCACCACCGTCACCAGTGCCAGAGCAGCTAATTGAGACAAGCCATTTGCATATTGACCTTTGTTGTTTAAGCTGCAGCAAAACACTTGGGCTTGAGGCCTTATGGTGCTTAGGCAGCCAGTGACAGCCCAACGCTCTCACGCGGCAAGGACTGTTGGAACGGAGGGAGACAGTGTGCCCAGGGTGCCAGACCGGCTGCCTCTGCGCTGCGGGGCACCGCGCTCAGTAGCATGGCCCGTGGTCCTGGCTCCAGTGGAAGGGACAGAATCCACTGGGAAAAAGGAGATCCTTCGTCTCCGTTTGGCCGATGGAGAAACTAAGTGCAAGGTGTGAAAAGAGCGCTCGAGACTGAACCGCTCGGGCGACGGCCGAGCGGGGAGTAAATCGCAGGGTTTCTGTTCCCGAGCCCCAGTCCGTGCTCCGTCGTGCTGCTCCCCCCGAAAACTGGAGAAAAGGCAGATGTGGAGCTGGGTGCAGAGTGCTCTGCTGGCTGGAGGTGTGCTCAGACCTCCAGTCTGTGATCCAGCTCAGTTCCCTAGGACAGAAGAGGTTCCTGTCTTTCGTGGCACCCGAGCGCCTATCTTAATTCAGATTTTGCCATTTTAGGTAATATTTTATGCAGAACTTTGATGTGAAGCGATGCATTGGCCACTCTTCCCACTTTAGACAGCCGAAGAGCAGTCTCACCTGGTACCCTGGGTGCCCCAAGCGACAGAAAGCGAGCTGTGAAGCAGTGCCTTACCTGCGTAGTGAGCCAGCGTCTCCGAGCACTGGCGCTGCGCAGTTGCTTTAAATTTCTCTTTCCAATCAGGCTGGGTGTTTAACAAGGCATTCCTTCTGGGTTAGACAAGGGGTTTGCAGGGGAATGTGTTCAGGGTTACCTTAATGAACAGGCAATATGAGTGCATGTTAAAAGGGATTGTTAACTCTGCTTTCCAAAGCTACTTTTAAGTTCAGTGTTTAAGGGGCTGTTTTTTCCCCCTGTAAGTTATTCTTTCTCACTCTGTCATTTGCCACGTTAACCTCAAACTGTGTAGTAAGAAATCTTCTTTATATCGGTTACCATGTTTGCCATATCTGATCAGTTTGATTGATCATTGCCTCAGCCACAGGTTGGTAATAAGCTGTTTTGAGAGAGACACACATTTCCCATAGGAGAAAATTGGCATGACAGCATTATAAACTGGCCATTTATCAACCTGCTCCCTGGTGGTCGCTGCCTGCGCACCGCGGGGCCGGCCGGCGCGCCAGGCTGCTGCGCCGCTGCGGGGGGATGGAAGCGGAGCCGGTGGGCACGCGGGTGCAGCCAGGACAAGGGACGGTAATAAATGACGCCGTATTTGAATCAAAAGTGTTAGTGCAAATGTCACGCCTGAAGTCCACCGACTTCCTTTTCTGAAAGCTGCTCCTTCGGACGCGCCTCAGATCGTGCTGTTTCCGCAGCTGAACGGTCCCGCTCCAAACGGGAGCGGGTCAAAACTCCCAGCACAAGGAAAGAACTGCTTCAGCGGAAAGGCTGAGACGCCGTCCCTGTGCCCCGGGGTGGTGACACTCTGCCCGCTCCACAACAGGCACTATGGCAAACTCCTCTTAGGTAAAGCTTTGTGCGCCTCAGGACTTTATAGACTGTGCTTGTGCACGTGCGTGTGTAGAAGGAGAAAACAAAGAGACACACACTGCCTTAAAACCGGTCTGCAGTACTCTTCACTTACGTTTTTATTGACTTAAAATCCGGGGATGGAGGAAGGTGGTACAGTGCACTATAACACAGTCACGGATCCCCTCCTTGCACGGTTGCGTCCCCGCCTCGGGAAGAGCGGCAGGTCCGCTTTTCTTAGCTGGACATTGGGAGAGATGGGATTTTTGCACTCCCGTCTTACACCTTTACGCCTCTGCGGTGGGTCCCGAGGGTCTTGGGGGCTGTGGTAACTCTCGGAACGGTCACTGCAGGTACTGTGAAAACTCAGGAGTCGGCCTTGCCTTAACTTCAGGCAGAGGCTTAAAGAAATAATGGCCACAGTCAAAATCATGGCTTTTTTCCTTTCTCTTCTTAGTAAGTTTCAAAGTATCTTTTTAGCAATCCATGGTCTGGGCAGTTCTTTCGGGAACGGTGAATTACCAGGGAAATCACCCATCGCACTCTCAGCAGCCACTTAGCAAGGGAGTGGGGAAAAGAACGAGAATTGCGTCCCATGACTGGGAGCCGTGGGACCCGAGCTGCAAGCCTGGATCGCCTGCATTGTAATTAGGCCTTGATTAGATTTGGTGCAGGCATTGAAGAATCCCCTTAGTTAGAAGTTTAGAGTGAAACATGGCTGGAGAAATCCACAGTTCCCTTTCGCGGCTGCTCCTACGCCTGTTAAGCCTGAAGCCCCGCTGCCCCTGCTCCGTGCCCCTCGCTGACGCGGTGACGCTGTGGGTGTCCTGCAGGTGCCACATCAGCCGGACGAGCCGCGGCACCGGGACGCGCTAGCGCATCCTGTCCTCACGTCTGGGCACAAAGGCAAAAGGATGGGAAGCAGCTCTTCCCCTGGGGAGCAACGGGAGAAGTTCGGTGGCCGAGTCCCACCAATCCTGCCCACTTCTGCTTTGTTCCTCGTTAAATGGAAAGGACACTAGAATAAGTGAGAAATAAAAAGTGGCTCCCTCGGTATAAATCTTTGGAAAAAAGGTTTTCTAACATCTACTCGGTCCAGTCTGTTAAGCACGCTTGACTTAATCTCCTCGCAGCAGGCAATCTCGAAAAATTATTTTTTTTTATTGCAAAAAATTGGGATGTATTAAAACATTGCAGATTCCTCATTTACTGCCTTCCTCGGCAATGCGCAGACCAAAGATGTTCCTAATTGACTAGAAATTCTGGTATCTTGCAAGAGAATGTCTGTGTTGCAGGAGTAAAAACAGTGGAAAGCTGACTTGGCGCTAATATCCGTATTTTAGAAGATCTTTCTTGATCTAGAAAGGTATCTAATCACATGCTTAATTTGGCTCCACTGGACCTGCTGACATGCTTAGAGGTGCCACATATTTAAGTTCTCTGGTGGTTCAAAGCTGGAGTTTGTGTTGTGCTGGATGCCACGCTTGCTTTAGTGGTGCTTGTGTCCCACAGCCCTCCAGCACCTGAGGTTTCCAAGGGCTTTAAGAAAATCTCCCCATGTATCTTGCTTTTCTGGACATCTTTGGCTTGACAGTACGCAGAAATCTGCCTTCTGAGCAGAACTGAATAAGGCGTTATAAAACTTTTCTTCTTTTAACCTGCTCTGTGTGTTGTGGGTTTTTTCCCCCCAGAATTTTGGTAATGCGACTTTTATTTTAGAGCTTGAGCGTGAAGTTATTCCCAGACTGCACAAACTGCAATTTTTAATCTTAACGATAGATTTAGTGACCACTGAAGTGTAAAATAAACTACTGTGGCCTAATCAATCAAATCTGCATAGTTCAGAGAAAGCACCTGTATGAGGCTTTTCTATCAGAACGTCTGTAATGGTAATGGATGTTTATTAGCAACCATAAAGCTGTTTGAACTTAATATCTCTCTAAATAACACCAACAGCATTAAAACAAATCTCTAAAGCAAATGCAACTGCGCCATAAACAGCCCACAATGTAAGGTTTAAAAGCCATTACGAGAATCCTGTGAGATTCATGGTTTGTTCTGTGGTTTTGGACACTCGATGTGAGCGAAAAAACCCTGCGGTTATTGTAAAGAGCCCGTGGAATAAAGCATTGCCCAGATATTGATGAATTGATAGATTTTGTATTTTCGCACAAAATGCATACCGCTACCATGTTCAATGGGACGGGCGGCGGAGGCTTCTAACAAGGCAGCGCTCACAGTTCAGCTACATGTGAAATGTCTTCAAAAATCAGGTTGTAAACGGGACACCGTCAGCGTTGAACCCCAGAACCTGCTCCTGGGAAATGCTGAGGACTCTGAGGTGGTTTTGAAACACCAAAGAGGTTGCAAGCACTCCCAACTTGTTAGGCTAGTGCTCCTTCATAGTAAGAAGTGAACAAGAAGTACCTCATGACCGGCTTTTTAGGTTTTCCTGGCACTTCTATAGCTGTAGAAAGCATATGTAGAGTTACAAGACAGTAGCATAACAGCAAACCTGTCGATAAACCATTAAGCCCAGGTTAATGCACTTTTGAGGATTTGAGGAGTATTCAGGTTTTTGGGAATTAAAAAAATAGGTCGGGTTTTGCTCTGTTTAATTACGAGTTCTTCTTTGGTCCCTGGTTTTACTGGAATTTTTAAACCATCCTTGGAGATGGCTCTCAGCTGGAAAACTCTCAGACAAGCTGCTTTTAAATCCTGGTCAGCTTCTGCTTGGTCTTCAGGTCTGGCCTTGCGCAGCGGGATCTGATAGATGTCCCTGTCCTCGCCTTAGCTCCCGAGGCAGAGGGGGCGCACGGCGAGTTCTCGTTTATGTCTGTGCCTTCGCAGCAGATCAACATGCCAAATTTCATCTGGGCCCGTTTTTAAAAACTTACCAAAATGCGGCTTTTTTTCCCTGAAAAATACAGTTTTGGCTGAGGGAGGCTACTCATGGACTTGGCTCTGAAGCGTTTTAAAAACCAATAAGCCACCCCGGGAATTTTGTGCTCGGCTCTTTTATTGAAGGGTGAGTAACAGGGAGGTTTTCTGTGGAGACGCGCGGGCAGCGGCTGGATGAACCGGGTCAGCGCAGATCGTAGGTGCATGAAGCTCTTCTCCATGAAGGTGAGGGCAGCTGCTGATCCCGGCGCGTCTGGAGGATACGGAAGCGAATAAAACCTTGTTTTGTGACGCTGACGCAGTCTGAGGTCGGGACCCCCAAGAAGCAGTTGTTTTTTTGGGTCAATGTGGTCAGATCAAAGCGTTCGGAAAGAACAAGACATTGAGACGACAGGAGGTCCCGGGAGCGCTGGAGAATAAGCGGGGACAGTGTTCGCACGGGGCTGAGGTGGGGAGCCCCGTGAGCGCAGCGCGAGAGCCCGGCGTCGGGGCGCTCCGTGCTTCGGCTGCCAGTCCCAGCCTGGCGGGGGGACGCCGGCTCCCCATCTCATCCCTGCGGGATGCCTTCCCAACGCAGGGGAGGCCCAAACGGGGACTTTCCCCAGCACGGAGGAGGAGAAAAGGAAAGAAAAGAAACCCAGCAGCCTTGTCCTGGGCGTACTGAGCAGTGACAGGGCACCCACCGCGTAAGGAGAGTGGCTGGAATCTCCTCTCTTCCTGGGAGGGGCTGGAGCAGGAAGGGAGACTCTTTTGCAAGCAGGGAAATACAACTTAAGGACGAATTTTTCTTGGTATGAAAAGCCCAAGTCCGCCTCTGTTGCGCTTTCAGCTGGCGCGCCGGATGCTCGCAGGCTGCCTGCCTGTCGGAGCCGGCGCTCCCAACCGCTGACCCTGGGCCACGAGGAGTCTGGCAGAACACGGAATGTTGCACCCGGCTGTGGTGACCGTTGTGGTGAGCACGGGGAACACACCAGCTTTCCGTTTGTGCTCCACGGTGTGTACAGGTGTGTACAGGCACTGTCTGCGCCAAACAGAGAACCCCCTGTCCTGGTCCTGGTCCTGGTCCTGGTCCTGGTCCTGGTCCCGGTCCCGCTCCCAGGGGTGGTACTCGGGAGCCGCAGATGGGTGGGGGGAGGAGATGAGAGCCCGGGAGAGGAGCCCGTCACCTATGAACTCCCAAAACAACTGCGAATAATCCAAAGGAGTGTTACTGATCATTTATAGGAAGTTAAGGATTGATATGTGGCATATGGAAGGTGTTAAGAAGAAAAGCTGTATGGTGGCTCTGCTGGCCACCTCCTCCTGCGTGCCGGCGAGCGAACAGCTTTTCCTCAGCTTTTGAAATGCAGCTAAAGAAGAACTTTGTGTGAGAACAGAACGTTTCTGGTGTAAGAAATCAGCCTTGTTTTGCTACAAATTACAAAAGAGCCACCCCCGCTGTCTCCCTCCCCCAAAAAATAAAAAAATCTGAGTTGAGCAGAAACAATTGGAGGAGACGGGGAGCGGGGCTGCTTCGGGTGATAACCAGCCATGGCCGCAGCGAGGGCAGCAGGGGGGCACAGGCCACCAGTACTGGAGATTTCTCTTTCCATCAGTGAGAGAAATCTAAAGAGAAGGCGAAGAAGGATGAGAGCGGATACTAGAAACCATAAACCAGAAAGAGAGCCAGTAATTGTTTCAGGGAATTAAAATAATGGGACTAGTACTCGGAGGAATACATTCTGTATTTTGTTGGGAAACCCACCAGTAACAGGACAAGTACTTTGTGCGTGTTCTGCGTGTCCATGTCTCAAACTGTTCACTAGAGGCAGGTTTAAGTTTTGCCCATTGTTTCAAACTGCTGTTAGTTTTGCGCCGCGTTCGTCCGTGCACCCGTTGGCTTTTTGTCCGATCAACTTTTAAGTCGTTGAGTTTGCCTTGATCCCCGGGAGCCTACGGAGTGGGGTCGTCTGCTGTGGAGCGGGAGGTGGGAAGCTCAGGAAGGGAGCGGCAAACCCACAGCCGCCTGGAACGGCTGGTTCTCTCTTCCCACCTCGCTCTCTTCCCCCTTTCTTTGTTGCCTCTAACTTTCATGTCTTGCTTCACTCTTGACTTACTAATTCCTTGAGAGAGGAGCTATTCTCTCTGTCACTTGACTACTTGGCATTTACTGCAAGGTGCCAGTCCTTGCCTGGGTTTCCTAGGTGCTATGACAGTATTCCGCGGAATGCTGCAGGAGCTTCTCGCTGGAAATACAGTTATTTTTTTGCGAGGCAAGCGTGAAGTGCTGGAGACAGAAACAAGATGTTCTGGGTCTGTTAAGTGGTTGCACTGCTCATTGTATAAGCATTTACAGTTGCGTGAGTAGCTGGGAGCAAAGCTCGCATTGTGTCTGCGAGTTTTCATCCTCTCTGCAGGATGATGAATGAGCGCAGCGAGCTCAGCAGGTACCAGGCTTAGCGTGCAGCGAGTGCACCAGGACGAGGGAAATTAAGTAAGGAAGAAATGGAGAAACTACTGCCCAGCCTTCCCTTAGGTGCAGAACGGTAATTCAGCCCTGTTTAATTTATCCCTGCTTTCTGAACTCACCTTTTAAAATCATTTACGTCTTGTCCAGAAGCACAGTCCTCACCATAGCAAAACACGCGCCATTTACAAACCTCCAGTATGGCAGGGCAGCGCGGACTGGCCGTTGAGAACGCTGGTGTCCAGGCTTGAGCGAGGTACCTCAGCGCGGTACGCGATGACAAGAATAATCATTTTACCCAATGAAAAAGTTATTACCGGTGCTTCGGAAAGGGGAGAGCTGCTGAAGTGTGGGTGGTCAGTGCGTGGCGGAGGGGGAGCCGGTAGTCGCAGGGTCTGGGTCCGTTCCTCGCCCTGGCACAGACTTGCTGCGGCTGCTGGAGCGGTCGCTTGGCTCGTCAGTTCCGGCTTTCCACCGGAGGAAACGCGGCTTTGGGGAGCGGAGGGACTGGGAGGTTCCTCAGCAGCGTGGTGGTACAGCGGCGCCTGTGAAGAGCCTGGTGCTCCGAGGGTTGTGTTGCGACGCAAAAGTAGTGATTGCCCTGAAGTGCGCGTTCCCGAGAGAGGCGCTGGAGAACAAGGCTGTGGGGAACCATGTGCCACGGCGTCGCGGTGACGTGGTCATGGCCCGGCAGGGAGATGCAGTTGAGGCTATAGAACTCGAATCTGACAGACTTTGTATGAGTTTTGTGAAAAAACAAATGCACTGTCCAACCACAGCACTCATTTCTCCAAATTAAATAATTTGTCTTTAAAATGCATTTTTTTCTACTTATTCGAGTAGAGCCAAAGGCCTTAGTCTGCCTTCAGGATTAGCAGCCAGTACAACTTCAATTTATAAATGAAGCCCTTTTTGATTTGCAAATAAAAAGCATCTGAAACCACTAACCAACTTGGCTTTCATTTTTATGCCTATAAAAACGTCTGAACCATTTGTTTTTTAAATTTTCTGACTGCAAAATGTGCTCCTATGAGCAAATTTGTCCAACTTTCAATCGGAAGGGAACTCTCTCTCTTGATGAGAGGCATTAAAAAATCCTCACGTTTGCAAGGAAACTCGGAGCAATCAGTCTGCTAGAAGTAGGCTGACAAAGAATTGCATTTTAGAATAACCACCCTTTCCCTGTTGCACCTGCATTAGTGACACGAAGGGTTAAAGGGCTCAGCTGTACCTGGGTCCACAAATTCAGCTGCAAAACTGTGGCTGGAGGAATTTTCACTCTGATTTCAGAGCGATTGGGATTTCGGGAAGCAAAATTCAGGTGCAAAATCATGGCTGGAGGAATTTTCACCCTGATTTCAGTGGGATTGGGATTTCGGGGCCGTTGGCTAATCCAGCACGTGCGGAAGGCCGGTGTGTCTGTCTCCAGAGAAGCGTTTTCATGGGAGCCGTCGCACCCGGCGCGATGCTGACAGAAACACCACTGCACCGGGGTTTCTCACCATGCGGCTTGGGCTGCGCTGGCACGTGGAGCCGTTGGAAAAAAGCACTAGAAATACTAATTTACAGCAAAGCAATTGCAGTTTGGCTGCAGCTTTATCAGCAAAGCTCTGCACGGGTGTAAGCGAGCCGACCGCCGCCAGTCGGACGCGCCACGCGGGTTGGAAGAGCTGGTTGAGGAAAGGCTGCGGCTGCGCGAGGGTTTTTGCTGGCACAGGTAGGGCAGTCCTGCTCCCTGCCTTCTCCCTGCCCTGATCCCTGCAGGTCTCTTGGGAATATTTTTGTGGCCTTGGTTTCCTATCGGAACAGGAAAATAAAAGGTGCAAAAATGAAAACACAAGAGGGGCACTTCTTTTTAAATGTTAACAACTTGATTCGGGCTGGGGCTGTGGTAGGAATTCGGGGGATTCCTTTTTTCGGTTTTTGTTTTTCTTTGTTTGAGTCAGAAGATGTAAGTAGTTACCCCTTTTCTCAGGTCCGGTTTCATAATTTCTCAAACCCCAGTTTAAAAGTGGTTTCTGCTGATGGCAGAAGAGCGCGGCTGTGCCCGGCCAAACCCCTGGAGCGGCCGGAGCCGCGGAAGTGGCGGGTTGCGGGAAGCTGCCGCTGCGTTTGTTTTCGCTTGTAACTTTACAAACAAATTTGAAAGGGGGGAAAAAAAAAAACTGTAAACAAACAGAAAGTCTTTACTTCCAGTTTGTTTGGGTTTTTCTGCTCCCAGGCAGTTACTGTCACTCTTCCCGCGGGGGTTCGTCGGTGCTGGGGGCTGTGTGTGTTGGAAACCCGCGGGGACGGAGCCGGAGGCCCCCGCGGTGTGTGCCGTCCCTCCAGACCCACTCTTCTGCCCAAACCCTTTCCATCTCGTTGGCTCCTAACGCTGTTTCAAAGTAGTTTTGTTTGGTCTGTGCCGCCCTTGCGGACGATTGCTCAGGAACGGTGTATTTTTCCTCAGCGCCGTTTAGAAGCGAGCGGCAGGGACATGGGGCCGAGCCCCGCGTGCCGGGGTCCCACCGGGACGGGACCTTCCCGGGGAGGGAAAACCTTGGGAAAACTCCCCCTGGCCCCGTGCCGGGGGTGTGGAGCCGGGCTTCAGCCTCCCTGGAGTAACGCGGCAAGATGGGGTGGCTTCGGTCTAGGATTAAGCGAAACTATTGGTAAAAGAAATCAATGCGAAGCTCGTTAGAGTTATATGCTATTAAAATATAAATGGAATTTCGGTGCGCCGCGTGAGATGGAGAATTTGAACAGACGCAGGTAGCATTTTACAGATACTACAGCGTCTTTAAACAGATGCAAAGAGCAGTTTTAAACAGATGCAGAAACAGCATTTTTAAACAGGCGCAGATGTAACATTTTTAAAGAGACACATAGAGCATTTTCAAACAGACACATAGAGCATCTTTAAACATGTGCATATAGCATTTTAAAAGACATCTAGCATCTTTAAACAAGCGCGTATAGCATCTTTTAACAGATGTGTATAGCATTTTTAGACAGAGCATCTTTAAACAGACACATAGAGCATCTTTAAAGACAGAGCGTCTTTAGACAGACACAGATAACGTTTTTAGACAGACACGTAGAACATCTTTAAAGACAGAGCAAATCTAAACAGGCACATACAGTATCTTTAAAGACATGGAGCATCTTTAAACAGATGCACATAGCATTTTTACAGACACATGGACCATCTTTAAACAGACACACAGAGCATCTTTAAAGACATAGAGCATCTTTAAACGGCCGCATATAGCATTTTTAAGCAAACACATAGAGCATCTTTAAACAGACACATAGAGCATTTTTAAACAAACATAGAATCTTTAAGCAGCCACACAGAGCATCGTTAGGCACAAAGAGCATTTTTAAAGACATAGAGCATCTTTAAACAGACACATAGAGCATTTTTAAACAAACATAGAATCTTTAAGCAGCCACACAGAGCATCGTTAGGCACAAAGAGCATTTTTAAAGACATAGAGCATCTTTACAGACACATAGACTATCTTTAAACAGACTCACGTAGCATCTTTAGACACAAAGAGTATTTTTAAAGACATAGAGCATCTTTACAGACACATAGACTATCTTTAAACAGACTCACGTAGCATCTTTAGACACAAAGAGTATTTTTAAAGACATAGAGCATCTTTACAGACACATAGACTATCTTTAAACAGACTCACGTAGCATCTTTAGACACAAAGAGTATTTTTAAAGACATAGAGCATCTTTACAGACACATAGACTATCTTTAAACAGACTCACGTAGCATCTTTAGACACAAAGAGTATTTTTAAAGACATAGAGCATCTTTACACAGACACACGTCGCATCTTTGCAGACACACGTCGCATCTTTGCAGAGACACACGTCGCATCTTTGCACGGACACACGTCGCATCTTTGCACGGACACAGGTCACATCTTTGCACGGGCACAGGTCACATCTTTGCACGGACACACGTCACATCTTTGCAGACACGCAGCATCTGTAAGGCGACACGTGGAGCCGTTTCCCAGCGGCCCGGGCTGGCTGGCAGCAGGGTGGCAGCAGCAGCAGGGTGGCAGCAGCAGCAGGGTGGCAGCAGGGTGGCAGCAGCAGCAGGGTGGCAGCAGCAGGGTGGCAGCAGCAGCAGGGTGGCAGCAGCAGGGTGGCAGCCGCCGGGCGCTGTGGGACGCGCTGGGACCTTTCCCCGCTGGGAGCGGGTTGGAAAAGCCCGTTCGGGGCCGGGGGGTCCCCCCCACCCCCCCCCCGGCCCCCCCCCCGCGCGGGCGGCGGGAGGGC
>VZSF01010494.1:444077-471114 GCA_013398295.1 Chionis minor | reverse complement strand
CCCCCCCCCCCCCCCCCCGGCCCCGCGGCCGCACGGGCTGTGCGAGGGCGCCCCCTGTCGGCGGGAGGGGGGCGCTGCGCGGGGGGGTAACGCTTGCGATAAAGGTGGGCTTGTCTCTCTCCGCTCCCCCCCGTGTGTGCGCGTGTGTGTGTGTGCATGTGTGCATGTGTGTGTGCATGTATGTGTGTGTGTGCATGTGTGCGCGTGTGCATGTGTGTGCGCGTGTGCGTGTGTGTGCATGTGTGATTTTTTCCCCGGCTCTGGAGGGGTCAAGACACCCGTTGGGTCCCGCGGGGTCGGGCCTTCTCCCTCGTCGCTCCTGGCCGGGTGCGTTTTTCCTGCTCTCCCGGGGAAACTGAGGCCGGACTCGGCCCCGGGGAGCCAGGAGGGTGCAGGGGGCACCCGGCCTCCTCTCGCCCAACGCACCCCTCGTTCCGGGGCGAACCTCGGCGTGACTTTCCCTTTCACCCTCCCACCCTCGGCTCCACGCAGAACCCCAAGGAACGGGAGCGGTGCCTCGCGGCCGACGCAGACGTTAACGTTCCCAGCGTTATGGTCCGTGTGTCCTCACTTCAAAGGTCTCCTTTGGCAAAGGGAAAAGTGCCCGCCTTTTATTTCCTACTTACTTTTGCAGCTCTGGTCAAGGATGCTGCTGTTGGCAGATGACGTGGCCAAACGCAGCTCTTGAACACGCCGGCGTTTCTTTACTGGGAGAGTTTTTCTCTCTTGCACTGGCCTAAGTGGGAGAAGAATTTGCTTCAACAAATACACTCTTGTGTTTCCAAGTGCCGGCCTCTCGCAGGGTTTGCTTTCAAAGGAGCCGTGTAGCAGTTTATGTCTCTATCAAGTCCGTGAGGATTGTGGTTCTGTTCCTAATATTGGATCTGTGAACACTACATCAAAAATGACAGCCCTTTTCTGGATATTATTATTCCAATAAAATAAACTGTTCCTGGATCCATGACTTGCAGGGCGCTGGGAGCAGCGCTGTGGGGGAAGATTTGTTAGAAACGAGATACAGCTTACGAGTTCATTTATCCACCTTTAAAAACAAACGCTAAAACAAACACGCAAACAAAACCCCCCAAAAGCCCGGTGATGCTTTTAGTACTGAAATACTGTAGTTTTGTGCCAGAACGGTGATTTTCAATTTTGCCAAAACAGCAAAAGATTTAACTAGGAGATTTCTCGGGAAGCAGCTAAATGTTGTCTTGTACGTCAGTTTATTAAATTAGTCCAAACACTGTTGAAAAAATGCCACTTATTGCGTAGCAACGTGGAGAACTTGGCCGCCTCACTCACGTGGAGTTTTTTGCTTTGTTGTACGATTATTTGTTGCTTATTGTATTTGGGGGTGTCTCCCGAGAGCGGACGGTGGGTGATGTGCGCCCGCCCCGGGAATGCGGAGTGCGCGGTGGGAATGCGGAGGGAAAAGGCTGCCACGCGGCTGCAGAGTGGCTTGGGTCGCAACGAAACTTCACTGAAATTCTAGATTGATTTCTCCAGATACCAGAGCCTGCAGGATTTTGGGAAAAGTTCCAGGTTGCGAGAATGTTGAAATGTTGTTAGACATGTTCCGAATTTGTGGTTAACGTGGAACTGCCTGAACCTTGTCTTAATGCTGTGGGGATCCCCTTAACCCCTGAACCGTAGCAGAATAAGGCCTTCAGCTAACAAAATAACTGTGAGCTCCCCCTTCTGAATCGCTCAGATTTATAATGGCGCTGGAAATACTTCCATGGCACATGTGTGTGACATTTGCTAAAATTTTATTAGACCTACACTTGAAAATTAATTCACAAAGGGCAGAGGCGGGAAAATCTTGATGAACCGTTAATCAGCGCCTTCCTAACAGCAAAAGCAGCCGCACGTTTATCCCGCGAGTTGAATATTCAGCGACAATTTTCTTTATCTGCAAGTGCTCTTTCTGCTTCCAAGTAATGGCGAATGCGATCCCCTTATTATTGCTGCTTAGAAAAATATGTTTGTTTAGTCTTGTTATGTTTTATAACTCTTACTGTCGGGAAATACTGGGAAGGCGTTATCTTCTGCCGGGAATGGTGATGCTGCTTCATACGGGTGCACGCGCGCGGCTATGGATGGGCATCCCTGATACTTCCAACTCATCGGCCGGGGAGTTGAGCCTCTCTCCAAACATTCAGAGTCTCCTGCTGTCATGAACCAGAATTAATCCTGTTTAACTGAGGGACATTTCAGCTTCTGCGGGTGGAGGGAGGAGGGAACGCCGCGTGGCTGGGGATCCATTTGGAGCCCACTGCGAGCCGCCGGGCAGGAGTCTGAGCAAGCACCCTCCACCTTCTCTCCTGGCCCCAGTTCACCAGACTGGCAGAGTAACTGGTACGTTTGCACAACAGGCTGGTTTAATTCATCCACAGATGGATCAGGCCCCGTATTTCTGCTGAAGTGGAAGATGGCAAATCTTCTGCTGGGGGTTACTGTTAATCTAAAGAACTTGGATGGTTCATTACGGGCCACCAGGAACTGGGGAACTGCAAAATGTTGGGCTTTATCCCAGTCCGTTCCCATCCGAAGGTGCCTCTTCAAATGTCATGTATGTGTTTGCTCTGGTTTGGGTTCATCTGATTATTCCAAACACCACTGGTGTCCGCCGTGCTTTACAGGCAGACGACAGCTTCCAGTGTGAGCGGGTGCGCGGGGTTCGATGCAGCGCGGCGTATTGCAGCACAGCACAACACACGGAACAAATTCTCATTTTCTGGCATTTTCAGCTTACTTTCCATTAAGTTATGAGACATTCTTAGGCTATTTTTATTTTAATGCACCTGGAACAGTTGGTTTGAGAGGTGATAAACCTCTGGCTGCAGATGTTTGCTTTAAGCGAGTGTGTTCAGTTTGGAACTGCACCCAAAACCTGCGGGGTGGGGGCTGGCCCCCGGGGACTCCCGCTGCGTCTGTTTTACCTGCACAGGAAGAGCACAATCTGAACAGCTCTTTCGGTGGGACCTTCCAGCTTCAGTTAGACCCGCAGAAAAGGCGCAGAAATTAATTTGAACCTGAGCAACGTTTATTTTCTGATCCTCCTACGTTTCGTCTGATCTGGTTTGAAAAAATTCTGAAAAAATCATGCTTTATGGAAGTGAGTTTACTTGTAAATAAGCAGGGAAAATGGGAGGTAAAGGATCTCAGCTGTCTCATGGCAGATTTCGAGCCGTTTTTCTCAGCGAAATTAGCAGAGTTTGTAAAGACAATTTCAGGTCACTTAATCATCAGAGGGTTAATTCTAATTTTGAACTTCCCAAATGTCAGTGCTCTTCTATCCAAAAATACAGCAACTGGCTTTATCAACATATGCTTTTCATTACCTACAAGACTTACAATATTTTTGGTGTCTATATCAACTTGATTCAATTACTGGTACCACTGCGAGGGAACATTACCTCCAGGGAACAGGGGGTGAATGCATCAGTGCCCATGGATACAGTGTACAGAGCAGATTAATATAACAGATTTACATCAAGACTGCTGACTCCATTACTTTAAAACTCCTGTAATTGACTTTTTTAAAAATGACATTAGCATTTAAATGGTGCTATCGTTACAAGGGTGAAGGTTCAGCAGAATATGATCAATTTATTGAGTTCTTCAAATGTTCTTTTGATATTTATTTTTTGTTGTCATGCTGGAGGGGTTTTTTAGTGTTTTGTCAGACACGAGAAAAAGTCTATACCACTGAGATCTTGGTCTGCGCTGCTACTGAGTAGAAATGCATGAAAAGCTCACCTAAACCCATGCGCGACCTACCCAGAATTATCTTTCTCACCTTCATCCCTCACAGCCCGCAGCTTTTTCTGATACGTAAAATTCCAGGATGACAGAAAGCAATAATTTACGGAGCTGTCTTTGGTCTGTGAGGAGAGACTGGCGTTCGTGCTTCTTACACCGAAAACAGCCGGGGAGATTATCCACCATGAAGTCCCTTTTCAGCATCACACGTCAAAATTATTTCTGTTGCATTCAAAACACATATAGCTACCAGTTTAGCCGGTGCAGCTACCACAGCCAGGCAATTCTGCCAGAAATGTGACGTTGGCTTGGGAGGATGACATGCTCCGTATCCCATTGCCCTTGGTGGGAGTAGGGTGTCTCCCGCGCTGCGCCATTCCAGCGGCTCCGCAGGGCGCGCGCTTTCCTCGGGGAGGTTGGTTCCCGAGAAGGGCCGTCGGTCTCTTCCGCAGGCTCTCGGCTTGTGAAGTGCCTCTCTGCGGGCGAGAGCCGTTGTGATCCCTGAACAGACAGAAGGCAGAGTTTTACCGCGCTGGCAGAAATTCGGAATAGTTCCTTTAGAGCGAATGACTTAAAAATGGTAGTCAAGAGGAGAATCTTAGAAAACCTACCGCTTTGCGATTATAACTACTTAAGGACTGAAGTACTGGGAAGAAGTGTTGTTCAGGATGCCTCACAACTCCGGTGCGTGGCTGCGAAGCGTGTTGGGCAGAATCCCTCCTGTACGGGACAGCGGGACAGAGCCCGGATTTCTGTCCCCAGGACTGGGATGGGCAACAGCTTCTACCTGCCTGCAAGATTGATCCCCAGTAGCCTGCACCGATGGAGGAGCACCCCTGGCCACCTCTGTGCCCACACCTGAGTGCAAGTCTGCAGGCACACGTACCTGTAAAACTGGTAACTTCCAGTCCAATATTCCGATGTTGTCTGTGCAGTAGAGTTTTGGAAATCTGTCAAGACAGATCATGGACAATGAGACTGGAAAAACCTAAGAAGGGCATCTTTGTCCAACCTGCTGACCAGGCAAACAGGGGACGCTGAAGGGTCCATTTGTGGTGCCTCACTTGAACGTACCCGGTTGCAAATAAATAGGCTTTGAGCCTTTTCCTCCCAAACTATCCAATAGCACAAAACCGGGCACAAAAATGTCACAGTCCACAGGGCTTTGGCAAGTCCATCTTTTCCCCTCCAATTTTAAAAAGCAAAATCTAAGAGGAGAAGAAAAGAACAACTACATTGATTTTTTACAGTTTTAGTCGGTGGCTCTTTGGCTGCTGCTGATAGAGTTGCTGGATCCCAGACCCATCCTGTGTGGAAAAGCAGGTCTGGGATGCAGAGCCGGCGTTCCGACGGCAGCGGTGAGAGGTGATGGGTGTCCCTCCTGCTTCCCTCGCTATAAAAATGCTTGGTAACGACCCAGTTTGACCCTGCCAGTTCTCTCTGACCTCCTCCCTTTCAGGATGCTGCTTAATTTGCACTAATTACATTCCATTCTGACAGGAACTTGGACATTGTCTCAAGCTTTCAGGTATTTTCACTGCCATATTCCAATACAGAGTACTCGTGAGGCCGCGTACAAAAATGGCAATAATGAATTTATGAAAATACGCTTTGATTAATATCATACATAAGTAGTTTGCATGTAGTCTAATCTATATGCATAAATACCCCTTCAAGTTTGCCTTCACGCTTCAGTCTTGAATTGTCTCTAGGATTCAGGAGCGTTGGTTAAACCCAGCAGTAGCAGTTTTGAAGAATTAACACATTCTTGGCTTTGGGGGGTTTGTGGTTTTGGGTTTGGCTTTTGGGTTTTTTGGGTGGCGTTTTGTTGTGTTTTTTTGGTTTGCTTCCAGAATCCTAGGGTAAATTCCTAATGATAATTCTGGGGTTGATGACCGCTACAGAAAATGCTGCTTCAGAGAGGTCACTAGCATAGGGAAGATCTTCTGCAAAAAGGAAAACTTACGGGACCGATTCAGCTTTGCTTCTTCTAAAATCGGAGTGGAGTGAGGGTGTCTGTCTGGCTGAATATGAATAGATGGATGGAGAAAAATTCATTCAAGTGTTTGGGGTTTTTTTTGCAATAGAATGAACCAGAAAGCTGTCTGACAAGTCATTCACAAAATTGAATTGTGTCAAAATGCCTGCTTTGCCCTAAATACAGCTTCTTTCCCGAGGAGGGGCGGGGGGCCTGGCGCGAGCATGTGAGCATGAGTCTCCTCTTCCTCTCCCTGCGTTCCCGGTCCCTGCTCTGCGTGGAGTTTGTCCTCCCGCATCCCTCTGGGAAAAGCCCAGTGGACAGAGTTCGGATGCTGAACTCCTCGTCGGGGCGGGTGCCCGGAGCCGCCCCAAACCCACCTGCGCTCTCGGTTGCCCCTTTCAGAACCGGCTGGCCACGGCCACCTTTGGCGGGGGGCGGATGGAGGCGTGCGGAGATTTCAGCGGCGGGAGAAGGGAGCGCAGCGCTGCCGGGACCGCGCGACGCGGCGCCCGAGAACCCCGCGCCTGGGGCTGCGGCAGCGCGCGCTCCCCGTGGAAGCGGATCGCCCTCCGAGAGTCCCAGAGCGACAGATAAAAAAGCACGGCGCACATGCCGAGGCTTTGTATTACTTTCAAAAGAATAAGATACCAGCTATTGTTGGAGCCGCACCGAGGCTTTTAGGCACAGACGGTATCAGTAAAGTAGTTGCATGTTTCAAAATATTGTTTCATTTTAAAGTGCAGCGCACATTAGAGCGGTGAAAGGGGATACGCCAGTTGGAACGGCGTGGGATAATGCAGCTCTGTGTTTGGAGAGACAGAGGCACCCCGGACCCGAAATCCCTGGAGCTGTCTTTCAAAGAGTGATAGTTACGGAAATTAGCGGTGCAGAAATCCATACTAATCATTCATCGGGAGACTTATTAACTGTCTTACCCGTGTTATTAGGAGAGGGCCCGGCCCCCCGAGCGGAGCAGGGGGCAGAATTCCGCCTCTCCCGAACCGGCACCGCCGGCATCCCTCCCGCATCCCCGCCTCTCGCTCCCAGCGGGGATCGCTTTGCAAACCGCTGTGGCGGGGGGCAGAAACGCTCAAATCTTCGCCTAAATTTAAGCGACGCCTTGTTGTGCCCGAGAACCTGCCGCGCAGAGCGAAGGAGGTGAGAGTTAAACCCGAGGATGAGCTCCTTCCGCTGCTCCGGGAGCACTTGGGGGCCTCTGTCCGTCCTTCCGTCCTCCCTGGGCAGGACCGGCTCCCAGGGTGACAACCTCGAGAGGACCCTGGGGGTCACACCGGCTGGCGACAGCCATCCCAGTGCCTGGAGCCTGCAGTTGTGCCGGGCTGGTGCCGGCTTTGCGTGGTGGTGGCTGCAAATGGGCAGGTGCCGTGGCCGTAATTAGCGTATTTAATACACCGGGAGGTATCATAGCGCCACTTTACTTATTGACAAGCTTTGCCTAACTAGCCAACCCCAATAATACATGGCCCGGCTGAGCTTCCTGTGGGGAATTTCACATTAAGCTTTGCACTTAGTTTTATCAAACAATTTTTTTGAGTATCAACTTGAGACCTGTTCCTTAGGGGGAAAAAGAACGCCTTAGTGTTTCGGAAGGGTGAGTTTCGAGTGTGACCCTGGCTGTTCCCATCTGATGTTAGCTTCAAATGAAAGAAAATTAAATTACACACTTGGGTTCAAGGATTCAAGTCTGTGAATCGTACTTAGCTAGTATCTCCACCATAAGGGAGACAAAGAACATAGAGGAGATAAATAATACTTGAAAAAGACAGAATCTTTTTTGTCTGCTTCTTTATCTGTAGTTTGACTGTGTGCCTTAAGTGTTGAAAGGGGCACTTTCTTGGCAAGTATGACACAAATAACCTTCACCCTTGACTGCACTGTCTGAGACAGTTATAAATTTGAGGATAAAGGACACGAACAAGAGTTACTTTATACGACGTTTTCTCATGATAACAGGGGATGGAGAAATGAATGAGTATTCCCCTCGCACTTGTCCTGAGATGGTTTTGGCAAACAATGGGATTTATAGCGCGGTGCTTTTGCTGTGCGGGGTGCAGTGCCCGTGTGGCAACCTGGAGCCCGTGTGGCAACCCGGAGCCCGTGCCGCAGCCTGCAGCCCATGCCACCTGGGTGCACGGCTCGGCGCCGAGTTGTGTCACCTTCCGTGCTCCTTTGCCCGCAGCTCCTTCTCCTCCGCGATGGGCTGCGCTGTGGCGGTGGCAGCCCCGGCCCTTCGTGCAGCCGACGCGAAGCATGTGGGGAACGGAGTTTGGGATCTGCCGGCACAACGGTGCCGAGCAGTAAAAACTCCGAAGCGTTTGCACAACTGAAGTGTTTCTGGGTACGGGCGAGGGGGGCTTTATGGTGGTGCCCGAAGGTTTGTTTGCGCCGTCCTCTCTGTGCCACGCAGGCGGAGATTGCCAGTGGCGGCCGGGGGAACCGCGTGCCCAGCCAAGGGGCGAGGCGCTGGGAATTCCTGCCTCGTTCCTTGGGAGCCACTGGGGAATCTCAGCCTCGATACACAAATAATCTGATCTGCTCATCTTGAGCCCTCCGC
Source organism: Chionis minor (assembly GCA_013398295.1). NCBI lineage: Eukaryota > Metazoa > Chordata > Aves > Charadriiformes > Chionidae > Chionis > Chionis minor. The sequence goes on along the minus strand of VZSF01010494.1, from coordinate 462,793 downwards.
TGGGGACGGGTTGGGGGCGGCAGTTTTCTTGTCATGAGACACCTTAAAAGAATTATTTTTTCAAAGGAGGTATTTGTAATTTTTCAAGTTAAACCTTTTCTGTTGAGGGTAAATGTATATTCTAGAATTTCAGCATCCCGCTTAAGAAAGATACTACGCGCTAGTATATTCAAGTCATTTTAAATGAACACGAGTGGTTGAAAGATAGTCATTAAATTTATCAGTTATATATTCTCAGAAACAATTTCTTAATCCTTCTAGATGCATTCAAAAGCATTTCTCAAGATTTTTCACTGTTCTAAACATTTTTGTTTAAATTGCAGCAATCCACAGCATATGGTTGTATTTATGCTGCAATAAGCTTAGGGTATTTATTTTCTATGTAGTATGCCTATCGTAGAGCCTTTTAGGGAATTTTTAAGACTTCTGTAAATGCTTTTTTAAGACTCTTGAAAATATTTTTTGAAGGATGACTATTTAGAGAATTGCAAAAATCCGCATTAAGAAAACGCCAGCAGCATCACACGCTTGACACAGTCCTTACGCAGGAAGCACCGACGCGGGGTTGTGGATTTATTTCTCCCGTCTCAGCGCCGGAGCCTGTGCAGGGAGCGCCCGGCACCGCGGCCACCCCGAGACTCTCGCAAATAATTGGGCATCCCTGTTACAAGAGTTACAGCTGCCAGCGTTCGGGGGCCTTGGACACGACAATCGGCAGGAGCGTTTGCATCTCGGCCCCGCGCCTACACGCGGCGTTTTACCGACACCTTCCAGCCCGGCTGCGGAGGAGGGTTGGGACACCGGCGTTAGGGCAGACGCGTGCTGGGAGCAGGCTGGAGGGCAGACGTTCCGAAGGCGCTGAGCTGTGCTTCTGCTCTTTAAATATAATCCCACCGTTAGCTCATAAATAAAGAGATTAGGGTATGCAGGCCACGAGCTGGCGATGGCATGAGACGCAGTTTGGGTAAATTCGTGACCAGCGTTTGCTTTGGGGAATGTTCCTCTCAAGTGCTGTTAGGGACTTGTTTTCAGAGTTTGTAGAAAAGGGGTTTTGAGCAATTCTGAGCACACGGAGCTCGGCAACACAGAGTCCCGATCGCTTCAGATTCTCCATCCATCTTTCTCACGGGTTTCCTTTCCCTTAAGAGCTGTGATTATCTCATGGGCCTTTTTTTCAACTGTGAAATCTTAACTGTTAACCCAAACTAAAACCCAGCCCAAGGCAATCCCATCTTCAGCTGTGGTTTCTAATTTGTGGTTACTGGAATAATAAAAATTTATTCCCACCATGAAGAAACCTCCCCAAGGATTTACTCCTTAGCTGTTTGCTCTGCTCACACGTGTACGTTGCTTATCCATGAAGCGCCCAAGTGCCTGGGAAGCTGCACGGGGATGCATTTTCCAGCCAGGCCGTTTCCTGGGTAGCCGCTCCAGCAGCAGAGAACCTCTCCAGCCGTGTGAAGGTATCAGTGCTATAGAGACTTTGCGTGGATGTATTTTCTTTAAGGAATATTAGGTCAGTATCACTGCGCCCAGGAGGTGGAAAGGAGTGACTTGATCTCCTCTGCTCCATTTTGTTACGTTCCTAGGTGTTGGGTTTTAGTATTTTGTCCTCTCTAGTTTTGTAAGACAAAAAATACTTGTTCTCTTTCTGTCAGGGGTTCTGTTGTCTGATGGTTTCACCTGCCAGTAAATTTAGTTCCCCACTTACTTTTACCACCTTCTGGGTATTTGTCACCTGACATTGCTGTTAGTTGTGCAAAGAAGTGCAAGCAAATAGCAAACGTGGCGGTGCAGCTAGCAATTTTGCATCAAGAAAGGGGAGAGGGGGAAAAAAGAAAGAAGATATTAGGCATCTTTAAAGCCAAACTACTCGTTTTGAAATGGGATCTTTCATAACAGGAAAAAAATGGAAAATAGTTAAACCGACAGTGAAAGGAACCATCCCGATTCACACCGTTGGTGTAGGGGCTGCTGGGTGTCCCCAACGGCGGCGCGAAGCAGGGAGACGCTGGGTGCCGTGGGGCTGACGGGCACAGTTCGGTGGGATGTGGCGGCGCCCCGTTCCCAGCCCCATGGCTTGGGGGAGCAGTGGCACCTCGGGAGGAATTCTCCCGGCTCAGCTGGGACTCCTGGAGTCGCCTTCCCGGCAGCCGGCTGAAATGCCGCCGTGGGCGTTGGGCACAGACTGGTCAACAGCGCAGCTCCTTGGGCAGGGAGCGAGGCCACCCTGTGCCTGTGTCCTCATCACAGTCCCACTTCTCGGAGGAGGGAGCCTTCCTCTGCCCTGCCTGGCAAACAGGCATCCCCCAAAAACACCCCCGCTGCTAGAAGGGACGGTCACGGGGCTCGGAGCTGCTACCGAGCAGGTTCTCTATTTGCCGTATCCCTGTGGGATCCCAGTGCAAGGTGTGCAGATAATAAATTCTTTAATATTTCCGGACAGATTATATGCCTACATGCATTAGAGCAAAATACAGTAATATACTCCATGCTTATTTTCTGGAGTGTTTGGATATTTATTTTCACAGGGAAAAGGTTTCCCTGAAACAGGAGGAACTGTGTGGCCTTCCCTTCCAGCAGATGCAACTGTCCCGCTTCCTCGAGAAGCGCCCTAGGGCTTTCCCCCTCTTCCTTTTGTTGAGCCTGGACTGCGTTTGGTTTTTAGGCTTCCTTCTCCCTCTGGAGCTCTGAGGCAGAAGGCGGCACAGAGGAGCCAGCGGCGACTCAGCAAATCCCTCCATGGCAAAGTTCCCGCTCTCCGCGGGGCAGGTGGTCCCTGGCGGCGCGGGGTGGCCGCGGCGTCACCCGGAGGGGTTGGCCCGTCCCTGAAGCACAACCTCGGTGTCCGCTAGAATCAACCTGCGAGCAGGTGTTTGTGTATCTCTGCGAGCGTTTCACGTACAATAATTTGACCTTCAACTCCCTCCTGCACATTACGTTTTTCAAATAGCCCTAAGAAATGTGGCTCTTTTCCCAAAATGCAGCGGGACAAAGTCCTGAGATGTTTCGGTCTGTTGCAAGGACTGTGCTAAATAAGTCTATTTTGTGTGTATTCCTTCATATAAATATTTATTTAAAATATACATCCGTCTTCATAAGTCTTTGCGGAACGGGGAGCAATGTGGGAGTCCCCTCCGAAGTACTCGGCAAGCTCCTTCCTAATTGTGCTTTGTAACTCTCCGTAGGAGGGTGTCTCAGATTGGAGCCAGCCTAGGATGCTTAAACGATTTGTGCTGTTTTATCAGGAATTTGTTAAAATAAATTCCTGGGGGAAATGGTATGAATTAATTTCTCACTTTACAAGTGTTTTTTAAGGTTGTAGAATTGATGCATTTACATTTACCCTCTTCGTAATGAAAAAATAAACTCTGCTTTAAAACACACTTTGTTCCAAAATGTAAGACAATGTTTTAATACAAAGATTAATCTTACTTTATATCATCTCCAGCTCAAGTCAGTGGAAATCTATAAAGCATGCTACGACTGTTTGATATAAGTAGGAATTTGTTACTGTGCGTAACGGAGCGGTGTTTTCCAGGGCTTTGAGTCCCACGTCAAAATGAAGGCGGGAGGAAATCCTGGAGGACTTGATGGCCCAAGTGGGAATGTTGTCCGGGTTTAGTCCTAACTTTGGGGTCTCTGAATGGCTGCTTGAATTTGACTGACCCCATTCGGCCGTATCCATTAGATTGCTTTCCTACTGTGGGATTCTTTTAATAAATTGCAGTTTTAATAATATTACAGCTATTGCTTAAGTTTGCCCTGTTGCTGGCAAAAACGTAGCAAACTTTATAAGTAAATGCAGTAACCTAAAGCTAGTAATGTACGAAAATGGTCAGTAGGAAAGGAATGCCTTATTACATGGTCTTCTACTGCACATTGCTGCCTGCTTCACCTTCCAAGCCGGGCGATGAAGGAGGTCCTCTGTTTGTTCCTGATGAACTTCATTTTTTGTAGGATTATCCATAATTAGTGAGGCCCAAAATTTCTGAAGACTCAAATTAGGCAGTTAGAGACAAGTATTGTCGGTCAAGACTCTTCGGTTTCCTGACAGTGGTCGGCCGCGGTCCTTCTCTGCACCGCGCGGCGCTGCCGGCAGAGCGGGCACGGTAGTGGCTGTCTGTCTGTCTGTCAGCAACCTCATTGTGCTTAATTCATACCTTTAAGCATTTGAGTCCGTTTAGGCATCGAGCGTTCGCATCTCTTTCCTAGGATTTCTTCTGGTCTTTGTTAGCGGCTGTCGGAAGCGTGACTTTGCGATGACGGGACAGAGCAGCGGGACGCCCTCGCGGCGCAGGGGTCTCAGTGCCCGGACGCTCTGTCACACGTCCCCTGGCCCGGCCTCTGCTGAGCAGGATCAGCTGCTCTCGTTCCTCCCTTTTGACTGAAAAAGGTGCTTTGCACGCCTGCTGCAGGGCGTCCATGGCTTTCATATGCCCAAGGATGTTCAGCATCTTCCCTAAGTGGGGGGGGAAAAAAAAAGCCCACTTAATCTTTGATCGCTGTAATCTTTTTCCACGCTTCCACACACTCATGAGTTAGAGCAATACACCATTGTTTTGTTTTTTAAGAAAATCCCCCATTTTTTCCTGGGATCAATTAAAGCTGTGTTTTGTTCTGCCTATAGAATTGTATACGTGGCTGTACACAGAACTGTATTTTGATATAAAATAGATACTGCAGCTGAAATTGCACTAAGCAAACAGAGAAACAACAGGCATTGCCGAGATTGTAGCGCTGATTAGGAGTGCAAATTAGATTTAGATTTCCTGAATATCTAACAGCAGCTAAGCATTTTTTTGTCCTTTGTGTATGAACATTTCCATTAAAATTTACAAAGGGTTTGAACTGGATTAGACTCCCACAGTCACTTTGAAATAACAAAATACAACTTGGCTGACAGGGGCTGTTTAGAAACCTTTTGCAAAAATTATCTTCAGAAACGTTAGCACTTAGCAGTTACAAAATGTCTACTTTTGTCTTGCCCCCTCTGCCAAGTTCCCTTTTTGTCTTGCCGTGAGGAGGATAAATTATCCAACTTGCAGAGATAAACCACAGAGAGGTGAGATTACTGAAGCTGAATACCAGAAACTCCCAGCACTCTGTCCTCCTCTACGGTTTGAATTTAAAACCCTGTTTCTGGCTGTGTCAATCAGTCACTTAATGAATACATTACTAAATGTAGTCGGTTTCTGCCTTTCTGGAAGATGCAATTAATGTTTTGGCTTAAGACACCTAGTTTATAATAAACGTATGGACTGCGGCAAAGGATCTTTGAAGTGATTTGGGGAATTATCTGAACAGAAGAAGGCATACAGTGCGTTGCTCTGAAGAGTCTGAAATGCCTTGGCACGGGGCAAAGAGGGGGAAGCGCTGCCTCGCGGGTGCTGCCATCAGCGCGCTCCGACCGGGCGGCCCGGGGTCGTGCCGCGCGTTGGCTGGGCTGAGGGCAGGAACAGGAGGGAAAACCTCTTCTGCTCTTACGGCGTCGGCAAAAACGTGCTCAAAATAAAGGGGAGGAGGGGGGGTCTGAGAGGTTCCTCTCCAATAAAAGGAAGAGCAGGATTTCCCTTCCGAGATAACTTCCTCCCACGCACCGGTGAAACGCAGACTGGCTGAGACCGGGGGGGGAGAAAGCAATTTTAGCAATAGGTGCTGACAGTTTCTTTTAATCTTCCTTATGTTCTGCATGTATTAGTTTAGTGGCTGACTAACAGTATCTTTGGATTTATCTAACCAAGAAGCCTTTTGACACAGTAATTTTCTCCCTTATTTCTTTATTAAGATCCGTGCTGGGAGGATGGGATGGTGGTGACATTGGAGGGGTCAGAGGCTTGGGGGGCTCCTCTGTTTTTCACGGGCAGGAGGAGCGCTAAGGGCAGCGCAGCGGGGCAGAGCTGTTCAGAGCAGGTCACAGACTAGTGGAGGTGGTTCTTGGACTGGGCGAGATGATAATTTCATGTCTGAAATCTAGTCTGTGAGTAGTTTGTGAATGGTGCCTTCCCGGTTCGGAGTGTTGGGATCGGTAGGGGAGGTGGCTCGGGGAGGAACAAGGAGAGGCCAGGAAATCTCATTTCAAGCAAAGGTTTTACCCTCACGCATCCTACTTGGCTCTTCCCACCCCACGTAGTCTGGAGGTGAATCAAACCTAATAGATAAAGCTTGGACATGATGGACCGGTTGTGTCTAATTCTGGCATTTCAGGGCAGATGCGACTGCCGTTCCCTGCCGGCTCTCCAGGTCTCCGCGCGTGAAGGCTGCGGCAGCGCGCGAGTCGGTCGTTGGGAGTCTCGCCCTCTGCCCATTTTTGCTCCGCGCTTCTCACCCGCGTTATTTCTCATCTTGAAAACGCTCCAGCGTTGCAGTGGGATGCTGTGTGGGTGTGCAATGAATAAAGGGGCTTTGACTATAGACTCCTCTTGGCAGAGCCCGTGCTCGCTGGCGTCTGCGGAGAGCACCCGGAACAATGGAGCTCCTCTGGCTCTGAGCAGGGACGGGGCCGGCGACAAGCCACAAGGCTCAGCTGGGAGACCGGCACCGCGGCTTTCCTTAGTGCCCTGCCGGAGCTTCCAAACTTTTTGGCTGATCCGCACTGGATTCAGGGTCCAGGAAGGGAATGAAACCATGAGTTTCACCTTTCAAAACACAAACCTTGCGCTGGTCTGTTTGGGAGGCCGTGGTGTGAACAGTGCTGTATGAAGGTGGGATATTATTTCCAAAACTGCCATGAGGAAAGGTTTAGGGCTTTGTAACCAGCTGCAGGTGATGCGAGTTGCTTACATTACCCTGAAATCTGAAAAACATCTGAAAACGTTGCCACATATAACCGCGTGTGTTTGAGCTGGTTACTGCAAAATGGATGCATTTTGAAGAATCCTTAGGTTGACAGGTTGAATTGCCATTTCGTACTGCGATCGGGCACCTGCCTTCAGGGCCGGGTGGTCCTGCAGCTCCGTGGCCCCTTCCGTGGGGGTTTGGCAGACCTCGCTGTGTGGTCCCGGACTGACCTGCTTTTACGGCGTTAAAACCGGCGGCAGAATGTGTCTGTCCGCAGCGTGCAACGCGCCCCTGAGCCTGCCGGAAAGATCTTCCCACCTTGGAGCTCCAAGAGCTTTGTGTGGTGTTTGGAGGGTGCTTGGGAAGCGCCGCCACGGCCGTCCAGGAGGTGGGAGCGGGGCAGCCTCTACCCTTGAGTGGTGCCGGCTCTCCCAGTTCCTACTAGAGAATAGAGATGGGAAATGCAGGTTTGTAATACGAAGGTTTGCAGATACTGGGCCAAATTCTCTTCAGAGAGAAATACATATAGAGATGTCAATAGATATGTATAGAGATGTCAATATCTTAAAAAATGGAATTATACTTTTAAACATCTTTCGCTGACTGCGTTTATACCTGTTCATTCATCCCATTTTAATTAGTAAATAATGTAAATGATGGTATTGATATTAATGAATTAACTCATAAATAGGGAATGTTTCAATACTTGCACTGTCATCTTGTGAGAATTTAATGGAGACACTCATTTCCAGCTAGTCCAATACGGGAGTTTTTATCAATGCAAGGAATAAGAACTAAATTTGAGAGGAACTGCTTGCAAAGTGTCTGTAAATCAGGAAGTATCCACAAACGTGCACAAAGCCAATAACTCTGAGCAATGATAATATTACAAAGTTTGACAGATAATTCATAGAAACTTGTGAACAAAAAAAAAGTGAAATTAACCCAGTAATTTATTACCATTGTGTAACTTTGGGATTTTATTGTATATGGAGAATGTGAAACTTGGACTGAATACAGGACAACGGTTTACCGGTGAAATCAGTATATGCGAATATACTAATGTGCTAGTGCGAAATGAGTAACTATAATTTAAATTGGTGTATTCAAATAGAAGTTAGCGATTCAGAAGTTTTCGCTGCTGGCTCTGAGTTGGTATCTCCCTCACGATCCGTTCGCGGCCCGGTGGTGTTCCCGGGGACCTGAAAGCAGGCGGAGCAGGACACCAGTGTGGCGGGGTGTCCGGCTGTGGTGGCTCTGAACCTGCTGGCCGAGGCCCTTCCCGGCAGCTTTGGCAAGCGCCAGGTTGCCCTGGAGGGCCAGCGGGGCGTGCAAGCAGTTCCTCTCAAATTTAGTTCTTATTCCTTGCATTGATAAAAACTCCCGTATTGGACTAGCTGGAAATGAGTGTCTCCATTAAATTCTCACAAGATGACAGTGCAAGTATTGAAACATTCCCTATTTATGAGTTAATTCATTAATATCAATGCCATCACTTACATTATTTACAGGAGTGGGCAGGACCGGGACGGCCGGCTCGGCTGCTCCTCCATTCAAGGGTTAACTGCCAACGCAGAACACAAACAAGAGATGCAAGCAAACAGTCCCCAGCAGAAATTGGACCCATCACTTCCCTCTAATGAAAACCAGATTCAGTCCTACAACAATCATTCCACTGTTCCTAGATACCATTCCTAGCTTGAGAGAAGCATTATTGTTGTTTCTATTTAAAAAAAAAACAAAAAAAAAACCAAAAAAAACCCAACCCCGAACCCATACATTATATTTCTAGAGCTGATCTATTTTATCATCTGGTTTTCTTTCTGAAAAAGGAAAAAATAAAGTTAAAAGGTTTGCCAGGTTTGAGCCTCAAAGCAAAAGAAAAAGGGTGGGAGTTTGCGGTGCCGTTGGTCCAGAACCTCGTGTAAATGAGTTCAGACAAAATAACTGGGATGACACTGTTTACAGAGGGAGTGTATTTCACTTTGTTAAGCAAACGTTGTTCTCCTGCTATCTGCCCGGTCCTTCCTGGCTGTGAGCTTCACGTACATACCAGCCTGCGCACCAAAAGGCAGAACTGACCAGAGAAATATGTACTTTATAGTGCCCAGTCGGACTGTCGGATTTAGGATGAAAGATTGGAGTTTTTCTGGCCTGGATCTCACTGGCCCTCGCCTGGGCCAAACCACTGGGGTCTGATCTCACGAGGCAGATGTAAAGTGACTACAACGGTGACAGAGAGGTTTTGGTTTTTCCTTAGGAAAAACCCTAGTTTAAACCCAGTCTAATTTTAGCGGAGCCTTGAAAATACAGTTTTCTCAAACACTTTCACTTGAATTGTGAATATTTTTGCACATCCTCATCGGGCTCTCGCCTCTCTTGCGCCTGCGTTTCTTGGGTGACAGAGGAGGACTTTTGCCTGCCTTCAGCTAGCTGACCTCGCGAGCCGCAGCAGCCTGGGCTCGGGCAATCTGATCAAAATATGCAGTGCCGCCGCTTTTTTTTAGCTGTTGGTTTAGATTTCATGCTTCGTAACTGATTTGGTAGAGGATAGAACGGGATTCTGATTTGACGGCAAAAGAATCAGAATTCAGACTTTTATCTTACTGAGCATTTCCTTTAAATAGACAAATCAACTATAGGGCCTTTATAAATTTATCCTGCTCCTTGATATCTCTCAACAGCCAAGCTGTTCTTCTGTGAAGGCTAGTATTTCAAACTTACACAAATATTCCAATGCTTTTTAAACACGTTCCAAACAGACGTTTATTTTGGCTACAACAATATTTGCCTTTTATTGCAGTTATGAGATTCAACATTTCCAGAAATAACTTCTGAAAGGTGCTTGAGGGTCTTGGCTATCAGTGTTGTCAGGTAGAGAGGAGAAGCAGCGCGCAGCGCACGCTGTGCACTGCCGTGGCTTTGGGACAGCAAGGAGTGCAGGTGGGAAAGGGACAGAGACGGTTCAAGAAATTTCTTGTGAGTCATTAATGAAACACCGTCCTTTCCTGCACCCCGCAGGCTTCTTATTCCCCAAGTTCACTGTGTGAGAGTTTACTTGGTGCATCTGGCGACCACTGGCTGATGCACAGAGTTCTGAGTTCCTGCTGACTAGACTTGGTCGCGTGCGAGCGATGACGAGGGTGCCATCCGTGAAGCCGTCTTTTGGGGCTGGATTTAAGGTATTGTGGGATAGTTAATTGACTAGCAATAGAGGAATCAACAAATTCTTTTCTGGCCTGAGCCTAGTGGCATATTTGGCTATTTCCACTTTCAAGGGACTGCGTAGACGTCAGCTAATTCCCGCGTTACCCCTGTCACAAGCCCGAGCGTGAGCGTGGCTTCTCGCGGGTGGCACGCTGAGCGGAACCAGTGGTAGACCCCCAAAGTGTGCCGTGCTGGGGTCGCAGGCTCCTGCGCAGCCTGTTGGGTCATCCTGCTTCTCCATTCACTGCGCCATGCTGGTGTACAAAGGTTCCCGAGGGATGAGCCTCAGGAGTTGCCTGTGAGCGCCCAGCAAGCGGTTGGAGCGTTCCACCGTTTCTTCATGGTGTCTTGCTGGATCCCTCGTGTGGGATCTGGGTTCTGGTAGACGACGGTAAAACTGCCACTAACTTCACCCAACACCGGACTCGAGCTCTGCTCTTTGGAAACAGAAGCTTTGCTTCTTACTTTGATTTTGGTTCCCGAGGGATTCCTTTCCCCTCGCCTTCCTACCCAGCGGCTGGGGGTTCCTCTGACTGGGTCCACCTGGAACCAGGTAGTTTGGGCTCAGGAAAAATGAAATTCCACTCTATGCCTGTTTCACATTCATACCAATGTCTGCTGCAAACATTTCTCGAGCTGTTATTTTTGTGCACGGCTTGGTTAGTTTTTACGGAAGTGTATTATTTAGAGCCATATTGTGATACTTCTATAGGACTGAAAGAGAATTTGTGATGCTGCGTTTCTGTACGTTAATTTTAGGGGGTTTTTTGCAGAGCATTGCATAGGTGTGCAGATGTGTACACCTGTATATCTGAGCGTGTAACGGAATGAACGGACTTTCACGAAGCGCTCACACTGTTGGAGCCTAACGCGCAAAGGGGGCTGCATCACTTCCCATTCATTTCTGTAACGCTCCGGAATCTGCTGAGCCAAGCCAAAACCTCTCCACTCTCTTCTGCTCTTGGGGAGGAGTTAGGGATTTGTGAATGTGTGAAAGTATTAGCTGCCAGTTATAACTGGAATCAAGCCTAGAGGAACCCAAAGCCTTCAGCGGGAAAGTTTGCAATACATTATCTCTGGAATTGGCCCAGCTTTCAAAACCAGGAAGTATTAATAGGAATAAATGTGAGCACCATTAGCACTTCCAAAGGCATGATTTATTATCCATTTTGGTTGCAAAATATTGTTTAGTTGCATAATCTTGTTCATTTAAGTAGGGAGTGTCGTTAACGGATTAGTTTATTAAATACACAGACCTGAAAGTGAGGGAATTCCTTTTAACATGGAGCCTGAGCCGCAGGCACTTCGCACTGTCCTCCGGAGTTAGGGTTTGCAGCCCTCCTCTGCCTGCCTGGAGGCAGGGAAAGCGTTCGTTTTTCTGCCTAGAAGGAATTTCTGAGCTTTTGAAAAGGCATGAAGTAGCAGCGAGTTCGGAGTGAGGGCGGCCGGTGTGGCATTTGGGATGGGAGGCAGGGAAGGGCTGGAAGGAGCGGGCCGTGTTCTGCCTGGTCTCTTCCGGGGAGTTCAAGTGCTGGTTTAGGCATCTGCGGACGGAACCGGGTACCTCGTTCCTTCCCTGGCTCCACGTAACCCACGGCAGAGCCCAAGGCTGTGGGGAGGCGCGTTGGTTTAGGGGCGATGCTGCCACAGTTCCCAGTGTGTCCCAGAAAATTGTTGGTCTCCCAAATCTTGTGTGTGCTCAATATTCTGAGGATTGTGAAGATTCTGATCTTGCTACAGTTCTGGTTTCTCCTAGTAAATGAACAACAAGTTTTCCGGCACTTGTACGTGACTAACTACAACAAATTATAGAGAAAATCTACTTAAATAAAACGTCAACATACTGTACTTCAATAGGAACAAACAGTTGGCCAGTGATCATTCTATTCCGTTATCTGCTAAGTTTTACCTGGTATCTTACTGATTCATGGAGGCAATGCTAATTATACCGGCTTTTTCTAGCCCAAGATGTTTTTTTCCCCTGATGTTTTGCCCCTGTGGTCGGTCTGTTCCCTGTAAAATCCTCTCCTTTCCTCTCCTCCTTTGATCTGCTGGTTCGGGTTCACCTCCTTCATTTTTTGCAATTACCAGTCTGGAGTGAGGATGCCCCTGACCTTTCACCAGCAGTCTGGCAGACACATGGGACAGGAAACTTGGGTTTTATTTCAGGCTTTTCTACTATTCATCTTGGATGGATTACAACAGTAGCAGCTCCAACTGTCTGGGAGCCCTTTTTGTGGTAAAGCGAAGGTGACCCCGCAGAGCCGGAGCCGGGCAGGCCGGAGCGCTCTGCTTTGGGACGGACGGAACGAGCCCTGGTCTTTGGTGGGTGATCAGATGCAGAAGCCCCCCGTGTTCTATATGTTGCTACACCAGGAAGAATTTCTTTTATGTCAAGTTGGGCAGCAGTTACCCTAGAGCGCAGTCTGCTCCGGAGAAGAATCTATGTGGGTGTCAATACAGCAAATGAGTCATTTGCTCCAAAAAAAAAGGGCCTCGCCTCTGTTCTGCTGCTGCTCTGCTGCGTTCTTTCGCTTTCGAAGTTTTGAATCTCCCAGCAGCAGGGGAACAGGCAGAATAGATCAAAGTGCCATAAACACTTTGCGAAAGCTTATGATAGAGCTTGGGATTTATGTTTGAATTTCAGGAAGATGGGTAAGTTTGCCGTAAAGGAATGCTGTTTCTGCCAGGCTTAAGTAGTGACTGAATTACGGTTTTCCCACCTTGCAGAAATAATCGGGAAGGCTGACGCTGTAGCTTACAGCAGTACATCTTGGCAGTGAGGAGCAGCAGTAACTCTTACCTTCCCTTCTTTGCTTATGTAGCTTAACAATAACAAAGGCGTCCCTTTTTCATAGCTCGTGTTAGTAGACAGGCGATTAAGAAGCTGCGTGTGTGTCAGCTTGCTTTTCTGTTTTATCATTTCACAGCAAAATATCCAAACCCCAGCAGCCCTCTCCAAAGAAAGAAAATGTGATAATTCCTGTCGAGGTGCTGTGGTTTGTAACAGGAAGAAAAAGTGAAGACAGGCTCATACGTGGGAGGAAGGGGGTGGGGAGCGGAGAGATGAGCCTGTGGAATGACATTATAACTTTACCTGCTTGCTGAATGTATCTGTGGATTTAAATGACATCTCAGGGGACAGTATCAAACTTCTGAATTCCATTCATCCATCAGATGGGAGAACAAGACCTGGCTTTCAGTCGGGCGGGAGCTGGAGATTTCTCCTGGAGTAAATGAGCTCAGACCACACAGATAAAGACCGTCTTCTGTTCCGTTTTAAAACATTTCAGGGGAGAATCATCTGTCACTCGGCTCCAGGCTGGAGGCGTCCAGCTCCGGCTGAGGTGCCGAGTCTTGCCGCAACAGTGATGCTTTTCAGACTCTTTCCAGCCCTTCGTTCCCTTTTAACTTCCAGAATTTCCTTCACAGCTTCTTGTAGTTTAAACCAAGCTGCCCTGGAAGGCTGCAGGTAGCGTCAGTGCACGCAGGCATTCCCCTGGGAAAGGGCAGGCTGGGCCATGCCTAGCAGGCATTTCATCCCAAGTGTCTCCCACAACTGCTGTTTTGTGAATTTTATGTCTGTTCACTTTTTTCCCCTGCAGCAAGTATCTTTCCATCCGAGCCAAAACCAAAAAGGGAAATAAACCAAACAGCCAATGAAGTAGATTTTGTTTTGGGAGTCAGTTTTCCTGGCTGGATCCTCAACTCCTCTGTGTTGTCTGGAGTTCTATCTAGATTCAAATGTAATTCCTACTATTGGAATAAAGGTATTAGAGTAAATCTGCGGGTTAATACAAATCCAGGGTAGACAGTGACCTGTGCTCTTAACGTAGAATAATGCCGAGGGAAGAACGGAAGCTTCATATGTTAGCCTGACTGAGAGGGTCTGAGATATGTTTTTGGAAAGTTGTGCACGTTTTATGATACCGCTTGTGCTCATCTGGTCCAGGCAGACCTGCTGGTACTTCAGACTGTATCAACTTTTTTTTGATGTTAAAAAGTGTTTATTCACCAGGAAATTCCATTTCGGGAGGCTGAAACTGATCACAGGTTGGGTCAATTTTAATGGGTATTTTTAACTGAAAGAAAGATGAGTTTTAAAATGTCAGGAATCCACAGCTGGATTCAGAGAAGGATCTTGAACATGAATCTCCCTGTATGCTTTTCCTCTCCAGTGGCTCTAAGACACCCCCACTCGGGCTCTCTCTGACTCCCTTGTTTAATATCTTGGTCTCCCTAAATAGTGATGGTTTTATTTGGCTGAAGGGCAGATAACAGCTTTTACATAGTCAGATGGAAATGCCTGCCCGTGGCTGGAGGAGACGGGGATGTAGGCAGCGCACGCAGAAAGGAGGATGTAGAAAGCTGGTGACCTGTTACCCCCTGCACCTCGTAACTGCACGCGGAGGGGCTGGGATGGTGGGGATGTGTTCAGACCACCCTTCTCCTCCAGACAAAGCCTGGGAGCCTGCAGTCGGGTAGATGGCACGTCTCCAGATCAGGCCAGGGGGAGACCTCGGCCTCGTGGTCCCGCGGGGTGGGAGCTCCGCAGCTCAAAAGTAGGTGAAGAGCAGACCCGGTCTCTCTCTGGCTTCGGTCTTTAAAGAGCAGCAAAACCAGCACGGGGTAACGACGCGCCCTCATAGTCCCAACCTGTCAAACCCAAGAATCGCTGGAAAACTCTATGTCTGGTTTTTTTGTTAAATATTTCATCTTGATTTCCAGAACAAATGAGTTTGGGTAAACTGGAGATAAGGATCTGAAACGTGAAGCACTGGCTCATTTCATTGAAAGCTGCCATGGAAACATATCCCCAGTTAACTTTACTATCTACAAAGGCTCAATCAGTACATACGATCCTAATGATTTCCACCCAATTCACAGCTATCTGGGTCAGACACAATTTCTGTAGTATCACAAAAGAATGCGTGCCTCGTGTATATATAGTATGCTTTTCCACGCAGAACGAGAAAAATACACCGTGGGGAAAGAAAAGGGGGACATCTGAAGCAAAATTTCTTTCTAATTAAAATAAAAAGCAACTTTTCAAATATGAAATGTCAGGCTGGTTAACCTTGCATCCCGAGTCTGGAAAGATACATTTTCATCTTTGCAATGCCTTAGTTAGTGGTTCCTGGCACATTACATTAACTAATTTGAGATCGAATTATCAAATTTGCTCATTGCTGCTAGCACTAATTTGAAACCTTACAATAAAGAACAGTTTGAGAGGCAGATGAAAGGTTGCCACCCACAGAGGCTCCAAGACCTGTCCCTGGTGTATCACAGCAAGGTTCGCAAAGATTTGGGGTAATTGCAGTCATGAGCTGGAGTTGATTGAAGAAAATTATACCCCGGTTTTTTACTACAAGCTTTTTTCCCCCTTTTTCTTCCTTTTATTGTGTGTGTGGCTTTTCTTAAATTATGCTGTGAAATACTACTGCAAGGAAGACAAAGTATTACATTTTTAATAACTTTATTAAAACTTTGCTTACAACTCTTTCAGCTTTAATCCCACTGAAGTTTCCGAAGAATTCTTTCTGTAAATGTTACCTGTATTTTCCGGGAGTTTTTGAATTTTATTGTCTCTGACGTTTTTGTCTTTGCTAAGCTTTTAAACTTTTAGCCGAAACGGTGTTAATGGGTTTCAAAATCATGCAAAGTCTTTTACGTTCGTATTAGCAAAGATCTGCTGGCACTTCTGAGCCTTACGGTTTTACGAGAAAAGTTGTGCGATTGCAAGGGTGAGGAATGACAGTTGTGAGCTGAAAGCAATTTTCTGACCATCAGCGTTTCCTAATGGTTACAGAAGCGGAGCATCCGCTCCGTAGCTGGCTTGGTTGAATTACCATCCTCAAAGAACTTGCATTTTAACAAGTTATACCGGCTGAAGCAGCAGGGGTCCTGAGAGAGGCATTTTCTCCCTGACCTTCCTGAGATAAATAATTAAGATGGAGCCTAGATAAAGATCACTGTCAAAGGTGAGGGGTCAACCTGGCGAGCTGACCTGGGAGGTAGAATTGCCCCTCTTGCTGTAGCAGCAACTTGCAGGCAGCTGTGTGTCAGCGGGGAACAGAAGGGTTTTGCTCTGTTGAATAGGCAGAGCCTTGAAAGAGAAGAGCTGGGGGAGTAAAGGTCTTCCCTTTACAGTGTGAATTCATCAAACGGTGCTTATAAAAAAATTTTCCTTCTCTGGTCAAGGTTAAGGGAGCGGGTTAGGGGATGGTAACAAGGCTTGAAATTTGAAGAGTGCAAAGGTTAAAATGTTCTTCTAATTTGGAGCCTGTAGGCATACCTGCTTTTGGAGCAGCCTTTGCCGCCGTTCAGACTTTGTTCTGTGAAATAAGTCATTACCAAACACATGCTTCTGCATGAAACCCTCCCCCGGGGTCTTTGTTCTCGCGAGCGTGCGCAGGCACCCCGTCCCTCCGGGAATCCCGGGCAGCGAAGCTTCGGCTGGGCCGTGCCTGCCCGGGGCTCTGGGATCCGCGTGCAGCGGGTACCCGCCTCGCGCCCGCGCTTCTCGCTTTTCTACACCCTCAAAGTCACATTTTCCACCGAGAAACATCCCATGGAAATCACAGCGGGCCCTGGGATGGGAATCCCCTCCTAGAGTTGCGCCATGGCTTCTCGGGAGGCAGCGTGTCCCGGAGGGGAGGGTGCTGCTNCAAATTAAGGTGCCTTGGAAGGAAAATTGTCCCGCCTTGCCCTGCTTCCAAAGTTGTGTTGCTGTTCAGTAGACGTCGCTTCATGGGCCGGCGGTCACTGAACAGCCGTTCAATTAAGCTGAAGGTTTAGGAGCAGTTTGGAAATTGTTTATAATGAACTAATCCATTATCGTTAGAGAACCAGAATGAGAGAGGGAAAAACGGGGGGGGAAAAAATCCCCCTCCCCGCAACCCCGTTCCTGAGCTCACTCCCATTTACGGGACCCTGCTCCGGGGCACGTTCCCCTCAGGCACCCCAAATGCTGGGGGTCACCCCGGCGCTCGCTGGGATCGCTGCTTTGTCCCCGTCATGCCGGCGCTGGGGCGGGCACGCCTGGAGCCTGCGGGGGCGAGCAGCGGGTGCGACGTCCCGATTCCTGGGGGGTGCCTTGGGCTGCGCGCCCACCCGGGGCGCCGCGCCGAGCCCCGGAGCGAGGGCTGCCCCCGCGGGCCCCCCGGGAAAGGAGCTGTGCCTTCCCTGTCCCCGCAGCCCCTCCGCAGCCCGGCTGCCGCTGGAAGAGGGAGTGCTCGGGGGCTCGTTCCAGAGCTCAGTGACAGAGAGGAAACAGGGCCAGGAATAAATGGCCTGTTGATTTACTCAAGTTACATCATTTTCTTCCCCTCAAGAGCCTATAAATCTCACGCTCCTTGTAAAAACAGAATTTAAAAACAATTGAGAGCTTCTGAGACGACCCCATAGCTTCCAGCCGCTGTGGCCTCTGAATATAGAGCTGCCTTTCACAGGCTGGACCACTTGTTTCATATTAGATACTCGGGGAGCCCTGCTTCCAGCTAAGCAGCAGAAGCTGTTAAGATATTTTATGGTCGTCCTAGTGGTTTAGATAACACTCTCCCCATACATATCGCGGAGCTTTAGCTAAATAGCAGGCTTCCTGACTCGGCCACGGAGCTCAGAGAGCCATTAATTCACACGTTCGGGTTTCTCCCCTCTTCAATAATATTTCTGATCAAAGACACCCAGGCTGGCAGAGGTGCCTCCGTGAAAAAGTGGAGTCTTCTGATTATTGTACAATTTATGGCCTCTTTGCTCCGAGGGTTTGCATTTTAAGAAAAACGCCCAATTGTTGAGCTTGCTACAGCGCTCGTTACTCTTGCCTTCAGTCTCACATCTGAAGAGATTTTTTTAATTCAACAGGGATTTGTGTTTTATTATTTTTTCATTGCTAATGGGATACAATGGGCTGCAGTTCTTCCCGCAGCGGGGTTAATCTTTTGGATGGTTATCAGTGTTCCGGAGGGCGAAAAAGGGACTTAAATGCAACAACCCATATTTTAATGTTGCGGTGCCCCAGAGGAGTGGCAATTTGCCACTTCTCACCTGTGAGCTGCGTGCTGCCCACGAAGAGCTGGCATTTAGTCTGCCCTGATGTGAGAAGCACCATCTCCATGATCATTTTTATAATTGTTATATGGGGACGTGGAGTTTATGGAGAAAGGACCGCAGTTAGTAAAGCCGTGCGGGTCCTCATTCCTTAATCCCTGGCAGTAAAAGCTGCGGTTCAGAAGTCTCTGGGAACCTTGAAGAAACATAAAGGGCTTTTCTCGGTCTCTTTGCAGCCTTTTGCCACCGTGTGTAACAATGTGATATCTTAGGTAATGATGTCAAAGAGGCATTTCTTAGCCTGATCCGAGCTTTCTGATGGCTAACATCCAAGTCTTGACACCAAAGCCCAAACGTTCTGCTCTCTTCATTGTAGCTGAGAAGCTCTGAAGTGGCTTCTCTACTATTAGGTACGTAAACGTATAAAAATCTGTAACTTAAAATACTTTTAGACATACGCTGTGAGTGAAGATTATTCTTTTCATTCAGTAAAGGGGAGAGTAATGGTCACTACGCTTGGCCGTGCTGTTACTGGCTAAACTTATAGGAGGGAGAGTTTGCATTTTACTTATCAAGGGGTGCTTTGATAATGATATTTGTGGTTAAGTGCAGGAAAAGCAGAACTAAATAATGAAACCAGCAATTCCTGCTAGACTGATTTTTTTTTTTTTTTTTTT
>VZSF01010494.1:406904-444042 GCA_013398295.1 Chionis minor | reverse complement strand
TTTTTTTTTTTTTTTTTTTTTTCCTGAGAAAAGAAATAAACATACAAGTTGACATAATTCAAAAATGCTAGTATTTGCTCGTTTCTGGCTTGCTGCCATCCCAGAGTTAGCACAAGGGTGAGGAAGAAGGAATCCCTGCAGGCGCAATTCATATAAACACAGTGGATTTACTTATCATTTATGAAAACAAAAAGAAGGTATCTGATTAATCACGCTGTGGATTGAGGTCTACATCGCGATGGTTTGAGTAGGAGTTTATTGGGTCCCCACCACACTCTGATTTCAGTTTGTGCTTTCTTTTTAGAAGTCTCTAAATGACTCAATGGCTGGGTTAAGACATCTGGTGGATGCTTTCCTCCCCAAACCTTTTAGCCTGATGAAACTCTGTTAATGAAAAAGGGTGCCTGTAGGCATTCAGACATACGTGCCCATGTGGGCATAAGTTTAAGGTAGAATTTATCATCGAATCACAGAATAGCTTGGGTTGGCAGACACCTTTAATGGTCATCTGGTCCAGCCCCCTGCAATGAGCAGGGACATCTTCAACTAGATCAGGCTGCTCAGAGCCCCGTCTCTGAGCAATATGTGTATATATACACACACAGGTATACATACACACGTGCATATATATATATTTGCAGTGATAAACATATACGGATCATGGAAGTCCCTGCCACTGACGAACACAACACTGGGCCCCCAGTAATAGAAAACGTGCCAAACTAGGAGGAAAGTATGAGGAGGAATATGAGCAAAGAAATGTGGCTTGGTAGGCAAGTGCTCTCTCTGTAATTTCACTCTGGCCTCCGTCAAGATCGTGTCACGGAGCTGGAACGGTTATTAAGTATTTATGTGAAGGTACATAGGATGCTTTAGCTCAGAGTAGAAATCTCATTTGTATGCTTAAAAATATTATGGACATAAAACCACCCAAAGACTCCTTAATTCTGGCAACCTAATCATTTCTCTAAGTAAAAGATGGTGAGGCTGTGGCTGATCGCTCCTCGGGGAGAATCTCGGCTTCCCTTCGTCAGGGAAGGCTCCCTCATTTCACTGAAAGGCAGCGGAGGCTTTGGAGTTCTCAGTCTGCGTCGTGTGCTGCCTCTGCCTTGGAATGAAACAAAAAGGGAGGAAAAACTTCTCTTTTCATGTATTATTAAAAAATACGTATGCGGAAGCCAAGTTCCTTCAGGAACTTCAGGGTGCGTAGTGAGGTGGGGGTGCCGGACGGAGCAGCGCCAGATGAGGGGTCAGTGTTTCTTACATGCAAATAAGAGGATAATGATTGCGGGGCTCGGACGGAGAGCGGGGCGAGAGGGCGTTGTGCTGGGTGTGGGTGGCAAATCCCAGAGAGGGCAAGGCTTGACAGCGCCGGCCGGAGTGACAGGCCTATAGCGCACCGGCCGCAGAGCAGATTTTCCTCGGTCTGGTTTGGGAGTCGAGCGTGTGCCGAAGGAGGGTGCGCGCAGAGTAACACCCCCAGATGCTGGTCCTTCCTCTGCCGGCGCTGCGCCCGGAGCCCTGCGTGTGCCCGCGGCGGCTGAGGAACCCGGCTCCAGCCTGGTGCTCCCCCGGGAGCCTCGGCACCGGGCAGCTCAGGAGTCAGAACTTTGCCAGCCTCCTGCAATCGTAAGACTTCATGGGGTGTTAATGGCTTCCCCAGTCCTCACGGTGTTTTAGTATAGCATCAGAGGAATGTTTCATTGAAATAGTAAGGACTGCATTGT
Organism: Chionis minor; assembly: GCA_013398295.1. Taxonomy (NCBI): domain Eukaryota; kingdom Metazoa; phylum Chordata; class Aves; order Charadriiformes; family Chionidae; genus Chionis; species Chionis minor. The sequence continues at coordinate 442,315 of VZSF01010494.1, read as the reverse complement.
GGTTCTGAGCGTAACGGCACTAGAAGCACCTGTCTGACACCTAAATATTTAACTAACATTTTGTCAAAGCTCTCACTCAAAAAATATCCTCGAGGATGTGCTGGGCTGGCTGTGAACAGCCAAGTCGTTCTGTAACACGTGGGGCGAAGCCCCAAGAGAGCGGTAGGGATTGCTGCAGATATTACTCTTCATTTGTGTCTTTCTTCCCTATTGTACCTGCACGTCATCCATTTTACATACATTTTAGTTTAATCAGTTACTACCCTGTGATGTAATGCATCTACAGTTTACCCCAGAGAACTCATAATATAAACCTGATTTGCTGTAAACCTTTCTTAAGGAAATACTTGCCTGCTACAATTTGGTGCCCTGGAATTTGGCATAGCCCTGCTTTCTGGACAGGAGCTCCCAAGAAAGGCAGTGCCACCCAAACTGGGGGACGGGCTGTCCAGGACAGTGGCGGCCATGTAGTGAGATGCTTCATGAGAAGCTGAGGAAAAAACACTCCCAGAAGACAATAAAAAGTTAGAGTAAACTTCCAGGAGTAATTTGAGACTCTGGACTCTGTGCGATTCCCCCCGTTCTGTGAAAAAGACTGTCTTTCATAAGTAAGACCAGTTCTGGTAATGCTGGTGAGCTCCCTGTCATGAGCGGCGTAAAAGAGCCTGCCAGCAGCTTTGGGGAAAAAAAGGGACTTTTGGGAGCAAAAAAGGCTTTTGGGAGCAGAAATTCTCTGCCAACTAAGAATTTTGAACTTGACTTTGTATTGCCCTAATGGCATTGATTTCGCGTAGAGATTTGTAGGAGGGTAGTAGCATAATCAAATCTGGACTAATCCACCTTACCCTTATATTCAGTAGTTCAAGGGACCGGACATTACAGTCCTTCTCTTAGGTTAGCGGAATTTGCTTTCTTTTCATTCTCAAATACTATATAAAGAATGAGGAGCATTGGCCATATATTTTCTGTAACTTAATTACCTTCATACTCCCAGTGCTGTGGAAGGCACTTTAACTTTTTCAATTGGAACGGAGGTGGTTTTCGCTTGTTTTCTGTTGCCTGCTGTTGCTAACATCCTTGTTTGTGCAGTGTACTGGTTTATGTCTACCACAGTAATCGAAATGCCGAGGTTTTGTTCCATGTGGCATTGAATAAACACTTGACTGAGCAGCTGCGGTCCTGAACCAGAGAGGTGTGGAGCATGGAAGAGTACGTAGCTCCTGAGGGCAGTAGCAGATATTTTTGGAGCCCACGCCGAGAAACGGCTGCCCCGGGAGGTGCTGTTAGGCAGAGTAACGTGGGGGTTGGTTCCTCACAGCTGTGGTTTTCAGCGCATGCCGGGGAGGAGGGCCTTGGTTTACCTGTTTCTGGTGTATAATTCCAAATAGCAGTGTACCGTTTCCTTACGTCCATCCATACCGTACTGGATCTTTTGAAAAATACTTTGGTAATTTTTGTGCATGCTGCACTTAGAGTTTCCATTCCAAGCTCAGTGCAAACTGCTTTGCCCTCGGTTCTGTGTGCGACTACAGTGGCAAAAGCCTTTGGTAACAAACCCAACTCCGCAGCAGCGCAGGGGGTTGTTCTGGTGGCTACGATACACATCCGTAGTTCTCTTCGGGTCGGTTTTTCTGTCCCGATGTCCCAGCGCTGTAAACCAGGTTGAAAATCTAGTTCACAGCCACGCCGTAGGCTGCGGAATCTGCCTGTTTTCCCTCCCCTTTCAAGGAGGACAATGCCTGTTTCCACATCCCCAGGAGCCACCCGCTTGACCAGCTCCCAGAGCATTGGGTGAGTAGGAGCAGGTTCTGAATCCCACTGGTGCACACAGTATTTTCTTTCACCAGGGTATTAAAAAGCAACTAAGAAAGAGACCTCACAGATGCCAAGAACTGTTGAGCATTGAGTTGTAGCCTCCATGGTGCTTCAGTTCCTCCGCTCGGTAGATAGGCAGCGTTTTTCATGCTGTTTGACAGTTATCTCCTCAGCGGCATTACTGGGCTTATACATCTCCTTTCAGCAGCTCCAGATAGAGCTGACAGCAGGGGGATTCTGTTTTGTCTCAGCGAATGAAAAAAAAAAGGTGGTCTTTTGGCAGTAGCCAAGGCCACACTCAAGCACCAAGGGGCACAATGTCTCCTCTGTCTCGGAGAGAAAATAGCTTCTGACAGGAATCAGCTTTCAGTCAACTGCCAGGCATCTCTCATTATGGGAGGCCCGACCTGCAGGCTGCTATGTAGATAACCTGTTATCGCAGAAGATTGAATGCGGAGTTAAATTGCCTCGCGCTGCTGTTTCTGCAGGTTCCGGGGGAAAAAATGTAAAATATTATCCCGAGGAAAATTTGTCAAAGTTGGAAAAACGGAAGTTGAAGGAAGGCAGTGCCCCTCCGTGGGGGTGCAGACCCTCGGAGCCTGTGTGTGCCTCTGCTGGGTTTAATGTGCCGTTCTGGTGTGTGAGAGAGAGAAAAGCTGATCACAGACATGTTCGGTTCATTGCAACGGGCAACGCTGCGTCGGAATGAGCTTGTATGGAGTATGGAGCTGATACTCTGACTTTTTAGATTGAAATCAAATTTTTCTGATTATAACATGAAAAGTCTCGGTGACTCGTTGTTCTCTAAAAATCCACGAGCCAGCCCTCGCAGCGCTCTTCTGCAACGAGCAGCGCTGCTTGGGGACGCAGAGCTGGGGAGAGGGGACACACGGCACTTCTGCTGCGTTCCTGCTGCCCTGCCGGGCACCCGGGTTCCGTGTTCCCGAGGCATCTCGGGATGTTGCACAGGGGCATCTCCTCCACGGCTCTCAGGTGTGGGGCACGCAGCCCCACTGATAGCCACAGCCCTCCGCCTTCCATCGCAGGCAGCCGAAATATCCAGGCACTCTGAAAAAAAAAAACCCAAACCAAACCCCAGAAAGCACAATTTGCTGGGGCTTCTGCGAGAGCGATGGTGAACACAGCAGTGTCTCACCGTCGGCAGCTTTGGGCCAGCTTTGCTTAAATTTGCGCTAGTCTCAATCCAAGCGTTTTCTTTAGTCCTTGTGCCTTTGCACGTGGTGCGGGAGGGATCAGGTGCTGCCCCGTTTCATTGAGCCCTCACCCACCCAGCCCTTGGTGCCCTGGGAATCATTTTTCATTGAGGCCATATACAATTAGGGCCAACAAAGTTGGATGGGCCTATTATAGTAATTCTGTTTATGCTGACAATAAGTTATTTGACCTTCAGGCCGATCGTGTTTCCGATACGGAATGTATCAGCTCCCTGACTCACCTGCTGATAATGTGAAATCCGTTGCATCGACGTCTGGGATGCTGCTCTTGGGCGGTGTTTAGAGGCAGAGAAGGAGCATCAAGGAAGAATATCTCACCTTAGAAAAGCTTTTACATCCTCTAGTAAAAACGTCTTGAAATTAGGACATTTTTCTTTCTCCTGGCTAGGGAGAAAGGTCTTTTGAATAATTCATTCCAGATTAACTGTAGTAGCTGTTTGTTCAGGCTGCCTGGAAAGGTGATAAACCAGTTAAGAGGGGATGAAAGTAAAGCTGAAAGCTTCTGCTAATCACCTGTAGAGGCAGTTGAACATTCATAAGTCAAACTGGGATGCTTTAATTACAGCAGCATTTTGAAAAATGTGTGCCATATTAATCTGGCCGGAAACATTCTTCCAAGCTCTTGCTTCAAAGGCTCTGATTCTTCCCAAATGTTTAATGTAAAAGGGATGTCCACTCCCTGCTCCTGTACGTGTGCTTCAGGAGCCTTTGAAAGGAGGAGCCTGGTTTTTGCCGGGAGCGCAGGAAGGTTGTGTCGGTACAAGGAGTGATGCTTCACGAAGGGAAACTCGATTTCCTGCCTCTAGCTGGCAGTCAGGACTTCAGCGCTGCGTTCCTCGCTCGCCCTCTTACTCTGATTTTAAGCGAGTAATTTCTCTTTTCTGCATTCTCTGTTGATGAGTACAAATTGCTACAGGACTGTCAGGGAAGGGGAGATGTTTTTGAGGTAGTATTTATGTTTTTCCGTCTTCATATCGAAGTAAAGGCAGTAACTGTGCGGGCAAACTTCCTTTCTTCTGCCGTGCATCCGGCAGGACCCACCTGAAGTCCCCGTGTCGTGGGCTCATACCTGTATCCGTCGCAGCAGCAAACGCCTGTGCATCCCCCTCGCCCCTGTCGCTCCTTGCGCCCTTGTCTGGATCTTTCTGCACCACCTGCCTCGGGGTCTGGAGCAGTGACAAAAATAAAGAGGAGAAAACACACAAAGCTCATCACGAGTTCAAAGGAGCACGGACACTTTGTTAAATGCAGGCTCTTTGTGCTATCTTGTACATGACATAGTTTGCTGAACAATTTGGTGACTACTGTGCACTGTCAGCTCTCACTGTCTTGCCATGGGACACGGGGAGCTCTGAATGCGGTGAGGAGAAATGCTTTCATGTCACTTTTATCTGACACTGGACGCCTGAGACAAGTTTGCAGAGGTAGCGCTGAATTCTTTTTAATAAATAGTTGTGGGATCCTGCGCGGCTTCTCCCGGGCGCGTCTGTGCCGCCCTGTCTCACCAGGTCACCCATCTGAGCAAGGACCGCACCGTCCTGCAAGGTCGTCCAGCCTGTGGGGTGACTCCCTTGGGGGGAACAGTGTCCTCCCGTTATCCAGGTGGCTCTGGGTGAGACGGGACGGGGCACTGAGAAGCGTAAACCGCACAGGAGTTTGGGTTGGAAGGGACCTTTGAAGACCGGCCAGGCCAGCGCCCAGCGCCGCGCCGCCCTCACTGCGCAGGGGCTGAGGGCAGGGTGTAAGCACCTGTGGGGTTAAATACAGGTTTGGGAGGGGAAAAAAAAAAAAAGAAGAAAAAACACTCCAAAAATCTGAAGCTTCTGAAGGCTACCAGTTAACTTTGAAGGGCAGAAGTTTAAATGTTGTCTCGCAAGTAAATGTTTTTTCTCCCAAGTGATGAGCATAACACATCTATTTCTGCCGCTTCAAATTTTCGTGGGCACTCACGTCGTAGTTACCTTAATTGTCTCGTGTCCTTTCCCCACCGAAGCTTCTCAGCTCAAGTGCTGTGGCTGTGAGACTTGATAAACCTCTCTCAAAGCCAGGCTAAGTAGGAAAGTCAGTTATGATAAGGGCTGTTACGCAGCGCGTCTTCAGGGAAGCAGCTGGTCGTCTGACAGTCACTTTGAATTTTGAGCTTCAGTGAAAGAGAAAATTCACTGAAACCAACCATTTTTATTGCTGACAGTACTCCAAATTTGAGGCGATTCCAATGTTAATGCAAATGTCCTCCTGAGATCCTAAGATCTCTTTATGAAGGGTAGATTGTTTTAAAGTGGGTTTGCAGATCGAGGTTTACTGTACTGAACACAACGGGAACGTATCGGAAGATGGTGTTGCTTTTGTTCTTTAAAGACACGGAGCCAAAGGACTTTGTCACCTGTTAGCTGCCCTGCAGAAAGAAAATCCTGTATTTGCAGCCATGATTCAGGGTCAAGAGGTAAGGAGATAAGGGCCGTCTTTTGTGAATGGGAGCTTGACTTTCAGAGAGCAGGAAGTGGGAATGAATGCGGGAGAACGGCAGGAGTCAGGATGGTGAAACTCCAGCCTGCTCTCATCTGATAAGGAAGAGACACCAAACTTAACACTGACAGGGCGGCTCTGCTCGGAGGCGAAGGAGAAAGGCAGCCGCTGGCCTGCCGCAGTTTGTTTTGTGTATTTACAGTCAAAGCAATAATATCACCCAGCGTGCGTCGGCGGGAGCAGCGCTGAGCCCTGCTCCTCTCGTCCCCACGCTCTCCCTGTCTCTGGACCGCTGGCCGTGCCGCAGGAGCCTAGGGTGACGCTCGGGGAGGAGCCCACGCCGGCGTCCCCGCGTCGGGAATAGCCGCCAGCTGGGTGCGATGGCACCCGGAGCTCCCCAGTCGCCCTCTCTCCACGTTAGGCCTTTTTTCCCGTCCTGGTGACGTTTGGAGTCTGGAGGCAGACAAAACTTCCTGGTACTACAGGCGGAAGTCGGAGCGGGAGGTTTCAGACACCAGCGCCGGAGTTCTCCCTGCGGAACAACAAGCCGTGACTGTCAGCGGGCCGCGGGAGGATCCAAGCATGGAACCCGTCCTGCCCTGGGGAAGGCAGCGACGGGCTGAGTGGAGGCGCCGGGGGATGGCAGGGTACAGAGGGTGCAGTGTGGGACGCGTGTGCCGGAGCCACCCGCCTGCCCGTGCCGGGGTGAATCCCCAGGGAGAGCCCACCCCGTCGGCTCCGCGCTGCGTGGTGGGCGAGGAGAAGGGGTGCCGGGGCAGCTTCCCTTCCCTCCTCTGGCCGCGGACTGGAGCCTAAACAGAGGCTGCTCTAGTGAAAATAACACGGTGCTGCTGCAAAATCTATAACGTGATTTCAGTTTTTTCCTAGACTGTGTAAATGTAATTAGAATTTGCCTGCATCAAGCAGCAGTTCCCCAGAAAATCATCAATTAATTGATTCCAATTACTCGTAATTGTTTCTCATACATTTCAATTATTCTGCTGTGTTGTTACCAGCAGTACGAGTCAATTATACAAGTAATCAACATGCCTTTAATAACTGTCATGAAAAGAAGTTGTGAAAAAGAGTTTAGGGAGGAAGGACGACATTCTGGATGTCAAAAAGTGCCTGTTACACTGATTTATCGTTCAGCTGCAGTGATTCCCCGAGACGGAGCAAACACCCAAACTGTCCAAGGCAGATGTTATTAGGAGGCAAAGGATTCGGAACCTGAGCTAAGGGAAAGCACCACCACATCCCTGTTATTCCACAAATAATGGAAGTGGTTAAGGCTGAAAAACAAACCAGCTTACTAGTAATTAACATAAAATACATTATCTCATCACCCGTGAAGGGCGATTGTATTTATTTTATAAAAAAGGAACTCAAGTTTGCAAGAGGAGCGTGGGGGCCAGAGTTTTGAAGCCATCTGAAAGTGCTGGGCTTCCCCCTGGCCATGGTCACAGAGATCTATTGGAGATGTAAAAACAAGCGCGTGCCAGGTTTGTGCACCTCCCGGCAATTAAAGAAGTTAAAACACAAACCCATTTGAATGGAAAACGTTCCTATCCAGCGGCTTTTAGCATGGTCTGTCCCTTCCAGTTTTCTGTTGTCAACGGATTCAGCGCGTTCACACGGAAAGTCACCTTCTCACCGCAAACCAGTTCATGTCATACCTGCTTCACCTGAAATGTTGCAGCCTGGGAACAAGACGCCCCCACTGTGCGCAGCTGGACACGGGCTGCGTATTTTGCGCAGCTGCCCCAGGCTCGGTGTCTCTGGGGGCCGCTGCTGCCCGACCGGTGCCCGAGCCTCCGTCAGCTGCAAGGTTTTGGTTTTGAGGTTTTGAGATATTTTTGCGCTGGCCTGCCTGCTGATGCTGGCAACGAGCAACACGGGGTTTATTGGGCAGTGTCTCTCCCAAAAGGGAACGCGGCCACCACGGGACTCACGGCGGGATGACACGGTCCCTGCTGCTGAGTGCATCCAGGCCGAGCACTCGTGTCGCCCATCGGTGTAACCGGAGAGGGTAGGAAATATTTTTGCTAAACCCTCCTAATGACAAAGCAGTAACGCTTGCTACCGGTACTTTTTTCCATCTGTGGGTCCCTTTGGAAATAGGGAAAACACTTCTCAGAACAGCGTTGTACCGTTCGAAAAGGGGTTTCTCCTTCGAGTGGCATCAGCTTGCCATAATATTCTGTAATCTTTTTGTTGGAAATCTTTTGGCCTCGGTGGCATTATAGGGCTGGCAGCCTGCAGTCTGTGGCATTTGAGGGGTGGTCTGGAACCCAGCGCCCCCCGTGCCCCCAAGCTGCCGTGCGGCACCTGCCTCGGGGACGCCGGGACCCGCAGCAGCACCTGGAGCTCGAAAGGCTCCGTGTCCTCCCGGGGACCGGCTTTGGCCCTGCCTGGTCCCCTCAGCAGCAGAGAACACATCTGAAGATTGTGTTGACTTCCTTGCCTTAAATTAGTCTTCTCTTAGTGCTGAGTCCTCCGACCGTGGGAGATGATGCTCTGGACTTAGTGAGAGCTGGTCTCTGGGAAAGGTGGTTTCTCAGTCACGCCTCCATTCATGAGCGAATTACTCAGAAATTATTCAACAGCAAAACCAAACAAATGCTGTTTCACAGGAGCCAAGCAGCTCTGCAGGCCTGTGGCTGTTAAGCTTTAAGTTCTGGCTTTAGGAATCTGTGGACCAGCTAATCTAAAAAGAAATTCCAGTGGAAAACCGTCCACGTTGCCGAATGTGTCGCGTTAGGCTATTTCACTGCTTGTTTACAGGAGATGCTTCTTTGGAAAGGGAAACGCAGATCAGTTTTAAAGATTAAAAGCAATTTTAATATTCTTAAACATCGGCCTCAGCAACCTTTGAATTAGGCACTAATTTCACTCCATATCTTTTGCCATATAACTCAGTTTATTAGACTCCAGCTCTTCCAGACCGTGCCTATGCGCGGTGAGGCGTCCTGCCGAGCCAGCTCCCTGCCCCACGTGGCAAACAGCTCCCAGCTTTGCCCCGGCCTCCGATCCGTGCGGAAATCCGGAGGACTGAAAAGTCAGAGATTTCACAAACCAATAAAGCTAGTGAAATGATTAACAGGAAAAGCGTTGAAATGATTGTAATAGATATTTTCCTATCCACTGGAGCTGTGGTTTTATTAAGAATATTTAAAAATTGACTCTCAGCTACAGCAGCAGCTTCCACTTTAGGACGTTGTTGGAGATTTCTTGGAGCAGAGGTGTCTGCGTGTGTTGCTGCCGCAGGAGAAAGCAGTGGGGCCGAATGTGTGAGCGGCTGTGGCTCAGGGGGGGTGTTACAGCCCCTCTAACCAGCGGAGCTCGAGCGCCTGCAGAGGGGAAATGGTTCAAGTTTCTTCCAAGTCAGGTAATTTCCAGGTTTGGGATATGTCTAAGAAGTGGCAAACTCAGACTGCGTTCACTCACAAGTTGGTTAGACCTTAGAAATTCTGCAGCATTAAAAAATTATTTTTCCCTAGTTGTGCTGTTAGAGTGGAGGGAGGAAAGGAAGCTCCATTTCTTTATTGTTGTCGTTGTTGTTTACTCATTTGCGGTTGGGTTCTGTCTCTGCGCCTCTACCGTCGTCTGTAAGCAGCAGGAGGAGTTGCCTGGCACTGGCCAGTCCTCCCAGCAGCAGTCACAGGAGTTCCCATCGCAGTCATCGGGGGAAAGCCAGCCAGATCGCGCTCGCTGTTGTGACAGCTAGACTTGGCTGTGAAGTTTTAGGAGAAAAAGCCTGCGTTCTGAATGCGCTCTCTGGAGTTGGACAGCACTGAAAAATAATAAAAAAAAGGAGGTATTCATACCTCATGCTTTAAAAGATTCCCTTGTAAAGGTATTTTTCCTTAGCTCTCGTAGCTTACCTGTGCCACGACCAGCTCTTGCAGGTGCCCATCTAATTCTGATATAATGCTTAAAAACATCACTCAGGAATAAAAGAGGATTCCCCGATTCCGTTCTGGGTTCTGTACTGCCTTGCAGCGCCGCACGAGTCACTGACCCGGATGACAAAACCCTGTTTTGTCGTCTCTAACAGAGTTTAGCACAGGTGACGAATTAATATTTATGGTATGCTGAGGTATCCCTAGAAAATAGTGACACTGCTCCTAGGTAATACTGTTATTCCCATTACATGCACTTATAAACCCCAAATTCTGTTACTTTGAGCCTGTTGTGCCAAACATTGCCAGAACATGCAGGTTGCCAGAGCATGTCATATCGCCAGAATATCCCTTTTGCAGCAGGCTGCTGGTGGTTACCTGTTTAATAATCAGGTTCACTATTTTTTCCATTGGAAAAAGAATCATATAGAATCTAAATATATGCCTGTAGAATGTTGTGCTGCGCATAGATTTTTAACAGGTTTCTGACTGTCATAGTGTAATAACCACTAATTCAAAGAGGTTGTGGGCAAGATGAAAGAAAGTATTGAAAATCTAGTATTTTGAAAGCTGTCGGTAGAGAAGCATTGCTGAGGCTACTCAGTGTGGCTTGAAAAAAGACCATTATTCAGTAAAGTGATAACAGTATCTGTGATTTAATTAATATTGGTGATTTTTTTGATGTGCGGGGACTCCATTCTCAACAGAGTAAAGATGTAGCACTGAACAAAGCCTGGGGTCCTTAGGTCAGGGACTGTCACTATGGAGCTGGTATCAGTTACAGAACAGACAGGAACAGATTTCGTTTATCTGACACTGAGCATTGTGTTGGAAAAGTTGGCAGTGCTAATAATTAGAGATGTGAGTGCTCGCTAAAGAAACCCTGCTTAGCATGTAATCAATCTTTGCGGAAAAAAAAGAAAAAGAGAAAAAATGAATCAGCCCACACCTGCAAGGTTGCGGGGAACTTAAAAGGAATGGAGAAAGTAAGATCCCATCTTGTGCAAACACTAGAGGCTTTCTGAGCATTCTAACCACAGCTCTGAATATCTGGGAGAAAACAATCCGATTCACGTGCTCGGGTCAGTTTCCTGCACTGCTTTTTGTTGCTGTTTCTGGAGGGAGCTTTGGGGTGATTCGTACTCCCTAAATAACACTGCAGGGCGAGGGTTTTCAGTTCAGGATTGAGGCAGTGACAGGATTCAGAAACAACCTGGTGAGATCTGAATGTTGTCACGTTTTAGCCCTCAGGAAGGTAAGGGGGAAAGGTGTCTGATCCCCAGGGGAGGTGCTTGTGGTGCCACAATTCGCCCCTGTCCCTTGGCGGGGCAGAACATCCAGGCACCCCTCTAGCAGGGCACCCTGTGCTTTCCCTCGGGCGCTGCGGCGCGGAGCCCGCCTGGGTGCTGGACACTCACTTTCACCTCTGTTTTTGTGGGAATCATAGAATCACTTGGGTTGGAAGAGACCTTCAAGATCATCGAGTCCAAAACGCCTTCTCCCGCTCTGGAATGTTGACTAAATCTGCGTTCCTTCGTACTAAAAGATACTTGCTGCAAAGGGGGCGTTTCTTGCGGCAAAGTTTAGTGCCTGCAGGCAGATACAGCACACAAAGTACTTGGAATTTATTTGTGAGAGAGGAGGAGAGGTGCTGGAGCTATCTGCCTCCGCCAGCAGTATGTTTGCTAACATTATTTTCATGCCCAACCTTCCAGCCGTATCCTTTTCACACAGATAGTGTAAAAATTAAAAGCAGGCTAGCGAAGCACAGCTACTTATTTGCAAGGTCTTTGAAGCTGGTAAGAAAATACCAACACAGGCGAAAGTTTTTGCACTTCCCAAGCTGCAACTGTAAGAGGTCGGTGTATCAGAGATTGTCTTGAACATTCCCTGAGAGAATAATTATTTTTGGCAAACTTACATTGATCCAGTCTAACTTTCCAGCAGTGTGCTCTGCGCAGCAGGTATCCTTTGTGCTCTCTTCTATGTCTTCAGGAAACAAAACTGACGGAAAACTCAATAACGCAACTGTTTTTCCATCGATCATATTTTGCTTCAGAAAATTCAGCAGGCAGCACAGTGCTAAATTATTAACTAAATGTCATCATTCACAGGGGACGTGTTCTTTCAAATGGTCTCCAGAAAAACAAAATGGTCCTTTACATTGAAGAGACAAAGGAATATCATCAACTAATGAAAAGAACTCCTACCGTGAAAACAAACCGGAATGAGTATTTGGATTCAAGATAATTGTAGGGAGAAGGGAGAGACTGCGTGGGCGAGAGGGTATCTAGTCTGCGTGTGCTTGTTGCACCGGCCCTGTGCCGACTGCGCAGAATTCCTTGTGCCGCTGCGCTTCCCACCTGGAAGTGTGTCGGTGCCGCAGGCTGGGGCCAAGCGTGGGGTGTCACCGCGTGCCCGCGGACCCAGGTGACGGTGCAGCGTCTGTGCAGGGAATTCCGGAGAGCGAAGCCTCGTGGCGCAGCCCCTCCAGACATGGCTGAGCTGCCCCGTTGCGCTGGCATGCGAGCCCGTGCGTGGCTATCGGGTAGCGACACGGGTATTGTGACGTCTCATAAGAGCTATAGCAGGCCCTGGAGACGTTTGACATAATTTGAAAAATATGGCATAAAAAATTTCCCCAACTGTTCTAATGCCAGGAAGCCCACATCGCTTCAGTAGTAACGTAGGGGACCAGAAACAGAAAAAATGCTTCCATGTTGAGGTAATACTTCCATAATGCTTTAAATTCTGTGGCCGTACAAAACTAATGATCAGATATTCTCTTTTGGTCTTTTTGTTTTTCATTCTGGGAAGAAAAAAAGTTTAGAGAAGAAGGAGCTGGGACAAAAATTTGTGATTGTTACAAAGTGAAGTGTCGTGTAGGGATCGGGTTTTCATAATGGAGATGTGGCCAGAAAGGAGCGTTGCATTTCATGCCGGTTTCCCCTGGGAAGAGTGGCCGTTGGAGCTGGGCCAGCTCTGGGGCAGCTTGGTCTGACAACGGATGCGCTCCGGAGCTGGCGTGCTCCGCGGGACGAGGGAGAGCGTCAAGGTGTCCCGGAGACCTCCGGAGCTCTCCCAGACCTCCACGTGCGTGGCCACCAGCACTTCCAGGTTCCAGAGCACTCCTGAACCTCTGCAATTCACGGTGACACCAACCGCCGTGGCCCGTCCGTCAGCCGATGCTGCCTCCAGAGCACACGGAGGGGCAGCGACGCCGCGGAGCCCAGACAATATGGGCTTTGTGACCCGCTCGGCTGTTCCTGCTGAAGTGGAACCTTCTTTGAGTGGCGTGATTTTGCTTCCTTTTTCAAAAATCACTTTTCCTGGCGTGTTGGATGCGGAAAATTATTATCGGGTGTTGCTTTTGTTTATATCATTTGAGAAAAGTCATTATGATGTTCCTGGTCAGTTTAATCCATGCAAAATATGTCAGCCCGATGTGTTTATGTTTTCTGTTCTGTGCATTTAGGCAGCCTCTTTTACAGCTTTCAGCAGGACACTGAGTTTTTCTGGCAGCTCATGTTCTGACATGGTGTTACCCAGCAGGGGAGAAATAAAGGGAGGATGTTTAGGTTAATGTGGTTTAATAAAAGATCTGGTTTTAAGTCTGGAAAAGGCATAGAGAAGAGTCTTTATCCAGGTGTTGATTGTGAGGGATCGTTCAGTCTCCAGACTCAGTAACAGTTTTTGGATAAGAGAAAATAATATGGAAGATCGAGTGATTTTTCATAGTTTAGCTGTTGGGAGCCAAATCGTCAGACTTGTGAATTTTACAGCGCGTAGGTCCCACAAGTCGATCTTTCCTAGTTATGCCGTTAGATCATTTACAAAAGAAAAAATGTAACTGGGAACAAGATGCTCTTTTAAAAAGCGGAGAACAGAAGACAGTTAGAAAAGAGCGAACACGCCAGTCGGTATGCAAACTACATTTTAATACTCCACAGATCTCGAAGGGGTAAGAAAAGCAGCCCTAATCGTTTAAGATAAGTTGTATTTTACCAGTAGTGCCCCAGAGAGAATGTGCTCCCGAGGTGGGTTTTAGCTGCCCGATCCAGCCACCAGTTTTGATGAGCTTTTCAGTTCATCTCCAGTGCTGGACAGAAAACGTGCAGTGTTAGATGGGCTTTTGTAATACGGTGCCAGATCTCAGGGGTTTTGCTCGCTCGTTTGGTTGGTTTTAATTCCAAGCGGTGAGTTCATTTAGCAAAATCTGGCATTTGTCTGTTGCAAAGTGTTCACTTGGGACTTGCAGTGACTGGAGTTGTCCCGGGTGTGTGATGAGAGACTATGCAATTGTGACGCACTGTATTTTAAGCTTTCAGTCTGTAGAATGGGAATTTCAGGTTTTATCCTCCTCCTGTAATTATTCCAGAATGACTGCTTCCCGCGGCTAGAGGTCTAAATCAAGTCAGAGAAGAGATTATTAACACAATTTTATAGATGAAGGATTAAGAAAAAAAAAAAATCGGAGAACTTTCCCGAAGTTGCCCAGCGCGTCAGTGACACATCAGGGCACGTGCCCGAGCTTTTTCTCATCCCAGTCCAATGCCCTGAGCAGCGGATCATCTTTCCTATTCATTGCTCTAAATAGAGTGGGCTTGCCAGCTGCGAGCCCCGATAGCGAAGAACGCAGGGTATTGTTCCTATCTAGGTTTGACAGGATGCGCGATCTTTTCGGCGGCCGTTGCCTATTTTGGTCTGCTCGGCCCCTGATTTAGTCGGTAGCCACCAACACACTCCCGGTGCGTATTACGTTATGGTGACTTTGACTTAAGTCCGAGGAATTTTTCCATGCCATCTGGGTTTGTTGTTCTGTTATGTGAAATACCATTTAACAGGCCCATCCGAGTTACTCTGAAATATGCGTGCGCGCTGTGTTTGGTTTTAGCAACAGCAGCAAAGTGTGCAGAGGGTTCCCCGGGACTCTCAACATCCGCGCGCTGGTGACTTGAGACCACCTCGTCCCCACGCGTCGCGCGCTGCCCCGCGGAGTGCTCCTTGCACGTCAAGAGGAATACACGGCTGTGCCATGTAGATGTGCCATTTTCCAGGCAAAATACACCTTTGAAAAACCATCTTTAGAAGAGTAATTCTGGGTAAGCCAAGGTAAGATATCCTGGCATTGTATTAATCTCCCCTCCGGCTGGCTGGGAGCGGCTGTATTTTGGCTGTGCTGCTTTTTTCTCCCAGTGTCCGATTTGTGAGATGCAAAAGCAGGACTTTTATGTGGAGAAATTAGGAGAAAATACTGTTGCGATTTTCAGGTATGGGAAGAGAATTCCACTGCTCAGCCACCGGGAATAAGCCTGCATTTTTGTAAAGGAGAGCTGCTGGACCTTGCTCGTGTACCGGTGATGATAGGAGAGCAGCGCAGCTGTGTTCTGGATGTAGAGTGATGGAAGTGTCCCAGTAGCTTTGGTCTGAAATTACAGTAATAATTCTTAAATTATAGCAGTCAGAAGTTAATGTATTTCTGCTCAGTATTGTCAGTGGCAAACCAAAGCCCATTAATTTCCCACTCAGTGTTTGTTTGAGAAATCATCCCCTGTCAGCTGCTGCTGGTGAACTTGTCTCCTAGCTGCATTCCTAGACATGCTCTCTGTCTCCCAGCGAGGGTCCTATCCCTGCAGGAGATAAGATACAACCGGTATTCACTATGAGGTGTCAACGGGCTGCTTTATGACACATGATGAGTGATAAAGGCTGTGGGGAGGTGCTGATGTGGCCACATTAGTTAATGAGGTCATAGCTGAAGTTGCTGCCCCACTGATAACCTGCAAATCCAAATAATGTGAAGATATCAGTGGGGTGTTTAGAAGTCCTGGCCCCGTATTCTCTTGCTGTCCATCATATTCAAGCACCCAATCAAAAAGAAAAAAAAAGACGATGCCTCGGGAAGGGTAAGGCTCGTTCTTCCTGCGGCTCCCGGCGCTGGACCTGGCTGTGGGAAAGCAGTGGGGTGCGAGGGATAGCGCAGTGGAGTGCCGCGGTACAGAGCCCCGTGTTCTTCCTGGGTCTGAGAGTTGTTCTGCTGGATTAAGAGTTCTGGACCGGGCTGAAGAAGTGAGGCTTCGGCCGCCTTTGTGTGTAGCTTGCGGAGGGTGGTACCTTCGGCTCAAATGCACTAGGGCTTCGTGAAATCCACTTTTCCCCACTAAGCGCATGTCAGAGAACTCCTACCCACAGACAATGATCTTTTTCCTTGATGATTCTAAATATGCGAAGGGAACATTCCTCGTGAGTCACAAAAAAGCGCTGGATCTCAATACCAGTATTTTTAGCAGGGAGGAGAGGGGGGCTGGGCGGGAGGGACGGCGCGCGAGCATCACCCCGGGTACCGACAGCATCCTGGGCAGCGGGGAGCGGGTGTGCCCGGGGTGGGGGGAAGGAGAAAAGCAGCTTTTTAGGACACGGGGAAATGCGAGTGCCGTCGTGATTTGAGCCGTTTGTCTCTCCTCCGCATGGAGGATACTTGGCTGGTCCCTTTTCCCTCGGCGGTAGCGGTTGTTGCTTGGCAGCTGTCAGAGCCCTGTACGAGGGCATTGTACTTGCTTTATTCAGAAATCACGTGTGATCGCAGAGATTTGAAAATCATAATGTCACTTAATAATAAAAAATGCCTGTGATTTGGAAATCTGTTAAAATGTGCTGGTTTTTCCCCTTTTTCTCTTCGTAAACAAGTCAAGACCTGGCAACGTCTTGTCGTGCTGGTAGTGAACTTTGTGTCCTTCTCTTCTTAGCAGCTCAGGTCTAATTTATTTAATCATTGGAGCAAACTTTCAAAGTGCTCCGTGCCTCCTCTTTTGTTTCTAAGGTTCAGATGTATTTTTAGCGCTTGTTACTGAACTGGGTCTGTGCATTGGAGAAGAATTAATTATTGTTTTGGGTTTGTTGTTATTCAGACGTTCAAAAAAAGGGGGATTTGCAGACTTTGAACACCTCAGGGGCTTTGTTATGTGCCGTTTGTATGTTGTTGGGGTTTTAATGATGATTTGGTTTTTAATATAAATTCAGCCGCTGTTGAAAGGTGATGGCCCCACCAAATAAAGTCCTCGGTTACCCACAGACCAATTTGAACCTCGGTAGCGGCGCAGGGGTCCCCGGGAGGCCCCAGCACTCCGCCTGGGGGCTGCTGCGAGTCGACCAGCTCGGAGCGCGGGGGCAGAACGCCCTCTCCGTCAGGAGGGAGGAAGTTCGGGTTAAGAACTAAACTTTCCCCAAACACTGTGAAAGTAGATGCAGTTCCCCCCTTTTTAATAAACAAAAGTTAGTGATTCCATCAAGCTACTTTTGCATGTTGGTAGCCTCCAGCGTTCCTAAATAGAGTGTTTACCAGTTGATCACCGTGCTGTATTAACATATAACCAGGCTCGTACTAATGGCAGGAATCCTTAGAAAAGATGAAGTCTCGATCTTGTTTATTACTTCTGTTTAAATTTTGTACACGTGGAAGAAAATAAATAGGTGTAATCTGAAAGTTCCCTGCCAGAATTATGAAATGGAGACGCGAGAGCCGCCGCAGCAGCAATCCTGCTGGTCCTTTGGCTCAAATCAGGGGAAGCGCTGGGGGTGGGGGGCAGAGGATGCTCCTCTGGCTATTTGTGCCTCCTGCTCCCACCCTTGGGCAGCTCATCCTGGGCTGCTGCAGCTGCTGCTCCCAACAGGGATATTTTGGCTCCGGAGATTTAGGGGAGCATAAAGCTTTCCTGCCTGGAAGAGCAGCTCAAACCCTCACGTCCTGGCCAGTTACAGCGTGGCCCCGGGTCTACCCAACCTGTGAAAAGCCGTGTTTTGAAAAGGCTTCAGTCTCCAAAGTGCTAAGTACAGAACTTCTGCCTTTGCCTTCGGTGGGAGCTGCTAAGTGCTCACCGCTGCTGAAAATAAGCCAATTTATTCCAGTCTTAACAGTTTTAGGAACAGAACTTCACCTGCCCATGTTTGTGGATTTTAGCCATTTTCTTCAAAGAAGGAGGAATCCCTTCTGCGTTTGGCATGCAGCAGCAGCTCGCTGGCATTGCACCCTTCTCACCAGCACGCTTTGTACTTTATAGCAGGCCAGGTGAGTAACGTGTAGTGTTTTAATGGCCCAACTGGTCCCATAAAAGGTGTCACAATCCATTAATCTATTTCCCTGTATACTTGGTCTCGAGGAGTGACAGCATCGAACCTTTATATTTAGCACGTAGCTATTTTATAGCTTTTCTTCACAGTACACAAGCCAGGTTTCCCACAGCACTCCTGTGATTCCGGAGCCAGGCCTGAAACGTGAGCTGGGGCTCGGAGCTGGCTCCTGCCGGTCCTCCGGCTACTGCCCCTCTCGTCACTCTGCCTCCTCTTCCTCAGGGGGACACGGAGCCGCTGCAGCGACGGCGAGGGGCTCCCCCACGGCAGGGCAGGTCCCCCGAAACGCCGCGTCTGCCCTGCACGGGCACCTCCTGCTGCGGTGCTTCTCCCAGTGCTGAGGGGTGGGGAGGGAGCGCTGGGATTGCTGTCTGGATTATTAGGCTGTACGGAACGTCCTGGGATTTTAATTGGTGGTGATGGCTTTATTTTGTCGGAAACATGATGTTTCTCATGAGACAGGCGTGTAATCTCTTACTTAATGCTCTCTAAGACTGTTTTCTGGATAACGGAATAAATACCCAGCCTTGCTGAAGTTCCACACTCTTCACTAAGGTGAATTTACCATCTCCGTGTGGTTGGTTTGTTTTTTTTCCGTGGTGGAGAGTAAGTTCTTCTGTAATCCTCAGCCCTGCACAGAACCACAGGCAGAACTGGGGAATGGTGGCTTGGGGTACTGTTTCAAGGATCGTTAATATTTGAAACCTCTGAACACCAGAGAACGGAGCGAGAGGGAGACAATTAGCAAGTACAGGGCCAGGAGTCAGACGGGCTCCGGCACCACGTGAAATGTTCTTGACCAGCCCTTCGTGCTTCCTCACCTCCTCACACCTTTTGGAGCCAAAAGCTCGCTCTTGGCCCTCTTCCCTCCAGCAAAGCTCTGTGAAGCTTTGGCAGTTTCTCCTCCTCGGCCACCACACAGAGCACACACCTTCCTACGGGGCAGCTGCTGCGCTCACCCCTGTGCCTTGGCCATTTCCTCTGTGCTCTTATCCTGAGAGAGAAATGGGAAAAAACCCCACTCTTTTTGCTAGGCACGTTGTCCCGAGGTCTTCAGGCACAAATGCGTCCCTGCGCTCAGGACTTCCAAGCACAGCATCCTTGTGTTTCCCCCCCAGGTTAGTTCAAATGGAGAGTGCTGAATATTTAATTACGCAGATTATGATACCAGCCTCGCCTGGGAGATCATCTACGGTTCTTTACCGTGAGTCATTGATCGTGCACATAAGAAAGATGCTGTCCTGCTGTGCCAGGGGTCAGGAGGCGACGCGGGATCCAGCCCCGCTACGCTTGGAGCTCTCGACGTTCCTGCTGAGTTCCTGGGGACCTCAGTTGCGCCTGTGTTTTGTAATGAGGTTTCCAGCCATCCAGAGGTGACACTGACGCTATGAACTAATGCGAGGCACCAAACAACAGTAATGACTTACGGTGCCTTTCTCTGGGTGGCTTATTGTCCCTGATTTCTCTCCTAAAACTGTTTTGGCACGTTTTTCCAGAGCCTACTGCCCTGTCAAGCACTAGCGTTACCTGCTCTGCTTTTGGTCTTATTTTATCCTTCTAAAATTTTTGCTATTAGACCGTAAGTACTTCGCACCCTCAGGTCTTTGTTACTGTCTCGTACAGTCTCCTAACCTTACCTGCTTGGGCTTTGAAGCGAGATTTTCTGTTTGAATCATTTTTGGACACAGATTTTAAAGAAAACCTCGCCCGGTTTCGTGGCTGGTTTGAGCGTGAGTTAAACTGTGCTCTCGTGTACCTCTGGCCTATCATTCTATTCATTCTCTCCTTTTTTTGTACCTCGCTCTTCCTCCCTCCATGGGCCCAGCCTCTGTGATTAAGTCTGCAGCTCTCCTGCTGTTTTTAATAGGGCTGTGGACCTGACCATCTGATGAGAACCAAACTGCACAGCGTGCTCCTGAATACTTTCACTGGAATCTCCTAATGCAGGGTATTAATCATTACTGTCAAACCATTCAGGCCCTAAATATGTCCACCCAGTATAAAATTATACTAAACAGGAGGGGAAAAAGGACTTGGCCCATATTACAAACAGACATCAGACGGTCCCCTGACTTCTCAGGCACGATGGCCGAGGGCACTGTCCAGTGTAACGAACAATGGCTTATTCAGCACGGGCTAGTTGTGATTGACGTCCATAAAAGTTGCAGAAAATAAGCATAATGAGTTAAAGGAAATATAGAAAGGCGTGGCTTCCTCTTGCATTTACTAACACAAATTCCTGGGAAATAGTTTGCTCGTGTACATAGTTCAGATGCATCTACCTTGGTGATTTTAATAAACACTTTGTACAGTTGGGTCTTCTTTTGCTGCGATTAGAAAACAGTAATTGCTGAATTAGTTGCTGTCATACTGAGTTATTGTATATACAGAGCTCGGGGATTTCTTGCTTCATTTTATCACTTGAATTTGCTCCTGGGAAGTGCAGAGCACACAGCGTATTAGTAAAGCATGGGGTTACTTGACAAGTCTCAAGAAAGGTAAGGCTGTTTCTCTGTTAGCTGTGAATTAGACATGTATGTTTTAAACTATATTTGTTCTTGATGTTTCTAAGCTGCCAGGGAATGCAGCCCCTAATATTAGAGCGCGTCTTTTTTCTTTTTTTTTTTTTTTTTCCAAAAGGCTGTTTCTAATTCTCTGCAGTAAGAATGCCTTTATTCTTTGGAGTTGGTAATAAAAGTTAATCGAGTGTAAAATAAAAGTTACATAAGGTGAGTGGTAAAATTTTATTATTACTGATGTAGGATTTATTGATGACTCCATTCGGTGTTATGGGCTATGGCATACCACCAACCCCAGCGTGCTCCCCTGCCGGTCCGTTAAGAGGCTGCGCTCGGCGGCGGCTGGTGCGCGGGGGTCCCTGGGGACGGGGCTCCACTGCTCCACGCTGAAGCTCTCGGATGTGCCGGGCAGGGACGGCTCTCCGGCCACCGGTTCCTCTGTGCTTAGGTGAGACATTTCACTGGCCGTTGAGGGGACGTGCAGGTTGTTGCAGTGAGGCCGCTGCTCCACCTGCGTTTTGCCTGGCGGCACGGCGAGGTACGGCCGCTAACGACGCCTGCGAGCCCTTCCCCGCGCAGGCCAGCGGTCTCTCTCCCCACCACGCAGACTTTTGCCAAGCCAACCTCCGTAAGTAACTAGCCCAGAGCCTACTGATCCAGGATCCTTTTGCACAGGCTGAGAGGGAGGGATACGGCTACAAGCACCCGGTCCTGCTTCAGCGCCTCGGCGACAGACAAAGGGTTCCCACTTCTCAGGACAGGTTTTTTTTAGTTGCTTTTCAGACAGTATGTCTAGGTCTTCACTAGTCTTTCCCTTGCCTATCAAAATAACACAGAAACACAGTAAAAATAAAATAAAACATCCGTATATATTGCTGTGTACAAACTGAGTAAGTTAGCTTCCTCTCACGCCTGTCATTATCTGTATTAATTGGTTCGAGTGGCTGATATGGTAATGTGATCATTAGTGGTTTATACATCTAGTTCCATACACTACTGATTTAATGTTCTTGTTTTACATTCGGTCGTGTCTGATAAACATGGCTTAAAGTGTCAGGGTATCTGGCATTCCTGAAAATTTTGCTAAGTTTTTCTTTCTCTAATAGCTTTTACATTTGTTCCTCTAAAAGCCGATTGAAGCAACAATGACAAATAAATAAGCCAGCTGATACTGGAAAGAGCAGTAACAATGCAGCGTTTCCTACCCTGCCTTGCATTTCATATTTACCGTGCTGTGAAAAAAAACCCAAATCCTCCCAGAATTGTGGTGCAGTAGGTTAGTTGCCATTGATCTCGGCAAGAACGCTTAAACCTGCCAACTGTGTTATATGCTTGAAGTCTAGACAAAGATGTAGCAACCAGGCATGTTTCAGCTGGATTTTGTTTTTGAAATTAAGTAGAGATTCCAGAAATTGGGCTGGAGGTCAGCGCTCAGAAACAAGAACTTCACAACTCTCCCTAAGAAGACGCATATTGTTTACTTATCTGAGAGGGTCCAGCTGCCAAAATAAGGGATTTAGGGTGGGAATAAGAGAAGAGCCCTCTTTCCCTTCCTCTGTCACCTCCGAGCGGTACCACCGAGCGCTGGAGGAAGGAAGGGGCCGTTTACACTGTCCCAGCGACACCAGCCGAGCTCTGGGGGCGCAGGAGGTGCTCGGGCGGGCAGAATGGTCCCGGCTTTCCTTGGCAGCATCCGTGGAAGGATGCGGTTTCCAGGTTTGAGCTCAGTTCTAGCAGCGTAACAGGACTGTGGGACTTCAGGGACCGCTGACACGATTCAGACAGAACCGCTAGTAGTGACCGGCACCTTTGGGTTCCCCGCGTGTGGGTGCTTCAATCCAAGAGGATACGACAGCGCCGGAGCTCCAAGCGAGCCCAGCGGAGCGCAGCTGCGTTTCGGTGTGGGACAGGGCTCAGCCAGCACCGGGAGTGTAGGTGAACGTGGGAATCACACAGGCGTTTTGGAGCGGGTCAGGAAAGGCTACATGCCCAAGTTCACCGCTCTAAAGCGTCGGGAGCCAGAAATATTGAATGTCAGCGTATCAGTGCATTCTTCCCTGGCTTGCTCTCGGGTGCTTCTGTGCTCAAAATCGTCAGGGAAAAAACAGTGTGGAGGAGGGACCGGTGTTGTCAAATAAGTTCCAGTGGCTGCAGTCGAATTCTGTGAGGAGGAATTAAAAATGGAGGTGAATTTCCACCCCACACTTGCAGACAATGAGGGTGTTTTAGCAATCCCGGCGTCACAGTTTATTATAGCTCATACTGTCCTCTGTCTGCACCACTGCCACTGTCTCCCAGGCTCTTCTCCCTGATGCCTTTTCCCAATCCATACGTTGGTTTCTCCCATCAGTGCTGGGGCTCGTTGGCTTGACGTTGGTGCTCTGCCCTCTCCGGTGCCCTCGGGGGGCTGGCACTCCGGGCTGCGACTCTCGAGTGGAGCCTCTGCCGGCCCAGCTGCGCCGCAAGGAACTCCGGCTTAGTGCCACGCGTGTCTCTGGCTCTGGAAAACCTTTCTGCTCTCCCAACCCAACAGCCGCGCTCTGCTGTTATCCCTTTCGGAGGGTCCGTGTCTGCGTTCCCTGGGGCTGCTCTGAGAGGCGCTGCCGGTGCCGGCCCCGGCTTTGCCCCGCGCTGCGCTGGGGAAAGGGGTGGTTGGGGTCGGCGCCGTGAGTTCCCCCTCCGTGGTTCACATTAACCCTTCTCCGTTATGGCCGGGATGTTTCTGCCCCGTCTCTCGCACTGGCACCCGGACGGGGGGTCTGGCAGGTCCCCGCTGTCCCCAGCCCCCTGACCCTGCTGTTTGTGACCATCCCCAGCCATTTCTGCGGAGCCAACAGTGCTTTGAACGAGGGGACCCAGGCTGGGTTCACGTGAAGCAAACCCTGCTGTACTTAATGGTACGAGTAGTTACTGGAGATAATTTGACCTTACGAAAGGGAATTATATATGATTTTTATCTTATTTCTTTGCCCTACAAATTCTCTCCAGTGCGCGCGATGATTCATACCAAGAGAGCGGCGAGGATATCATGCAATTCAAACCATTTCAAAGGAAATGGCCTCTCAGTGCCCTGAATGAAATAGAAAATTGTTAATAGCTGAAAAATGCCGAAATGTTCCCTTCTGAAAAGTCGTTGTGAAACAATTATAACCGCTAGTGCTAATATTGCCAGCTTACGCTTTCTTTTAACGAAGGTGAACGGGGGGGAAAAACCCCATTTGCCAAATGCAGTCTTTAGAAAATAGAGAATTACTATTCTCCGAGATCAAAAGATCGATGGCTGAAATTAAACGCGTGCCTGAACGTTTCCATCCCGCACACCCCCAGTGCACGTGGGAAGCGAGGCACGTTGGTAACTGGGCTTACTTGGTTTTACCTGTTCAAAATGCACAGTGTTGCTGGTTCCAGTTACGTGTCTCTTTATCAACATTTTATTGATCCTGTGTTGCTCTCGTAAGAGGATAACTGATGTGTATTAAAGGCCATTTCTTCCATCGGTGTCTGCACTAGTGTAGCGTGTTTCCATAACTGTATTATTAGTTTTGTCCAGCCTGCAGGAAAAAGTGATACTGTAGCTGGCATCCCAGTGTTAGGTCATATTAAAACCATCTGTAACAAATCTTTATTTGCAGTTACTTTGGAGTTCAGATTTCAGCTTCTACTCCACCTGTCATCAGTGTTTATCCTCATAAACTTTCACAGCTTCTTTTATTCTGTTTCTTTTTTTTTCCTTCTGAGAGACCTTTTCATGGTTTTTGGCAATCCCGTGCTTACTTTGCCTAGCAAAATTTCACTCTTCTTGATTTAGAAAAGATGCAGGTTTAATGCGTCTACAATATCTGTAGGGGAATAAAATAATGTGAGTTCCAAGAAAAAAATAGCATTGTTGCTGGTTATGATTTCTGTGGCACAGGAAAATGAAATCTTTGGGGGAGTTGTCTGTTAGAGAAGCGTGGTTTTGTTTTGGTGCGGGTCAATAATTCTGCTGGTGCACTGTGCACAGCTGTGTAAAGAGAAGTCTTAACAAATTTTAAAGCTGGGTTCATTCAGATCTGTTTGGTTTGCCAATTAAAATTAGAGCCAGTTGATTTTAATAGTGATTAACAAAAGGTAAGAGCATTATCAGTTAAGGATGCGGTGTGTATTTCAGGGAGCTATTAAAAAAACTCTTTACTTGGCATCATCTGGGGTAGATTGTTGCAGGAGCAGCCTTAGTAAAGCTGGTGCTTGTGACTCGAACCTCGCAGGGAGCACTTCGCTTGCTGAGACCACTTTGGGCTGTATCTGACGAAAGGGCAGACAGCGCAAATGCCGCCGCTGCTGTCGGCGAGCCTCAAACACGTCCAGTTGTAGACGCCGAACCTTGTTCATCCTAAAGGATTCGTATTCTTAAAAAAACCCTCCTTAGTCTTCCATATCATTTGACTTTGAAAACTGAAAATTTCTCATATATATCCTTAAAACAGCTGTTGTCATCTCGGATTGCTTCTTGTGTGGGAGACGTTAGCGGTCCCGCGTCCCGCTGCGGTTAGGGGAGGGCTGAGCGTGAAAGCCCCGTTCAGAGCAAAGGTGACTGTGAGGACAGTGTGGCTGAGGGGATCGCGCTGCGACGGCTGTCTCTGAACAAGCTGGGTTAGAAACTTGCCTTTCGAATTCATCTTTGACCTCTGCGGTGGACAGTGGCCGGTGTCCTGCGAGGACCCAGCCACTCGGAAGCGGCAGGGAAGCGTGTCTGTCCCGGCAGCCACCTCCGCCTGCCCAGGACACCCGTCCCTACCGGTGTCCTGCTGGGCAGGGGACAGTGGCCTGGGAGGCCGTGGGGACAGGGGGTGGTGGCAGAGGGGGGGGTGCCCTGGGCTGGGTGCTGGTGGAGGGGCAGGGGCGGCTCTCGGAGCCCCACGGAGCAGCCCCGCGTTACGTGGATGTGCTCTGCACCCAGCGGCCACCACCGTAAACCCGCGATTCCTGCCCCGACCTTTGAAACAGGAATGGCTTTTAATGCGTTTAAACTCTCGTTTATTACTTTGTCAGTATCCACACTGATGGAGAAGTGCTGCCTTTTTATCGATGCTATTGACGGAGTGGGAGTTGGGGTTAATTTGTGATCAGATGATCTTACCGAAGGGTGGACCTAGCTGTGTTTCCTCTGAGGCACGGTGATCTCGGAGGTGTTGGCTTCCTGGAAAATAATGAAGACGCGTTGTTTAAAAGTAAGCAGTGGCTCCGGGGCTTTGATTTTAGTGTCTTGCTTGAGAAAAGGGAGGCTGCTTGTCGCTTCCTTTGATATGTCTCGTGCGTGGCTGCACACGCTGCCTGGGCTTCGTCAGGTGCCACATCAAACGCGTCGGAGCACTCAGCAGCACACACATAAACCCACTGGCATTAGCAGCTTAAAAACTTTGATAATTAGGAGGTCTGTTTTCGAAACTGCTCGGTATATATAAACTTATGTGGATTGGGCTCGTACACTTTAAGAGAAAAGTTTTAAACCCTTTTTTTCTAATTTATGCTTTTTGATCAACCGCCTTGGTCTGCCAGGCAGGACCGTTTTTACATGTTGATGGTGTCTGACTGTAGTTCATGCTGGCAGATTGTGGTGAGCAAAGACGGACGTGCCAAAGGAAACAGACATTCTACTGTATTGGAAGAGCTGCGGTTTCAATAATTCTCTATAAAGTGTGTTTTCCACTGTGATATCTGCTGTTGTTCTTTCAAGTGGGGTCTAGGGAACAGTTAATACGCACATGTTTTCTCTCAGAGTTTCCAGAGCTGCCCAGAGAAGTAAAGCCAGTAACTAACATTCCTGTATCAAAGTATGGTACAATCTTGAAGGAAATAGGACGCTCTGACAGCCGCTGGGGGTTTTACCAGCTTCTTAGTAGTATTGTAAACACAGCGGGAAGCGAGTGACTGATTTGAGGATCACATAAAATCATATTAAATGAATGAACCCTTGGAAAGACAGCAAAACAAAAGTTATTCTAGAGAAAATTGCTCTCAAAACAGCTGATGATCGCGGTCATTGAGATTATGATGATACATGCTTGTGTAAATAATTTGTCACGTTGACAAGCTGCAGCCAAAGGAGAAGGACCACGCTCCGGCTCCTCGTAAATTGGGTCTGCCCAGTATCTGGAGTTACCGTCCCCTTTCTGGTCTTTTCCTCCTTCATCTCTTCTACTGCGGTGCAGCAACTGTGAGCATCCCGAGGTGACGGGCGAGTGTTCCAGCATTTCCTCCAGTCTGTCGTAGGAACAGTGTGTTTTTCACCTTGAGACGTATTTTATTTTCTCATGCATTGCTGCGTTTGAGCTTTTCATTATTTTTGGTGACACTTTCTGCCTCTTGTCCCACAAATCAAGTTTGTAAGCACTCAGAATGTCCTAATTCAGCTGATCCCAAATCTCCTCATCCTTTTAAATGACTGGCGTAGCAGTACCTCATCCTCCGGCCAAATAGAAACACGTTTTTGTTGGACTTGCTGTTCAGTCCAAGCAGAACGAAGCAGAAGACCGGCTTGTTAAAGAAATGGCTGGATAAATAGCACGTAGCGGAGCTCCGCCGTGTGCGCAGAGCTATGTGGGGAGATAAGAGCCTTCCAAAGGTTTGACATGAGAGCAGTGGGGTTGCAAACAGCGAGCAGGCAGGTTGCTCGCCCCGCGCTCAGCGTGCTGTGGTTTGGTACCAGAAATGCCGTCGCGTCGTGGGAAATACTGTGCAGGCACCTTCCTCTCCACCCGCGCTCCGGCGGACGGGGCTCTATCCGGAGACTGAACGCTGGGTGGAAAGGGAGGGTAGTTAATGCCCGGGACGTGTACACGTCTAAAAAACAATGAATTCTGGGCGGTGGGTAGCACACCTACCTTTGGTGAGGCCGATTTTGATCACTTCATTAGCTTCAGCCCCACCATGCCTGCTGCGTTTTTTTGTCTCCCGTGGGAGACACGTGCACCCGACCGACAAGACAAAGAAATTACACAAAATGCTGCTGAATGTGAATGAAACAATCTGTAGTTAAAGGGACCTCTGTGAAGCCCTTTAAAGTCTATCAAGTTTGTAAGTAGCCTTGTTCATCTGCGCCTTTCCTGGTGCCAGCCAGAGGGAAGGGGGAAGCAGGGTGGAATTCTCTAGACGGCAGCAGAATGGTGCAGCTTCCCAGTAAAGGTGTCGGCACAAGCCCGAAATTTCCAGCTTGGTTTTCAGTTAAGCAAATGGATGTTTTAGATGTTTAAGCTGAGCTCTAGAGCTTCTTCTGTCACCACTCCATCTATGTTGGCTTTCTTTTGATAGATAAGTAAATACATACATGTATGTGTGTGTACATATGAAAAAAGTAATTGCTGTCGTCTGTCTTTTGCGATTTGTTTTCTTGTTTCATGGTTCTGTTTGGGGTGAGCGTGGAGAGGCGGGGGAGCCGGCTGCGGCCATAAAGTGGACAGAAAACAAGCTTCATCTTTGTAACTCAGAAGAGTGCATTATGGATGTTTTTAATCTCTTTGACCTTGTGGCAGAGCAAGAGGGAAGTGAAGAAATTGTGACAAACACCAGCTCTTTAATGCCAGGTTTGTTACTGCTCGGAGTGCCCTAAGGGTTAATGTAACAGTTTTAAGTCCTTCAATCACACCCACCCCCAACTACAGAACACTTCCAAATAATCCCTTTATAATAGACCCTTTTCCACAGATTGTATCTAACCCATGCATTAATGGGGCCCATTGGTGTCAAGCATTTCAACAAATACGGGCCAGCCGACGGCGCTGGGAGCCCCTCTTTCTGGCTGCAGACGTTAATGATCTTTTGCCCCTCTGACTTAGCTCCCCTGCTGCAGGGACAAAATTAAACTACCGCGGATGGCAAAATAGTTATTTGCTGCCCAGGCAATTACATACTTCCAAAACTCTCCATCGCGGAAGGCCAGATGGACTTTATAGAAACCAGACCCAGGCCACAGTTTTAATTATCATAGTCCTGTCAGAAATGAGTGAAATTCTGAATGACCGCATGAAACGAACCAAAAGCCTTACACATGGATTTTTTCCTCAATAAAATTTTATGGCTTCTTAAAGAAACAGCATTCATATACTTTACGAGGCCTAATCATTCACTAATGCCTATATTAGTGCACCTGTGGCACTCGGCCCCATGGAAATTACAGCACTGGTCTCAGCTATGTTCTCGTGCGTGTTATTGCAAACCCCTCGTCAGAAGCGCAGCACATGTTCAGGGATAAGCTGGGTTCGTTTTCGTTAGCGAGCAGTCGTTGTAATAAGGTACAGGGCTTTGGGGACCTTCATCTGCTGAAATTTTCGTTTCATTGCGTGGATAAGACTTTTATAAATAAGACGACCCTTCGCAACACAAGTATATGTAAAATTTGCCGCGGGGCGGTATGCTCGTTTGAAGGGGCTGGACGTGCGGGGCTGCTGTGCTCATTCAGTGAGAGACATCGTTCCTCAAAGCGCTTTTCCCCCCCGAGCAGCAGCAGCAGCACTTGCTGGGCGAGCGCTGGAATAGCCCACGGCTGCTTCCGGAGGCGCCAGCCATCGGCCCCGTGTCACCCACCTGCTCAGCGCCCGCCACGCGGCCCCCGTCGCCAGCGCAGGTCGTTCTGATGGCAAACGGCGCTGTTCTGCGCGCTGGGGTGGCCCCGGGGTGCGGAGGGACATGGGGTCCGGCCATGGGGTGGCCCTGGGGGGTGCAGAGGGGTGCAGGGTCCGGCCATGGGGTGGCCCCGTGGGGTGTGGAGGGGTGCAGGGTCCAGCCATGAGGTGGCCCTGAGGGGTGCAGAGGGGCGCAGGGTCCAGCCATGGGGTGGCCCTGGGGTGCGGAGGGACGCGGGGTCCGGCCGAGCCTCTGGAGCGGGGGCTGCGTGTGGGGGAGGCAGGCTGACCCCTTCTCTCTCCTTTCTGGCTCTGGGCTGGAGGTCCGGGCTGACGCCTCTCTCCTGGTGTCCTGTTCTGTCCGGCTCCGGTCCCTAAAGGACCAATAGATGTGCCACAAATTTAATTGCTTGAGGTTTTCCCCTGTGGATAATGAGTCTAGTTTCTGTGAGAGCCCTCGTTTCATCAGTTACGTTTATTGAAAGCAGGTGGCCCCATCATTTTATTTTGCCGCAACATGTTTAATCCCACGGAAGCTGCAGGAGCCACCTTGTCCCGCTCCCTGACCAGTGCAGGGTCCCCAGGGAATTTGGGGCAGATCTGTCTGACCTGTTCCTGGCAGAGGCTCCGCGGTCTCTCCAGGTGATTGTCCTTCTGCGTGTCCTCATGTCTGAACTGAAGGTTGTCATTGCGTCCCATGGCTCGGTCTCCTCGAGGCTGAACAACTCCAGCTCTTCCCAGCTTTCCTCGCCACGGTGTTTCCAGACCTCGGCTCCTTCCCCTGCTCAGTCCTGGGCTGTCTCTGGTTTTGCTGCCCTTTCTTGGAGCGTGCTGCCGCGTCGGTGGCCGTACCAACGCTGCGTGGGGTGAAAGGCTGCTTCGTCTCTCCTGAGGGCTGCGGTCCCTTTGTATACCCCGATATGCTGTTACTCCGCGGAGGAATTGTAATTCTGACCAACAGGGAAAGCGTTTTGTTTGTATGAGGAGGGGCTGGGCTGTGACAGACCTGACCCGGGGTGGCATTTGGTGGCTCTGGCCACCGGTGTCCAGAGCTGCGTCCCCCCGGCTGCCAAGCAGACGTCGCAGCCTCAGGTGAGCCCGTCGTGTCCTGCCTCTTCGCTCGTCCCGCGCGTCCCTGGCAGACCCTGGGGCTGATGCGACCGGCGCCACCAGCTGTGGTCAGGTTTGGGGGCGGCGGGGAAGGAGCGCTGGGATGGGAATTCCCAGCCGCTTTCTGGCTGCATCAGCCCGGTGTAGGATGAGCGGGTCCGGGCTGGCTCGCAGCGGGGGGAAGGTGGCACCAAGGAATGCCTCTCCTCTGGTTGTTAAAGTCAAATTTGCTAATGAGGTCCACTTCAGGACGTGCTGACAGTCACAGAACATACTGGGTGCGTTAGCTCCAGCGCTGCTGGAATGAAGTCAGCTTTCTCTCCCTATGCTTTCTCATTACTTCATGCATTTGGCAGCTGCTAACAGACTGGACAGGCTTAGCCAAAATAAGAACTGATGTAGAAACATGGAAAAGACTATTTAGCATTTCCAAACATTCTTCCTGGGGAGATGGCAGGAGGGGGAGGAGGAACCCTCCGTGTCTGTGTTTTCTCTCTGCGGTGCTCTCAGATGTGGGCAGCTCTTTGCCGGGGAGGAGGACGGGGAGGGCTGGCGTCTCCACCGGGCACGTGCTCGGCTCCTTCCAGCCCGGCTTCGTCCCCAGTGCCAGCCCAAGCCCCATCCCCAGTGAGCTGCCCGCATGGCACTGGGATTGGGATTGGGACTGGGGCTGGGGCTGGAGGTACAAAGTGCATTTGTATTGAATACATTGGTTCCAAAAGGGGCTAGTAGGAAACAGAGAATATTTGGATAAACTTGCTGGCCCTCAGGACTAGAAAAGGACTTTTGTTCGTCTAAAGAAAAAGACCGTTACATTACCGTGGGATGACTGGATCCGGTCCAGTAAAAACTGAACTTGAAATATAAAAAATGATTAGGAGTGTCAAACGCAGGATCTCTTACGTGAGGTCAGATATTTATTTGTATTTATTAGAATGTGAGATCTACATCTACGGCCTAGCTTTGCTCTGAAGCGACGTCTCTCTTCGGAACAGCGTTCCCACGAAGCCAGCACCGTGCCAAGGAGGGGCGGCAGGTCGGGGCTGCTCCGTGGCGCCGTCCCTGCGCGTCCCTCCCGGCTCCCCGGCATTTCCCCGGCTTGCTCAGGTTCTGGCTGCCTGATTCCAAGGGACGGGGCCAGTGTCCCGGAGCGAAACGCCTCAGTTCAGCACGATTTACCGTGTCCGTCGTGGAACTGCCGCGCGCGGCGTGGGGCCGCGGGTGCCAGCCTGGCTGTGCCCGCGGGAATTTGCTGAGTGCTTTGTGCCCACCTGAGTGTCCCTGCAGCTGTTTTCCAAGTGGTCCCTCCATCCCAGGAGTGGTTTGCAACCAGTCGCGTGGTTATTTACAGCCTCCTTTTCCCTCTTGGAAAGGGAGAGGACACTGGCAGAGCCCTGCTGCCAGTTAACTCTCCCCAGTCCACCAGTAGCTGTGTACTGGTGCACGCTGGTCGTCACGGGCAGGGGGGGATGGGGGGAGCTTTGTCCTCTCCTGGCGTATTTCCTGAAGTTGGCGGTGCCACCGCGCAGCCGGGATGCAGGGAGGTAGCGGGTTTGGATGGAAGAGGTAGATTTGGGAGTCGAAGCAGCGGGAGAAGAGCCGAAGCCGTATGACCTCACCCGCGAGGTGCAGCCAACAGATTATTGAGTCCATGCGCCTGCTTAGGGCTTTTTTTTTTTATGATATGCTTCAGTGTAAAATGTAAAAGACATATTTGGTGCAAATGTTTTCCTAAGATTTATTTTTATCTAATCGCTTATGAAAGTTTTACTGACTTTAAAGAACAGATTTGCTAACCACCCATAAACCACGTTTTTCTGCTTTAATTAAACCATTTTTGTCCATGAGGTTTTGTTCACACACTGACAACATCAATATAAATATATCTCTGCCAGAGTAATTAATAAAAGCAGGCAGCTCAAGGGAAAAAGCATATGTGTCCTATCATCTTTGTAGACTCTCCTATTGTATAGTTCTTCCAAAAAAAGTTAAGAATTGCCCCAATTAAAATGTTATGTAGCTTATGTATGTTCACATTTAATTTGGTATAATTGAATTTATGTTCATCCTTAGAGAACTCATGGAGCTGCCAGATACAGGCAGGAATCATTTATACCATGGAAATACTATGCTATTAGATTTTTTTAAGGGCTGCAGGATTAGGTCTCCATAAACTGTTTCAACAGCATTTCAAGGCTTGGACAGTTGCTTCAACTTACTGGGTGGGTATTTGCAAAGGGAATGAAGACAATACTGTTATTTTCAGTGCACGTTTCGCTTACTTTGCGTGCTAAAGCACTGCTAAAAATGTGGTATGGTGCTTCCTACTTAGCATAAAATTAATACCTTTTATTATGGTTGAAAGGAATTTCTGAAGTCCAGTGTTCTATAATCTATGATTTTTAACTTCAAAATAAGTTAAGAAGAAAGCTGTCACAAAAAAAGCGTCTCCATCTCTCAGTGAAGAAGACTTTCAGACTATCAGGTGAACCTTCTAAATACCTGAAGCCTTTGATTATTTTTTTTTGCAAGAGTATTTCAGTGGTAGAAAAGCATTCAGTTTGGAGATACAACCATCCTCACAGTCAGTGTGACTGAGACTTGACTTGAGAAAATAATACTGCTTTTTGTGCTGCTCCTATGGTAAAAAAAATCCTCAAGTGTCTTTTTCTGGGCATGTTGCTTTGTGTCCTGTCTCGCGTGTGCGTGGTACAGTAGATGCTCACTTGCTGCAATGCTGGTTGGGATACCGAAATCCTGGTAACAAGGAAAGTGTCCAGGGAGCAAATGAATTCCCTGCTTAACACACGGGAAAAGGGTCGCCCAGGGAGGATGCAGGTTCCCGCTGCCTGACCTGAGAATCCTGATGTATTGTCTTTATTTTAACAGCTGAGGCGTGTTCCCAGACTGTAGTGGGGCCATTTTGGAAAGCAAATATTTGTCGTCGTCAGCTCCGTCTTCTGGACCAAAGTCTGGCTTTCTGATAGTTGAGAAAGTTGCTGTAAAAGGCAGATGTGATTCTTTTTTTTCCCCTTTCCATTTGGCTTCAAAACAGCTCATCTTGAAAAGATGCTTTTTTTCAAGCTCATCTTGAAAAGAGCAGAAGTCTTCTCCTGTTGGATTCGAAGGTGGATCAAAGTGCAACTGTTGGCGTGAGTTGTTTGGCGGCGTCTCTGAGGCTGGAGGCAGGTGTCCACAGAAGATAAGGAATGCCGTGTGGGGGTTATCAGAATCTCCCTAACTCAAACCCGACTTGCTCAGGCACTGCGAGATACGTGCTGTGTCAGATTATGTATTGTTTTGAGACCCGCTCTCAGAGAACCGGATGTGTTGAAATTGCCTCAGTAAAATGACCTGAGCAGAGGCATCTGTGTACCTCTCATTTGACACGTTGCTGTGGCTTTCCGTCTGAGCTGTCACCTACTGGCAGCGTTCTGCTGAGCTGTCTTTTGACCCAGAGATGGTACAAGATCCGAGCCGGAGATTTTGAAATGTTGTTTCTCAGCGTATTCAAAGGGCAGATTTATCATTAGAATCAATTCCCTGGAATATATCATTTCATAAGTAGGTGAATTGGCTTGGGGTAAAGTTCATCCAGGCAGCACTTGGGACTATGCAATTTACCCTTGTACTTCTTTATAACTGAGATTTCAGTTTGGGATGCCAGACAAGATACTTGTTTAGTTTCAGCTGCAGAGAGGTCAAGTCACCAAGCTCGGGAATGAAATAATTGAATCAGCCCTTCATTGGTCATGATTTTGGAAAGAGGAACAAGTTTTGGCTTGAAGAAATCTAGAGCTTGCTTTTAAAAAAAAAAAAAAAAGAGACCTCTGCATATTTGAGTGAGAAAGGGTAATAGCCAAATTTCTTTGGAGGATGCAAATGCCAGAAAAGGAAGGTAATTGTTCTAGGCTGGTGTATGGGAGTAAAAGCTCCGTAGATAAGAGGCTCCCTGAGCCAAGAACCGTTCTCCTGCTAGCAAACAGCGTAATGAGATGTCATCTTGTACTAGGGTTCCCTGTTGCCAGTGCGAGAAGTCACAAGTAGCGGTGATGGGATAAAACTGGGCAGTGGGACCGGGCTGTGGGATGTCAAAGGTTCAACTAGCAGCAGTACTCTGGGTTCTGAGATTTTGGTGAAAAATGAGCACATGAGAATTCCTTTACAGTTAGAGTAATTGTGCTAGAGGGCAAAATTGCTATATTCACTGCAGAAATCTGAAGGAAAATGACTTTGCTCATTTCGTTTGTGTGTATTTGTTGAGTGAGAACGATGCTGACTTGGGGGTGGCTGCCAGGGGGGGGCTCCCCTTCTCTAAAGACACTTTTCTATCTTCAGATAGGAAGTGACTCCAAAACCATTTTTTCTGGTGCAGAAACAAACCACTTGAGGCAAAGATGTCCACCCTGGGGTCCCCGGTTCTCATTTTAGCAACGCTTGGATTGAAGATGAACCGTGTGTAGAATTGCAAGTTGAAGAAGTCCTCCTTCGAGAGGTAGAGCCTACAACGATCTTCGTCCCCCTCGGGAGGCAGACTAGTTCAGGAGCAGGTTCTGTAGAAGCTGGGAGCGCTCTGAGGATCAGCTTTCCTCACCTCGCTCTCGTTATTCAGCAAATGCCCCCGTGCTTGAGGGAAAGGGCTGGAATGATCCTGGATAACTCACTGCTGCCTTCTCCGAGCCCGAAGCAGGAGGAGGCTGTAGCTGCGGAACCGCGTCCCTCTCCCAGAGCGGAGGGTCCTCCTGGTCCCTCTGGCAGCCCAAGGCCAGGTGAGCGACTGGTTATTGATTCTCCTTCCCGGCCCGTCTCTGAGCCCCTCCGAGCGCCGCGGGTTCGTGCCGCTGTGGCCGGCTGGGCTCTGCTTCCCTGCCCGGGCACCGGCTGCTTCCCTCCTGCTGGAGAATTCCCCAGGGAGCACAGCAGGGCCCGGCCTCACAGAGAGAATCCATTCTGCCTTCCTGCTGGGAAGGTCCCTTGCGATCTTGTTTGTATGTATTTTTAAAATAAATCAATAGGCAGCTTTAGGCAGGATGTAGCTCGGCAGGGCAGGAGCCAGCGGTGCTGCTGGGGAAGGGGTGCAGAGGCTTCGTCGCCTCAGGTTTGCACCTTCTTTTGGTAATGTTTTCGGTAAATATCAACTGTAAAGAAATCACACGTTTCAGCTTTATGCGAGGTGAGCAGTACGTTGTTACTACATCAAGAGAGAATTTCTCTTTGCCTTGGGGTGAGCTGCTTTGTCTGCTGTTCCTGTTTTCGGTCAGCTGCGTTCTTGGGGAGGGAAACCTGTAACATCCTCTCACTGTTTCTCAGTGCCAGCCCGTTCACAAACTCCTCTATTTCACACCTCCTAAAGAGCACGAGAACGGTCTGCAAAGCAGCTGCCTTACTCATTTCTGATCAGAAAGGTTACAGCGACCTGCTTCCTCCTGCGATTGTGGCACCGCCCGGGGCTTTCCTGTGCGAGTGGGATGGTGGTGCTGGTGGTGCTGGTGGTGCTGGTGCAGCTGCGCTTGCAGCGGTGGCGCCGCGGGGGGAGGACGGTACCTTGCTTGGCTTTGGGCCAGCTTTTTTTTTTTTTTTTTTTTTTTTTTTTCCCTTTTTTTTTTTTGCTTTTTTTTTTTTTTTTTTTTTTTTTTT
>VZSF01010494.1:386161-406869 GCA_013398295.1 Chionis minor | reverse complement strand
CTTTTTTTTTTTTTTTGCTTTTTTTAAATCTCTGTTCTGAAAGTGTAAGGTCGTGGCTAAAGCTATGGTAATACGCACCTTTGGGCCTGTAAATTCAAGGCATTTAAAGCTAATATGTGGAAAAGTACTCACTTCCAGGTGAATATTCCTAGACTGCTTGGTTGCCTTTATATATGCTGACACGAAAAGTAAGGAGGGATAATAATCCTGTGTATTAGGCACATCATCGCTGGTAAATTTTGTGCCAGAAGAGCGTGATACCTGTCTCGGTGCTTGCCTTCTCTTGCCTTCTCTTGCCTTCTCCTGCCTTCTCTTGCCTTCTCTGCTCTGAACACACCTTTGGTGGCGCTTTTAGTGGCAGTGCCCTTTCCCCTGTCATGCTGCACTATCGCGTGGTGCTACCTGTGCGTCGTGACCACCCTGAGCCTTGTGGTACTGACGCTTCTACACGTGAGACGGAAGCTACGGGTGAAGGTCGAAGTGGGACCAACACGGTGTCTGTCGTTGCATGGATGTAACTGGCACCAGTCCACGTACAGAATAAAACCTCCCGTCCTTCCTTACCGCTCAAGACCTTCAACAGCTCGGTCTTGTTGCATTGCTTATAGCCTACCCTGCTGGTAATTTTGATTCCCTGGACTTTTGGTTCTCAGTAGTTTTAATTCCCTGACAGAAATTTGGTGTGTGGTAACACTGATGTGTTCAAAATGTAGCCCAGCCACCAAAACCAGGTGGCACGATACCTCCAGATACTGAGCTTTAAGAATAGTTCTCTTCCCAGTTTTAGGGAGTGCGACGCAGAAGTTGTATCCATCAAATATACCACGGGACACGGGCTTAATTATCTGGACATCAGTTGTCTCCATCTTCCTGTTACTTGAACTTGGGCCATATATCCCCAAGTCTGTTAATTAAAAGGAAAATACATGCTATTTCGAGAACCTCAGCTCTCTGGATTTATTCACCTTTCCCTGGGGTACGTGGATAATTGATGTTATAATTTGTTTCATATATCGTTAATGATCAGGGGGCTGCAGGGGGAGGGAGCGGAGCTGCCAGGACGGGCAGACGGGAGTCCAGGGAAGAGGCTCGTAGGAGGCCCAAAGACAATGTTGTTTCATGTGGGTCTCCTTGTGCTGGATCCCTGGGTGGACTTTGCAAACGCTGTAAAGGGGCTGGCATTTTGTCATTGATATTAGCACTGTGAATGGGCATTTGAAGTCTCTGCTACTTTTTTGGCCAGAGTGTAAAATGCGGCAAATGGTTTTGGCACTCGGTGCTTTCAATAAATCACTCTGAAGAGGTCTACATGTTAGTGGTGTTCCACAACTCCGTTCCCAAAACGTTATTAAAATAAAGTTGTAGTAATAAGAAATGATTTAAAACAAACAGCAGTAACCTCCATACATACCGATCTAGCGAAACACCCAAAACACACCCAAAGAAGCTGATCAGAATTTATTTTTAAGGTAGGCTGTGTTTTCCTTACAGCAGTAGCACCTTTTGAGTATGAATAAGGGGAAGGAGCCAATTCCTTTGGTTTCATGATGCATGTCTTGCCACTTGTAATATTCAGTGTAAAGTCCCAGTTCCTGGAAACAAGTGATTAGTACGGGACCTCAGGTTTCTTAATTGCTGGGCACAGGGGAACCCCAAGGTCAATCAATTACAGACAACAGACCCAGAAGCCAAAAAGAAAGCGACATTTTTTGTCATCTCATGGATTTTAAGACATCCATGTGATTTTGGACCCTAATTCACAGAATTTGCAGGAAGTAACTGTTTTGTACTGCGCATGTCGCCCTGTACCTGAGGATGTTGTCCTGTTCGCTTTAGCTCAGTCCAAAATGGTCTTCTACAGAGAATTGCTCATTGTCGGTCCTCAGCAGCACCTTTGTGAACGTGTCTAACAAAAAGACCCGTGTGGAACTGGCATCTCCAGCGTGAGGCACGACTCAGCCTGCCGAGGGGCCACCAATACTGGGCAGGCAATAAGGAAAAGTGACCAGAAAGCGGTCAGACCTTCCTGTTTCTTTGGCACTTTAGCACCAGGAATCGGTGCCGTTTCCAAAGGACATGCATGGCTGCTAAAAGCGGCAAAACTCCCCGGGGCGGAGCACCGTGGAGATGCCTGCAGGAAGCTGGTGGAGCAGTGAGGCTCAGGCTCCAAGTCCTACGGACCTGTGGGAAGCGATGGCGAGCCGGGGGTTTTGCTTCCTGAGCGCTCTGGAGCCATCAGCCTCCACCCTGCGCCAGAGGTGGAGGCTGCTGGGGTTTTTGTCCTGTACTACAGACCCGTGTGCTGCTTAGGGAAATTTAGGAAGAAGTCTTACGTGTCCAGCTCTGCAGTGCCTTCAGCTGGATGATGGGAATTGCTCGCTTTGGAAAAACAGCAAAGCTCATTTAGCTGGTGCACTGAGGAAAAAGGGCTGAGGGGGCTGTTTGGGGAGCTGTGTCTAAAGTGCTAGGAAGACTCTTGGTGAAATTTCCATCAGAAATTGTCCCCGTCGTATTACAATAAGGTTCTGTTTGGCTTCTGTGCTCGTGTTTGCTCCCTTTTGCCAGGGGTGCTGCTCTGGCCTTCCCTCCCCTTGGCTAATTGGCACTCTTTCATTAGAGAGAGCCATTTTAGCATCGCATCTTCCTTTTGAAATAGTACCCGGCCGATCATACCCTAGAGCACTTTGTGTCTGCACAGAAGCTGTAAGATGCTGCTGAATCGCATCTGGTTTCATCCCTTGGAAGAGCACTGGACGTTCAGCGCTGCCGTACTTCGTGCTTCTGCTCCTCTCCCTAACGAAAGTGAAATGAAATGCTCTGAAACCCTAAATCCTCATCTGCCTGCAGGTAGCCCCTGTCTTTTATTCAGCAGATGAGGACTTCTCGCAGGCTCCCATTTATTTTTCAGCTATTTTAGCTTTTACAGCTTTACTAATTGCTATTTTTTAAAATGAGGCAAAATGAAGTAGAACACAAAGTGCGACGTCTTGAAATCTTTCAAGGGGGGAGGAAAACTTCAAAGTTTTTGTGTGTGTATATTACGCAGAACTAGAAATCCCTTTCTTGACTTGTGTGTACAATATCTGAGGCAAGCCTGTGATTTGATTCAAGCGTAATTTTTTACGGTTTACTGTTTAATTTAAATCAATGTGGTATGAATTACGTTACTGGTGAAAAATGAGCTTTTGTTGAGATAAATGCCTGCCATCATCTTGAAAGTCTTCTTCTGTTTTGACATTTTTACTTTAAGTTTTTCTGCCTGGTGATTAGATGTTGCTGTGCAAGCGAAGCTGATTGCCCTCCAGGAGAATGAGGGCGGGAGAGAACTGCGAGGGGGTGGAATTGGTTTCATGCATCAACAGGAGTTGGCATTGGTGGCGTTGGTAGCACCTTCTTTGACATCCTGTGTTATTTGGGGTTGTCTTCTGGGTAGCAAAAGTACACCTCCAAAGCAAGGGCAGGAGGAGGGCTGTGTACAGGAGAGGGAAAGCAGAGCCCGTGCTGATTTTTCTCAAGCGTTCCCGGCTTCTCCTCTTTACCCCTTTGCACAGAATTTCCTCTGCCTTGTAATCAATACGGCGTCTGAAACATTGCGGTGCCTGTTGCATCAAGCTGCTTCGCAGAGCAGGAGATGCTTTCACGGAGATCGTATTTAACGAGCTCTGTAAATGGTGTGCTATGTAATTATTGCTGCTGTCGGGTGCTCCTGCGAGGCTTCGCATTTATGGTCAGGTCTGATGTACCTTCAGCTGGAATGAATCCGCTGTGCTTGACAGACACGTCGATGACACTGCAATTTTGCAGACTTTTTATCCTGATGCAAAGCTAACCGACACGTAGGAAATACTCGCTGGCTGCTGTGTGCTGGTACGTAGGAGAATAGCAGTTCATAACGGGCAGACCTTCAAAAGGCTCTGTCGGATTCAAATATGCTCGAGAAATTCAGCCTGGCTCACAGAGCTGGTGTGAGCTATCCAGAGTCCTCTGCTCTGGAAACCGAACGCGCCTTTTGGTAGAAAACAGCCTTGTTTCATGTGATTTCTCATGCTCTTCAGATGTGGTGGAAAAAAGAATGAGAAGGTTATTTTTTCGTGACAGAAGTTCGTCTCAGTAACAGCCTTCCCTACAGCTTGCTGATATTTTTCCTTCGGATCCTTCGTGAAACCAGATAATATGGTAGCACAACAGCCGACTCGGAAACGCATACCCCAGTGGAAAATTTCCACTCCAGACGTGTAGCCTGAGTGGGAGTGAAAGTTCAAAAACATTAATTCTTTTAAAAACTCAAATCAGTCTCTCTCCCCTTGGCCGCAGCAGCACGGCTGCCTCCCACGAGCCGGTGATGGCACCGGGCTCGGCTGCTGCTGTTCCTGCCTCTGCCGGGCATTGCGGATGCCACCGGCCGCGGTGCAATCCAGCTGGATTGCCTCACGCCCGTGGTTCTCCCGGCTCTGTCTTGGTACTGGCAAGACGGCACCATGCTTGTTTGGCAGGAGGAGAGCCGTGAAGATTTCTTTTCCTCTCCTCTGAGCTTTCCCAATATTTGGATACGCTGGGCTTTTGTGGCACAGCCCTTGGTTTCTCTGCACCCGGCCGTTCTGCTGAAAATCGGAAGGTCTGCTTGGAAACGGGAGGGGATGTGGATGCTCCTGAGGATGGGCACACACCAGTGCGCGGAGCCCGACTGTCGGTCGCAGACGAATTCAGTTGCCTGATCCTGCAGTCATTTAATAGCACTTAGAACTTGAACCTGGAGTCCCCTGGACCCCATGCGGACGCACATCCCATGGGCGCACACGAGTGCTCTGAAGACAGGGGCACGAGGAGCTCGCTCGGGGTGACGGTGAGAGGTCTACTGCCCATGCGCAAGCTGAAGCACAGGGAGAGACTTCCAGGGAAGGGCATTTTCTCTCCTCATCATCTGGCGTTTCTGGCGATGGGGAGCTGGCCCAAGGCTGTGCTTGTGCTCGTCTGAACCTCACCTTTGGGCAAGACATTTACACAAAGAAAAGAAGATCTCGCTGCAGAGACTCCGAGCTTTTCCTGTGGCCCTGGGCTGGGGGCAGCAAACACGTTGGGTTTGGCTCAGCTGCTCTTCCCATCGGTTTTCAGTGCCGTGACCTGTTTTTGTCTGACACGTTTCTCATTAACTCTTTGTCAAATCACCAGGAAGCCTGCTTAATTGCAGGCAGAGTGCTGAATTTATGAGTTCATCTAGGCTTCATGTCTACACATTGACAGAGGTGTTTCTCTGGATGAAGTCTTTTTCTCTTCATTTTGTGGCAAGAACGGATTTTCTGTTTCAGTTACTTCTGAAAGGCATAAATTGTAGCAGTCCCTCCCTCCCCTTTATTTAAAAGAAACACAACAAAACTTCATGGCAACAGTTTATTGCTCTAAATCAGCTTGTGGGTCATTAAAGCAAAAAGGAAAAAAAAAGGAAAAAATCTCCCTCTAACTCCTGCCAAATAAAATGCGTACATCAGCCAAACTGTCAAAGGCAGATCCTGCAACTATGGGATGAGAAGGTTTATTACACTTTCGGCTTCTGGGGAGGGATGTTATAGCAACAGGACGCTGGGTCACTGATGGCAAACTCATGGTTGCTTCGTTTCTTCATGCACACTAGGAATCCATTAAGCTAACTGACGACAGATCCCTAGGCATTCCAGTCCTACAGCACACCTCTGCGGAGGCCAAATGTTGGACGCTGCCCATTAAAACGTGAAAGAAACAACCCAACAGAGAGCCCACAAATTAGAGAAGCAGGAAACCTCAAATGATGTGCAAAAAAAATTGTAAACGTTCAAGCGAGTTTTTCCATAACTTTTGCTTCATAACTCAGCATTTCTGATGTTAATAAATTATGAAACAGAGCCTTTGCGAGATCAATGAGCCTTTTGGATTCAAATCCCGAACGCTGTGCAGCAGACAGCAGATGAAGCTGCAAAGCGAGTCCTGGAACATGACAACAATTTCCTTTTGGCTGGCTAGAGATGAGTCTGAACCACAACCACAGCCAGCGTTCCCGGGCTGCATCCAAAATTCGTGTCTCTGCAACGGGCCAGCTTAAACCCCTGTAATCCAAATGAACATGAAGGTGCATTTGTTTTAAGCAGATAGACCGAAGAGGAGGAGGATGGGGACCTCGGAGTGGGGCAGAAAGAGCATCCGGGAGAAGACAGCAAAGGTCTCAGCAAGGCAAAATCGTGGCAGTGGTACCCGCCGGGAAGGGGGACGGAGTTGAGAACACTTGGATGAGCTGTTGGAGCTGAAGACAGAAGTGGTGGGGAGGTGCCTTGGGTTAATAAATAAAAGAATGTACTGAACTCACCATCTGCGGCAGAGGGAAAAAAGATGGACTTATTTTTTGGCATGTTCAATGAAAAAAAAAAAAGCAGCGAGAAATCCATGACTGGGTGGGTGGGATAAAATGGAAGAGTGATCAGAGGGAGACGAGGCAAAGGAAGTGCTGCCACAATAATTAACTTTATGAGAATGCCCACAGGCTGCACTCCAGATGAAAGCTGGCTTTTCCAACAGATCTCCCAGCGCACACGTCTGCCCCCTGGGGAAAGGGAGGGCAGGGGAAACGGGCTGCGCGCAGCAGCACCGCTGTAGTTCAGAGCTTGGAGAGTCCAGAGTGCGTTGCCCTGAAACTGGCTGGAATATCGGCACATAATGGTTTTAGACTTGCAAAAATGTTCCTAAGTACTAGTTATATGTCTCTTTTCTGTTTTCCTCCCCTCCCTTATCTTCCCTCTCTCCTTTTCCTCTTCTTTTCATGTCTAAGCCAAGTGATCATTGGAGAGCCCTCACTGATTTCTGAGCTAGCCTGAGCACAGGGAGCAAGCAGAAGTACAACTGTCAAATTTCAAATACACCACGGCAGATTCCTGCTAATCACCCATGATTTTCTACTGGGGGGGTTGTATGGTTCTTTTTTGTTTTGATTTGTGCTGTTTTTTCCCTGTGGCATCTTCTTTTGCTGTTGGTGCTAAATATCCGATGTCAGCCTTCACCTGTCCAGGAAAACAGGGACATCTATGGATGAACGATCTTACGATTAAAGCTCCTGATTAGTCCTTGATAGACATGAACTTAGTCCTGGTCCTAACTGTGACTAACCAGTTGTTTTAATAAAGCTAGCTATGACTGCTTTAATGAGTGCTTCCCAAATCACAGAACCACAGAATGGTTTGGGTGGGAAGTGACCTTAAAGCCCACCCAGTACCGCCCCCTGTCCTGGGCAGGGACACCTCCCGCCAGCCCAGGTTGCTCCCAGCCCCGTCCAACCTGGCCTTGAACCTCCAGGGATGGGGCAGCCTGCTCAGGCTGTGCTGAATTGAGCCTCCCAGTAGTGCTCTGTGGGATGAATCCCGCTGTGCTTCCATTTGCTGTCTTTAATTTACCCAGAGATAATGCTATTTGCCTCCCTTTTCTTTCTCCATTTGGTCTTCTTCAGAGCAGCAGTTATCTCTCAGTGCTGGTCATGCTTCTTCTAAAAAACATATAAAAATGAATGATTTATGTGCATTCCAAAAGCAAGTCTTCAAACAGAAAATCTTTTTTGTTACTGACAATGACTTGTAAACAGTTGGTTTGAAGGATTTTGGCAGAGGAAATTTCTGATTTCCTTCTGGTCTAAACTGGAAGAAGATGTGGTAAAAGGTTTCAGTTTGTTTTTTTGGAGTGTTTTTAAGGTGGGAGAAGAGGAACTGAGAATATTCCGTGTGCGCGTTTGACAGGAAAAATATAGACTGCAGATAGTAATTTGTGATTTTTATTGGAGTTGTCAGTATTTTTTAAATTGTGATATAACTTTCCTATAGCGCATCAGAAAAGAGCGTGGGTGCGTGAGCTTGATCTTTAATTAGAGGTGTCAGCCACAAAAAGCTGGACTCGCTCAAGAATGGCCCTACCCCGTAACTGGTCCTGCAGCACTCGGTGTGATCAGTTCTTACACACACGGGATCAGACCAAGCCAGGAAAATCATCCTTTCCAGGCAGTCTGACACTTTGTTAGACAAATACTGAAGCATCCTAGTAAATTAACATTTAAG
Organism: Chionis minor; assembly: GCA_013398295.1. NCBI lineage: Eukaryota > Metazoa > Chordata > Aves > Charadriiformes > Chionidae > Chionis > Chionis minor. The sequence goes on along the minus strand of VZSF01010494.1, from coordinate 398,806 downwards.
GAATGTGCCAGCCTTGGAGATATCACCTGTTTTTCTTACTTCAGCTGTAGGGGACAGGCACATGCTGTGTGTTTGCAAATACTGATATTTTTTATGGAACAATTGTCATTTAAAGGCCGGATTTATGAGGCTAGCCTGTGTTCTTGTAGATAGCATCTTGCTTTTATTTTTGCACCTGTGATAATTTGTGAATATCTAATGAATACTTAACCGCCAGGGACTAAATAACTAGTAGTTTAAGCTATCCTTACCTTCGTTTGCTCCTGGATCGTGGGCACACAGAACAAATGCTATTATTAATCAGGCAGATAATGTTCCGTGAAAATTAGAAAGCTGGATAAATCTAGACTTACAAGGGCTTACACCACGTAGAATTGTAGACCAGCCATTCTAAACAATTTTTGCTAATAACCTGTTCCACATCATTACATCCTGTTGTGATTGATTTTCCCTCGTTCCTGATGCATGTTTCTTCCTTGGAATGAGTGAGTGAGTGGAACTGCAGCACAGGGAAGAAGTGAAAGTCAGAGTCGGGCCTCTCTGGTGCGCGGAAAAGGTAGCACAGGTAAAATGTAGTTTGGAATGAGTTTCTTCTTCTCTACCTACGCTATGGGGGGCAGTGGAAGCCCAGCGCTCTGCCCCGTGGTGGCAGGTGCCGTCTGAACGCAAAGGAAAGGACGTCATTCCCCAAGGACACTGGCAGAGGTTGAGAACTTGACCCCGTGTGTCTTGGCTCCCTCATCAGCGGCTGAATTACAGGCTCGGCGTTTCCTGCCTCCGCGTGCTGCTGGACGGTGATGCTTCCCTGGGCGCGGGACGCGCCGGCCGAGTGGTGGTGCCTCTTCTGTGGCAGCTGCTCCTGCCTCTGGCAGCTCTTCCCAGACCCGGCCACCTCCACAGGCGGATATTCCACTGCGCACGACGCTGCCGCGACCGCGGTCCCCAATTGCTGCCGGGCTCGGTCCCCCCGCTCAGACCCCATCCTGCTGTTCCAGCTCCTCGGCAGGGACCGCCCCTGCGCTTCCAGCCCACTGCAATTGCAAGGGAAAAATGTATTAGCAAAAATCCTAGGAAATTCCCCAGTTAAAAATAATGCCTTTTGCTAATAAATGGAACGGGATGGGAGAACTTGCATAATTGTTTCACTGTGCTTCAGCTGGCAAGTGATAACTCACTGCTGTTTAACAACAGTACTGCTGGCAATACTCTGTCCGCTGTCTTCTACCTCCGCAACATTTATTCTGTTTTCCAGCTGTTCCGATTTCAAAGGTTCCTTATGGATAACAGCAGAAGCAAGCCATTCTGTAAGGGATAGCAATAAGCAAAATAGCGCTCAGTGACGCTGCCGGGCCTTAGTCCGTGATGCCTTGTTCTATTTATGGAGCGCAGCGAGGGTGTGCGAAAAACAGGGGCTTAAGTTCTCAGGGTTTCATACAACCTCTTTTTTTCTCATTTTGATCTGTGAGATTTCACACCCCCTGTTTGGGTTTTAAGGCTCCACTCAGATAAAACCGCAGAGTTTCGGGTGATTTCTAGCTCAGACAGGCGCTCATTCTGAAGCGGAGCCTTGTGCAGGGGCCCTGCAAAACAGTCGGTGAATGAGAGCTGAATTCTGGGTTTTCCCAGAGCTATCTGAGTGTCTTTACCAACAATTCGAGAATATGAAAGAGAGTATCTGTACGATACAGCTGTGAATAAAATAGACGTCTTGTGTAGCCCTGGAGTTTGCCATATTGTATTCCCAGGGTGACTTAGTTTCACTGATGGCTGCTGCATAAATTAATGGTACCGGGAGGTCAGTGGGCAGCTGTTTATTCAAACCAGCAAAAGCTATATATTGTATACCCAAACTCTTCAGCGGCTTCAAATCAACAGCTGAACATTGACGATTCATCTCAGTTTTCTTTTCCAAACAATTTCGTGGGAGCTGTTACCACTTTGTGTCTAGGTGTGTGTCCCCCTCCTGCCCCTCAGGGGCAATTTTGAGGGGAGTATCTACAGTTAGACAAAAGCCATCCAACACGCTCCCAACCTCCCTCCGCATGCGGTAGGTCTTCGATTTGCTTCATATCTGTGTTTCCCAGAGGACACAAATCGGTGGCTCCTGCCCGGCTTTGCACGTCGTCCTTTGCTTTGGCGGGGGACGCGGCCCCGGTGCCTTGCGGCAGACGGGGGGTTAATTGCAGGTGTAGAGCTGCGCGTGTTGCTGCGGAAGCAGCCAGGTCTGTCCGTGTTCCTCAACGCCGCCGCAGCTCGTGGCACCCAAAGGCCACGGAGAACCTGCGCGCAGAGCGCAGCAGCTGGAACCCCACGCTCCTTGCTGGGAAACTGGGAAACGGCCAGCTCGGGCTCCGGCTTCAGCTCCTGCCTGTGTTCAGTAATACCTTCTAACAACCCGGGACTCATTTGCCTGAGGAGATTCCTCTGTTCCCTTTCTTTCTCCCCTTGGAAAAGGGAGCTGTGTTTACTGTGGGAGAAGAAATCGGGAGAAGCCCCGGTTACGCAGGGAAGGCAGCTGGTGGATGAAGGGAGAAGCCAGGGGAGGGCTGGGGTGGAGTTGTTTAACTGGCGAGTGATGGGAAGCGATGGGATTGAGTGTGACGGGCTGTGGGGGCTGAGGAGGCAGCGGGGAGCAGGTTGAGGCTTCCCAGGTGAGGAGTCCCGGTGCCAGGTAGAGCGGAGGTGGGAAGGAGGGAGGAGGGAGACGGCACGAGGGGTGAGGACTGAGGGTCCCCTGGCAAAGGTGACGGGCATGGAGGACATAGAGGAGAGGTTTGCGAGCTCGGGAAGACAGGGAAAAGATGCGAGGGTTGATGGGCAAGGAGCCCAGGATTTGGAGAAAAAAAAAAAAATCTGAGTCCTGAAAGTTAAGGCTGCTTGGGATTGGGGCTCAGAGGCAGCGCTGGAGAGCTTGGGATTAACGAGGTGGGGTGAAATTCGTGGAAACGGGCAGAAGATTTGTGTTTACTGCCCTGGAGTCCTCTTGAGCGCCCGAACGCCCGTCACTTCCCTCTGCTCCACCGCAGTCCCTGAGACCCAGGGGATGGGCACTCGCTGCCGCGGCTGCTGGCTCGGCTGCGGCGCGTCAGGAAACCTCCGGCAGCGCTGAGCCGCGCGCACCACGTGTGAGGGCGCAGGGAGGGATTGCTGCTGCTAGAGCTCGCTTTAAAAACAAACCGAACAGGATGAAAATGAAACAAATGGCTGAGAATTAGCTCACGTAAACCAGAAGTTGCTAATGTCATTTGACACGATGGCCGGCGACGCAGGTTCTGCCTTGTGCCTCCCGCGCTGGAGTGGAGAGGGGAGTGCTGCTGGATCCCTGGATCCCAGTCTCTGGATCTGCTCTAGCAATTCCCTGGGCAGCGCGGCAGAGGACGCTGCCTGGGCGACTCCTGTTTGATTTACTCGGGGAGCTGGAACACGGGGCATGGACAAGGCAGGGTTTTCTCCAAAAGGAAAGATGATGTGTCGTGGCCAGGACAGTTGAATCGAAAACTAAACTCCGTCACTGCTTCTGCTACTGCGCTCGTCGGAAGTCGCTGAGGCCAGACTTGCCTGAAGTGGCCACTAGTGGCCTGTTGCTCATCATCTCTGTCTGAACGCCCAACTTGAGCCCTGGACCGGGCTCTGCTCCCGGGGCTGGACGCGAGCAGTGACCTGAAAACATCAGAACATGCAAGAGCGCTCCAGGCGCTCGGTGTCCTTCTCTTTGTCTTGTTTCTTGAGCTATCAAGTGAGTTCGTTAGGAATCCTCAGAACTGTGTTATAAAACTAAAGGACAGTTTGGGCACGTGGTGTTGCCATGTGTAATATTTGTTTAAAATACTTTTGTGCATTGCTCTAATGCAGCTCTTTGACCTTCTGCGCTTCACTGTTACGAGACAGGGCCTCTCCATTTAGCTAAACCTCCTGAAGTCTAATCGGTAAGCAGCTGCTGGGCTGCTCCCAAGCAGGGGATTAATGGAAGGGAACACAGGGAGGGTTGCTTCTCTCACCAGTTCTGTCCCAAACACACACGTATTCTGGAAGAAAATGCAGTATTTCACTCAAGCTTCGGTGCCATATTTTGATTAGGAAGGAAGAAGCCAATACTAATGGCATGATTTTCGCTTTGTCCATTTTAATACACGTAGCTCGACAAAAAAGGGTTAGTGCTGGAAGTGGGTTTTGGTGCGGAGAGGTGGCAGCTTTCCTGGGGATGCTCCAAGCTGCCTGGGCTGGTGTTGGGTCACAGAGCCGACGCTGGCGCGGTCCTGGTGTTCCGTGGGTCACAGAGCTGATGCTGGTGTAGTCCTGGCGCTCCATGGGTCACAGATCTGATGCTGGCGCGGTCCCGGCGCTCCGCGGGTGTTGGGAGCTGGGGAGCGAGACTCTGGGCTGAGCACGTCGCTCCGAGATTTCTCAGCCTGACCTTAGCCTAGATTTGCTGCTCTCATCGCCGTCTTTCAATTTTTCCTGTCTCTTGTTCCTGCCTTTTCTTTTTTCTCTGTCTTGAAATAGATGGGAAAGTATTATCGTATCCCACGAGATTTTGAAAGAATTAATTGCTAGTAAAAGCATGTTAAGAGCTTTTGATGACTGAAGTAATTTGCAATGACACAGGGTCTAGTAGGGGTAGAGGGAAATCTAAGTCTAAGGAAAAAGGAGTTTCTGTAATGAGGCTTCACTCCTGAGCGGAGCGCAGACGTGCCATACTTGGGACTCAAAGAGCTTTTCCTCGTTTTGGTGGTGTCCTGTGTGATCTTTAAAATGTACTTTTTAGAGTGAGTTGTGAAATGGATCATCGGAAACGTTGGTATTGAGCATCTTTTCCATTTCTACGTCATCGAACTTACTTTGCTGTCTCAAGAACAAAAAAGCGCTAAGTCTCTTCCTGCTAAAACAGTGGTTTTCTTTAGACCACAACCCTTTAATTAACCCTTTTTTTCCCACACCCGGACTTTTAAGTATTGGAGGGTTTTTACTGGAAAGGATTCCTGTTTTGCACACTAGCCAAACTTTACCTCACCTTCAACCACACAGATCCCCTAATGTCAGTGAACTTCCAGTGCTGTAGTTATAAAAATGAAGGCAGTGTTTGTTACAGCATTTTTAAAAATATAATTTCACAGCACTGTGGAAAGCGACCTCTTCTGAAAGTTTACTCAAAAAAGGAATGAATTTTTTTTTTTTTGTAACAAAAAATGTTCCTGCACGAAAGGATTAAATAGATAACGTGAAGATGGAGCAGTTCAAGTGCCTGGTCATTACAGTGCAGTTCAGAGAAGTTGTCTGTTTTGGTTACTCAAGCTGGTGTGGATACCAGAGCCCTCTGTTTGTCTCCGTAAGGATTGTAATCCTGACCCTGTTGCTCATGGACAGCTCTGATGTCCTTGGCAGTTCTGCTAACCAGGAACTTCAGACTATGCCTAAGAACTGCTTGTAGTCTTGTCGCGTGTCTCTTCATTAATTATATATGCCATCCAGCTTTCTCCTTTCTATTTCTTGTTTGGAATCCTGCATTGCAATTAATTCTCCTTTTTTTTTTTCTTCTTTCTGCAGCTATCATTTGGTATCGGGTAACCCATGTATTTCTTCTTCTCCTCTTCTACAGATTGCTGATGACCTGGGAAATGAGAAATTCTGTATTGATGCTGGCCAGAGTGGAGCTGGGAACTGGCTGAAGTACATCCGCGGGGCCTGTTCCTGCGACGAACAGAATCTGGCCGTGTGTCACGTTAACAACCAGGTAATGACTTTGGCAATGTCTAGGTCGCTGCGCTCCCCTCACCGCTTCAACAGGTGCCGGGTGGGTTGGTTGGAGGATAGTGCGTAGTGGCAGCACTGAGTGGAGCGATTCAGCCATTCGGCAGCTCTGCAACAGCGTCCCTAAAATGACCCGAACCCCCTGGACTCGTGTGGTCCTCCAGTCCCTGACTCCTTTTGTGGTGGGGAAGATGGTGTGAAGCGTTAACACCTGGTGTGAAACACAGGTTATGTTAAAAAACACAATGAGACTAATGGAAACGAGCGTTGGTATTTCATCCTCATCGAAACTGCGGGAAGTTTATGTTATGGGTTGCCAGTGGTGGGTAGGGAGCGCGATTCCGAGCTGCAAACGCCGATGTTGTCTGTATTTCAGAGGGGAGTGAGAGTGGGAGATGGTCCGGGAGGCTGCTGAGAAGGAGGACGAGTAAAAACCGAACAGGCACGTCGCAGAAACGCTGGTAGAGCAGTCTCTAGGTGGGGAGTGGGCGAGGGATAGTACCTGGGATTAACAGGAGTTTGATACTGTTAGCTAATGTTTGTAAAGTTCTTTGAAGCTTAAACCCAAAAATGGATTCAAGGTGAGCAATCCGAGTTGGGAGCTTCACAAACCTCAAATCGAGTACAATTCAAATCTAAGTTACCGTTCAGACCTAACTTCAATGAGAAATGCAGTCTTAGTGTTATTAGCAGTTGCCAAACAGGAGGCATATTTAGATGCGCCCAAGAAATGAGCTGAGGATGGAAAAATACACTTCTAACAAAGACATGTAGTAATCCACAGCTGACAGGGAAGCTCGAGTCAATCTGAAGTAAACCAGCTCCTGTGAAATGAGAATAGCTCAGGCTGCGCCAGAATGTCGCCCGCTTCGTGAACTTGGTTCCTGTTTTAAAATGCTTTTAAATAACTTAACTTTGGATGCAGGAAAAAAAAGTACAAAAATATCACAAATGGTCATGATTTAAGCAATCTAGAAGAGATTGAGGCACAAAGCTCTAAATTTCAGCCTTAGTTAAAATGAGCTGCTGATTGCTTTGGTGCCCACTCACACTGCTCCCAAGTGCTCTTACAACAAGGAGCCTTATAACCGAGAGCCAACAGTTATCATCAGCTCTTTGTCTTACGCTGGGAGCTACTCCCTGCTTTCCGTGACAAACAGCGCGCGGCTCCTGTGTCTCAGTTTCACGGAATGACAGGATAAATATCTTCGGGGCCGTTACATTTTCCCTCACCTGTTACTCGGGTCTTTTACCCTCCTTCGTTCTGCGCAGAAAATACTGGTTTGCAGGAGTCTGCGACTGACCCGGCTTCCCCTCTGCGCCTCCTGCAGCCCACCCGGGCGCAGACTGCGGGGCTGAGGGATGCCTTTTTGGGCTCCTGGAAGATGCAACAGGACCGATGCAGCTGCAGGCGCCGTCTAATGCTTTGCAGCACTTGGCGTGTGGCTGCAGCTTTAGCCAGGTGGACGCGTGCGCGTTGCAGCAGAACGGGTTTGCTCAGCGTCTCCGCGGGTGGCTTCTTGCCTCGCGTTCATCCCTGCCGGAGGCTGGCGAAGCCCTTACCGAGAGTTGTCACCAGCAGCAGTAGAAAAGCACAAATATTAAAGGAAGAGGAAAAACCCAAATATTTTAAATTCGAGTTTCTTAAAGAAAAGTCTTAGACTGGAGAAAGAAACTGAGTTCATACAGGTTTTTGTTACACGAATACACATTTCTTCTTTTTAAAATGCCAGCCTGTACGCTGCTGGCTTTCCCCAGGTTCTTATAAATGCCTAGATTAAGGACTACATATATACAAAATCTGTCAGAAACCTGAAGGCTGTATCACGTTTTATTCTAAGCCCAGTCCACTGCATGTCCTTCTGTCCTTGTCCCTCATCTGGACATCTTTGGTGGTGCATATTTTTAGTGCGTGCAGCAACCTGATTGGAAACAACAGCTGTTTATCATCCACCCTCATCTTCTCTTCTTTTATTTCTTCTCTGTAATGACCGCACTTTGACAGCTTCTTAATAAATAAATCTAATAAAAGTCACATCAAAGGGAGTGGGTAGCAAGTGAACGCTTCTTCAGGAGGAAGGAAATAAAAAGGTGCAGAATATGAAGAAACAGTAGCCAAGGGAAATGTTTTCTCCCCCTCCGCCTTCTTTCCCAAAAGATTGAAGAGTCTTAGTTCAGGCCAGTTGGTGGGAATGAAAAAATCCAGTGTAAAAAGCAGCAGATGATGGTGACAGATAACTGGCGGCACTGGGTGCTTTGGGGGGAGGAGTAAAGTCAGAGTAAGGACATAGTATTTCCCAGGCTATTGATTATGGCAGCCTATCGACTCGTTGGAACGGCGGCAGTATTAGAGCAATCAGCAGCACATTAAAATCTTTGTGAATTTTTGTATTATTATTTGTGAAGGAGACAAGTTGGCCATGTTTGTTCTGGAATTTCCTATTCATTCCAAGGTTTCTCTCACGCCACTGCTGCACAAAAGCAACTCACGCCACTTTCTTTCTCCCCTGGAAAGATTCTGGTGTGAGTTGGTGGCTGCTTCTTTTATTGAAACTGATAAGGATTCATTTGGAGTGTGAAGCTTCAGAGGGTGAGGATGGCTGTGAGTGTATTTGGTTGTCACGAAAACTAAGAGAGTAAGATGCAAATATAAATAGGAAAAAAAAAAAGTCAAACGGTCCATAAGCACATGTGTCTGCGGGCTGGTAAGTGCTTACACCGAACCCAGCGAATTCGTAATTCACAAGTAGCCAAGGTGCCTTTTGCATACAAACTCTTCGGCACTCAAAATAAAATTAGGAGATTGCAAAATCAAGTTCTTCATCCTGATCTTGAGACTCTGGGCTTGTGATCCCCGAGGCAGGAGTGCGTACCTTCACCAAGCACTGGAGCTGCACCCAGTCGGAAGGTGAAAGGCGTCTCTGCGCCTCCTTACCTGGCGGGTGGCCGAGGGCAATGTGAGGTCCCTGTCCATCCAAAGGGTGTGCGGGGGGGTTGTGTGTTCCCCATCATCCTCCCGCAGATCCCTCTGAGTGCGAGCAGGTTTGTTGGGGCGGGAGCTGCGCTGCGCTCCGGGCACGGGGCTGGGTTCCTCACCGGAGCCTGTGTTTGTGATTTACCATTACACGCTTTACAAAGGAATCCCCCTCATTTTCCCGGTGGGATGCATTTAGAAAACTAAATTTGTGTCGACTTCCAACTACCTTTCTTGTGCGCAAACCCCCGTGCGCAGCTGGGTCGCGGGGAGATCCCGCTGGGTGCTGGTGCTCCGAGCATCCCGCGGGAGCGACAGGGGAGGGCGAGCGGGGAGAGCTGCGGCCCGTGCGAGAGTGACTCCTAAAGCCGGAAACGTGTTATAAATTTTGAGAGTGACTAAGCATTGCAGGTTTCTACCTAGAGCTGTCTCCTAACACTGCTGGTTTTAACTTCATTTAATCTTGCTAGCAGGGTGTATTTTTTTCCGTAACAGGAAAACTCAAAAAACGGGGAGAAAAGCTTTATCATTCCTGTTCGGCAGGCGTGCAAAGGTTTGGTTTCTGTTTGTAAGTACATGCAGAAAAGAAAAGAAAAGCTTTTGCAATAAAAGATTACCCACAAACTAACTAAGCAGCATTGTGATGATAAGAGCCAGGACAAGCTTTTAATCAAAACCATTTGCTTTGTAGGAAAAAAATAAACCTGTTTACATGGGGAGATGGTTCTTTATGCCTCCCCCCCTCCCCAGACCACATTCTGCTTTTCTTTACACTCCTGTAACTTGGGAACATTCCCAGGAACGGACAGAAAATTTTCCTGGATTTTTAGTGAAGTAATTGACAGCAGAATCTGGACCTTCGCATGGGCTTTTTTTACCAATTTACAGATTAAAATGCTGCTATTTAGACAGAGATTAGTTGAGTAATTTAATTAACTGTTTGTCAATTGCAAAACCAATTTTCAAATGTAAAATAATATTAGCCAGTTTTCTTGATATTTATTCTTTCTTGGTAGGTATTTGAAAAGCACAGAAGATCCTTGATTGACTGAGATAATTGTGTTTCTAAAGGTCTGGAAAAGAATAGCAGAAAAATCGTATGATTTGCTAAATGCATCTGGAAAATACTACCTGACTTCTGTTTTGTTTTTTCTTGTTGCTGCTGCTGCCTTCATGGGGCAAATGCTTCAGCAGTTGAGCTGTTCTTATTCAGGAGGCTGTAATATTAAATAGTGAATATGTAATAAATATCATAGCCGCGAGCTTGCTTTCAGGACGATAGCTGCCTTTCGTTTGTGTTACATATATTGGAAAAAGGAGGACTAACAGGAGGTACAGTGATGGAAAAAATCTGGCGTCTGCGTAATAAGCCAATCTTACGTGTGTGTATAACGGAGATATTTTATATGTATTTTACATACATATTTGATGACTCTGTTCAGGATTCCTAGGTATGTCCTACAGTGCTTTAAAAAGAGGAAATAAAAAGCAATGTGGCTGAGTTGAAACAAAGGGAAGGCTACTCCGAAGGAGGAAAACAGCTGAACAAAAGCACAATGTGCAGCCCCGTTCTGGCCAGAAACACACGAGGCCAAACTTTTCCGTGCTCTCCGCTCCCTGAGCCAGCCAGAGGCGCGTGCAGGTCTGATGGGGGTCTCGGGGCAACAGCAGGGAGAAGCACTTGCCTTGTTATTTCGTTGGATTTCTGGCACAGTTAACTATTTGCAAGGCAGGAGTGTAAAGCAGCCGCCGTTTGGCTCACTTTGGAGTGTCTGTGTTCCTCGTGCTGTGCAGGGATGCCGTGGCGGGCGGGATGCGGATCTGTAGGTAAACACTGCGGCCGCTCTCTCCCTTCTCTAACGCTTTTTTTCCCGAAGTACAAACGTGTTGCTGCAGCGAAGCGAAGATAAGTAGTAGACGTGGCTCATAGAGCCGGTAAAGAGGGCTGTTTCTTAGGAAAGGTGCCTGAATAACGAGGTAACACTCAGATGTACTTTTCTCACTCGCCGTGTTTCATCTCCATCCGTGGCCTCGACGCTGGGACACACAATTACCACGCTGTTCCTGGGCTGCGGCGCCCTCCAGAAGGCTTTTTCTCGAGGAAAGATGTGCAGCTTTGGTTACTTTGTGCTCAGCTCTGAGCGAGAGCAGCCGCCGAGCGCGGGCGTGGGTTATAGCTCTGCATTATCCACACTTTCCCTAATTGTACCAAACCGCTTGGTTACGCACCGGCTCTGCCCCACCGACTCCACGACCACCGGAGCCGCTCCAGAGCTCGCCCAGGCTGGAAAAGGCTTCCTTTGGGTTTGTTTTTTTTTTTACTTTCCTTTTTTTTCTTCTTTCTTTACTGCCCCGTGCCTAAAATAATTTTGATAAAAATCCAGACATGTGATGTTTTCAATCGTCTGTGAGAGCGTTACCCAAACCCTAGTTATATTGTTAACGATTCTGTGTTAAATAAGACCAACTGGTAATTAGGAAGGGTGCCCCTTTTGTTGTGAGAAATAAGAAAGGATAATGTTTGGAATTTTTATATAAATTATGAGCATAAATGATTTATGAATATACATGTTCTGATGGATTAGGAAATTGATCTTTTTCAGTGCGCAACAAATAAAAAAAAGGAAAGGAAACACAGCAGTAGTTTTAATTAATTCAGACCATCAGTAGCATGATTGCAAGATGAAGTTAATTATTATAATGAAATGTTTGATGAAATTAATGTGACTCCAGCAGAATCCAACTTTTCCCTAATCATTAATGAAGCTCGTACTGTATTGCTCGCAAGGCTGTAGCAGACGTGGGTTTAGCTCCAAGGAGCTACTTTCTTCCGAGGGCAGACGGGAGGGGTGGAGGAGGCGAAGAGGATGAGGGTGGCCATGGCAGCCATTTGGGATTACAGCTCTGAAGGATTTCTTCCAGTGTCAAATTTGTGAATGTATCTATGAACCAGGCACACCTTTTAGATGCGGTTTGTATTTTAGTGCTCATTTGCTTTTGGATTACTAGCTGAAAAAGAAATATCCGTTAATAACTATTTTATTTTCTTTTTAATCGTAGCTAGCTGCAGGTGATGGCACTTCACGGGTCCTGTTTTACTGAGTCAAGCCCAAAGCTCTGTCTTTATTCCTAGTTTATTTTATTTTTCAGGCAGCTTTGCCGTTAAACTCAGTGTGGTTTGGTCCTGGGAAGCGCTTTTCTGGTGGCACAAGCAGGCAGGAGAGTTGAAGTGGAAATGAAAAGAGCAGTGCGGAACAGGATCTTTTTATACTGCTTGTAGTTTGCAGCGGATCCCACAGAAACGTAACTCCCGATCCACGGCAAAGAGGACGTGCCGTTCTCAGGCGTCGGCTCGTCGTGCTGAGGCGTGAGTGTGTCTCGCCGCCAGGTCCGGACTTCTCCGTCAAGGATCCCCCAGCGCTGCCCAGCAGGACCCTCCCGTCCCTCCGCGTTCGCCGTTCCCGGTGGCGGGTGGCTCCAGGCCAGGCGGAGCAGGAGGGCTGTGTCCGAACCGGTTCCGCACCGGTGGGAAATGGGGATGAGGATGACGCCAAGGGCTCCGGCGAGTGCGAGGACGGGTCTCCGTGCCGTTCGGGGCATCGTGTGATCCACGAGCACTCAGAGGTCATTCTGCTCTGCAACGTTGGGGTCTGGACCAGGTCGCCGCCGCGGCCTTGGCCGCACAGCGCCGTCCCGCTCCCGCAGCCCAACCGGCGGGGCCGGGGAGGGAACCGGGGCGGCCGCACACGTGGTGCCGCGCTCGTTTTACCGAGAGGGTTTTTTAAAGGCCGCCCCGAAATGAGCAGGGCCCGCGGTGGCCATTAGCCCCCTTCCCCGCCGGCCCCGGCCATCGCTGCGGCCGCAGCGGCACCCCCAGCCCCTCCGGCCCGGCCCCTCCATCCCATCCCAGCCGGGCCCAGCCC
>VZSF01010494.1:335401-386012 GCA_013398295.1 Chionis minor | reverse complement strand
CCGGCCCGTTCCGTCCCGGCGGCCGCGTGGGCGCGGGCAGCGGAGCCGGTGCGGGACGGGCGGTTCTGCCCGCGGCGACGCGGTTCGTTCGCCCCCGGCAGTTCCCCGAGCTCGGTCCCGCGCCACGTTCCGCGCCGCAGCCGCTGGCCCCGGCGGGGCGCTCCGGGCCGCGTTGGCCGCGTCGGGGACCCGCGGGAGGGTCGGGGGGTCCCGGGTGCTGCGGCGGGGCCGGGAGAAGGGGGGAAGCAGGAAAACCGCGTCGCGGTGACCCTGAAGGCAGGGAAACCCTGGGGCTTTGGTCCCCGTAAAGGGTAGGCGGGCAGAGACCCAGCGGCGGCTAACCGGGGGAATCGTTCTGCGTAAATTGTAGTCGATATCCTCAAAAAGAATTTCACGCGTATCTACTAAAGGCAGCGCTAATAAAACTTTGCAGTTAATAACGGTTATCTGTTGAATTCTCACAATATTATTGCTAGGAGAGAACAGGGTCCAGCATAGTCTAAAAATTTGGAAGACATATGGAAGACTCTTGAGTTTTGTGGATTTCCTGTAGTTCTGATGCTCCTCGCCGGTCATGCCAACTCCCATCCCGCAGCTGATTTCTCTCTGCGGCTGTTCCTCACAGCTTTCCTTGCGGAGATCTTGGTGGGATGCCCTCCCCGTGGAAGCTGGTGAGCTCGTCCCCACGCCGAGGACGGGCAGCGGGCGAATACGGAGACAGATTTAGTTGTCGGTCCTTACAGGGAACCAGCTCTGCCTGCACGTACGAATAAGCCACTGTGGGCACGCTCTTCCTCTCCCCAAACTCTGCCCTTTTGTCCGAAGGAAGGAGGCCGCTGGGGTCCGCTCGCGTGTGTCCCATGGTGCTGTATCCCAGTTGTCACTGGGGGTAGTGCCGTGGTTTCTGTTTGGTTTGGGGGCAGAGCAGTGTAGTGTGTGGCAGGGATACGAACGTGGGCTGACGGGTCGCTGCCTTGCAAGGTTAAACTTCATTGCGCCTTGGATAAAGGGGATTTCTTTCTCAGTGTATTATTTTCCAAGGAATGCATCCTTGGACTGTGAGAATTCATTTTGGTTCAGGAAACCGTTGTAAGGCCTGGGAGTGCTTCCGGCCGTGCGTTCACCCCTGGAGTGCCGGTGTGGGTGGGCAGACGGCGGGGGTGGGCTCTGCCCGCCTCCCAACTCTGGGTCTGCACTGGCCGCTGCGTCACCCGTCCTGTGCTCGCCGCCGCGCCGGGCTCGGGGGTCAGACGGGCGGAAAACTGCTCCCGGGAATGGTCCGGATCTTGTCTTTAGGGGGCAGGTCCTCAGGCTGCAGGTGAGAGTAAGGCACAAAAGAATTCCGCGAAGGCGCGCTAGTTCAGCGCTCCAGTCACCAGGCCAGTTTTGGCTTAGAGAAGCAGAGACTTAAATGCGTCAATTCCATCAGTTCAGTCTTCCCTTCGCTCTAACAAGTCCACGAAGCTTGTAAGAGGTAGGGAAAACAATGGGAAGATTTGGTGTCATTTGAATGAGAGAGGCTGTTACCGTAAATACTACTTTATTGTCTAAGCCACGTGAAATGCTCACACACGTAGAGTAAAATAAAGGCAGGAAAAGAGAGCTCTCAGTAGCAATTACCACAGAAATCGAGTGACAGCCTCCTCTATTAGCTGCAATAATTTGAGTTATTGGTTAAAATGTAAAACGCAAGTCTTTGCATATTTAACATGTCTCTCAATTTTTGTTTCTGATTCCCAGATCTATTATAAAGTTATTAAAGAAATTGAGCCAGGAGAAGAGCTCTTGGTGTATTTGAAGGAAGGTGGTTATTCACTTGGGAACATGGCGCCCAGCATGGAAGGTAAGGCCTCGTTTTGCTAGCTAGGACCTTTTACACCTCTCGCCAGCAAAGCTGGGAATGTTGGGAACCGCAGTTAGTGCTGAACCGGGACTCAAACCTGATCTGGTACCTGCCCCTTCTGGAACTGTTACTGTTTTGTGCTTGTTTTTGCTCTTTCTGTGGTGAGAGTAGCTGTCTTAGTCCATGATAGCAAGCAAGTTTTTATTAACCTCAGGCATGCAACAGATTAATTTGCTGCTTCTCTTTGAGGAATATTGTGGGTTTGAATATGATTGGAGGTGCCCTTTTAATCCCCAGGGTCATCGTGTTTCTTTGGCTGTAATAAAAATGGGCCAAACCGTTCGAAGGCTCGCAAAACACCGGTCTTGAGATTGCATGGAAAAAGGCAGCCCAGGCAGAGGATGGAAGAGTTATTGCTAGAATTATTATTGCAAGAATATAGACCCCTCTGAAACCCTGAGGTGCTGCAGTGAAGGCTAAAAGAATGATTATTTTTTAAAGAAAGGTGACATGCTCATTCCTGCGGTCTGTCCTGCATGCAGTGAGTTGGGGCAGCAGGACGAGCAGCTCCGACCGGCTGGCGGAGGGAGAAGGTCCCTTATTGCGCATGGAGCAGCCGGAAAGACGAAGCCTCCTTGACGGCTTCGAGTATTGGCATAGCCACTTTCCTCTGAGTATCCTCCTGTTAATTACTGACATTCAGCCACCACACAGACTGTCTAAAAGACCGTGATGCTTTCCAGGTTCAGGGGGTGTTTTCTGGCAAGCTTAGGGCCAGGAGCAGCGCGCTGAGATTTCTGGAGTCTCTTCCTACACCAGAACGGTGCCCTGTGAAATTCAAGAGGACACGTGGGGAGGGATGGGGAAGGAGAAAGACAAGAGAAGGCGTTGAGTCCTTCCTCCTCCTTCACGGCGCGCAGAGATGGCTGTGAAGCACTGACCTTTTCAGTAAGCAGCAGCGTGGCGCTTCCTGCTTGTCGTTCGGTTCAACTCCGAAAGCTTTGGGTTCGATTTGGGTTTCACAAAGAGTAAGAACAGCCAGAATTCCTACAGTCGGAATACAGATCGACTTGGGGGGTTTGGGAAGGAAGCGCAGGCTGAGCCAATTCAGCGGCAGGAGGGCAGGTTAGCAGGACACGTGGCCTGAAATATTCTGGCAATCTGAGAGTGTCGTCAGGATTATTATTTTTTTTTTTTGTTAGAGTGCTCTTCTCAACATCCATATCCATCCCAGACTCCGACTCATGTTTAGTGTCCATATGAACAGTGTGCAGTGGAAGTGGTCTCTTAGGAAAACTAGGAAAGATGTGCTATGTCATTCCTAAAAATGCTGTAAAAACAAGGCAACAGCTCGGACTTATTTAGAGTAATCAAAAATTCCTATTTTAAAAAGGTTCTTTGCAAGTCCAGATCTTTTCCTGAGGTGGGCACAGAGCCCCGTCACAGCAGGGCGCTGTGGAAACCGAATCCGGGTGACGAACGTTGTGATCCGGAAATTAAATGGAAATCCGGACTTGCAAGGTCCTGCTCTGTGTTCCAGGGTTCTTGGTTTCCTTGACATTCGGTGACAGTGAAAGTTAGAGAATGAGGTAAGAGAGACGCGAACTTTCTCAAGTGAAGAGATTATTAGAGCATATTGCTTACGTCTTTTTCTGTTCATTCATTGAATGTAGAGCCTGCTGCAGGTTTCACATTATTTGGAGACTAATTTCTGTAAATACATTCTCATCTACCAGTCATTTTTAAGCTGTTCCTTGGCAATACTGTTCTACATAATTAGTTGCTGAAATCTGAGTTATCTCACCTGGACATCCTACAATACATTTATTTTCTTTTATCTGTATATGCATATAACTTCCAGATTCAAATTTGCAGTGAAACTCTTCACGAGTACACACCTGATATGCACAAGTAGTTTGAAACATTTCTGGAAAAGCAGGTAGTCGGAGGATTCATGTTGCTGAAGGCTCGTGGGTGAAGGGAATGAACAGGCGGTGCCATAGCTGCTGTCTCACGGAGATGTCAGGTTTGGGATTATTTTTTCAGTGTTCTCCCCCAGAAAAGTTAATCATTTTCTTGAAACCAACACAAAGAGATGAATAACTTCTGTAGTCACAATGATGGAGTAACGCATACCTTTTTTTGATGTCAGGGAGAAATTGGGGAAATCAGAAAGAAAACTCACCGCTGTTTTGCATTTCTGTTTCAAATAGGCTTTTATTGGCACAAGCAAAAAGTGCTCCTTGTTTTCCACCTTTGTCATTATGTGACGTTTATCTGTGTCTTCCCGGTAATGTCTAGGGCTTTTGCCACATAATTGCTTTCAAATTATAATAGGCCAACATTAAATATTTGACTTCTTAATACTTTTTACTTTCAGTAATGCTATCTTCCTGCTGCCTGGCACCCCCATTTCGATTCTGAATTAACAAGAAAGAAAATGCAAAATTGTTCCACACAAAGATAATTATCATAAAAATCTTTTATCCAAACCCCAGCCAAACACAGCAGACCCCTTATCACTGCAGGAATTTTGAGTAGGGCACTTGAACTCCTTTGAGATTCAAGTCTGGTAGATTAGCATGTAGATGCCACATAATTGTGTTCCCCTTGGTTTCTCTGAAAGCTATTAGGCACTGATTTATTTTTCTGTAACATTCCTGCTTTGTCCTGAGTGTTACTGATGGAACTTAAGATAGACACATATAACCATAGATTTGACAAACAAGACACAGAGAACAGGCAGCAATTTTTTTTTGTAACTGGATTTTTCTTTTCTTTTCTTTTCATCCCCTTCTCCCTGTAAGATACTGAAGTGCTAACCGTTTTTGAAGGGCAGGATTTTCATTTGTGGTGCTTAAAGAAAGAAGAAAACTTTAATGAGAACTTGTTTTGAAGGGCAATATTTTTATTTTTGGTGCTTAAAGAAGGGAAAAAACCCCAAAAACTTCAATGAACCTGAAGTCTACAAACTGAGTGTCTGACATAAAGACACAAAATAGCTGCCAGGGCTTAGTGGAGCCCTGCACGCCCTTTGTTCCGTAGGGCTCCTTCTGCAGGGGCTGCGCTGGCCCCGGGTGGCGGGTGGGTTCCTTGCCCTGCAGCGGTGTGTGTTGAGCAGTCTGGTCTCTGATCTGCTGAAGCCGGGAATGCCGGAGGAATGGGTCGTGGATTTGGGTACGATATAATCAGCTACTCGACCAGCCAGTCAGTTCTTCCTCTCTTTTACCTGTCTGAGCATCAAAATAGTATTTGCGACCAGTGGCGACATGTGTAACGTGTGACTACAAGGCTTTAAATTGTATTTTTGTCAGTTCTCCAATTCTTCTTTGCAATAAAAAGTTCTTTTTCCAAACCCGAATATTCCAAAGCACATGCATTTCTTTTCTTATCAGCCTCTTTTCTACCTAAGAAAAAGCCATCGTGTTTGGTGATAGAAGAGGAATGTTGTTACTGAAGCAGGAGCCTGTACAAAACAGACAGGGTTTTCTCAATTTAGAGATGTGCAAGGGCTGGATCTGTAAAGTTTGTGTAGCTCTGAAAGTATGCGAATGCCAAAGCAAAAAATGCACGTGCCTTAGCTGAGCCCTCTGCTTTCTAACATTTCTTACTAAAAGCCTGGTGGGCAGCCCAGCAAAGGTAGCTCCGCCAGCGACTGCCGGCTGAGGCCGCGTTGTAGCATGTGGGATTTGTGTGCGATGCGTAATTCTGCTGGCAAAGGGCAGGGAGAAGCTCTTCTCTAACAGGCTGTTGCTGTGTTCCAGCTGTCTGTCTGCCTGCCTGCCTGCTCTGTAATCTCACAGAAAGGACACAAAGCTGTCATTCTCGTTGATGACAACAGGTCGTGCTACGTCAGGTTGTGTTCTCGGGGAGGGGGTGCTTGCAAGGTGCCCCTCTTTAATCAGGTGTATAGTAAATTATTCTCCATGGCTAGCTTTCCAAACTCAGAAGTGGATTTCTGGTTCCTGGAGGATAGTTTGGGTGAAATAAAGTACAATTGATCATGGAAATCTCAAACTGAAGTAGGAAGAATTTAGTGTGGATTTACAGAAGGTGTTTTGATGCATTTTCTCTGAAGTCCAAAAAAGGAAAGAAATCAATCCGTGTCCTCCATTCCACGTTTTCAGGTCTGGGGATTTGCCAGTTTGAGCCTGAGAGATGCTGGGAGTTTCGCAGGAACGTCTCAGGAGGTGGAGGCACCCGGGAGTTCCTGGTCTGGGGAGCTTTCGGTCGCTTCTACAAGGAAGTTTTCTCACGTTGAGCCAGGGCTGTACTTGCAGACGAGGGAAAAGGGGAAGCGTTTGATGTGCGGGGTGAAGCCGGAGGCAGCGGCACAGCTTGCCAGAGCAGGTCCACGTTCGCTGGAGCTACGGAGGGATTGATCCTGTTACTCCACAGTTCACTGGGCTGCGTGAGTCCAATGAACTCCTGTCCCACGTACGTCTCCAGGAGTCAAAACCAGAACAAAAGTGAGGTCGGGTTTATTAGTGCCGACGACACTTCTGGGTGCAGCCTGACGTCTGAGGCTGCGGGAACGGAGCGCTCTGGCAGATAAATGCGTGTTTCAGAGCTAACGCCCGTTCATTAATAATGAGGAGCGATGGCAGGAGGAGATTATTGCCGCGGCCCGTGCGGTGCGTGCGTTGGGGACACTTGATGCTGTCAGCCCCGTCTCTTCTCGCCCGAGTTACGGATGTGAGGAGGGTGCAGAGGTACCGAAACACAGCGACTCGCAGCCCTTGCGCCCCTCGCTTGGTGCTTTCCCACCAAGAACATTTTTGGTCCATAAAGACGTGCAGATGAAATAGTGAATTTTGCTGGGTAGCAGTGTGTGCTTCCTGCTGTTGTTACAAGTAAGATGCAATAACAGGGACATAACATGATGCTGCAATTCTTTTTCTTTTTTTCTTCTGTAAAAAGTAGTTTGGATTATTTTAATGGTGGGTTATACACTGTCTCTCGATAATGCTGGGGGTGGTTTTTTATATCCTGATTTCCAGGTTTCCCTCCCCAGGGACATAAAACACAGGAGATACATATTGGTACTGTTCTGCAGAACACTAGTAAACAGCTTTTCTCTAAGGAGCGGGGCAGGGCCCAATCCGCTTCGCTGTGAGGCTGCTGATTTCAGAGTATACGATCTGTCAGAACTAGCTGAAATGGGAAAGAGATGGGTATTTTCTTCCCTTAGGTCTCCTGTTTTAGTCGAAACCCCCTTTCCTCCCGAAAGGAAAATGTTGAACCTTTGGATTTTGTTTCTTTTCACATCCCTGCCTCCTGCAGTCGGGAAATCCCATGGCATCGCTGTGTGTCGTGGCTGTAGACTGGCTGTGGCTCCGCTGGACGCGCAGCCTGGATGAACAGCGAGGCTGTGCTGGTTGTGCCTCGGTGCTACTTTCTTTTTCGGCTGTGTTTGACTTTTTTCCAGTTTGTGGGCACGTCGATACTTTCCGTGTAGGTGTGGAGCACTTTGGGTTTCCTCTGCCTGCAGAGCTTCTGTAGCAGCTCATGGCATCTGCGGCTTCGTCACGGCAGGGGCCACTCGCAGAGTCCCCCGGGGCGCAGGACCACGGCTCACGGACCGTGGCCTGGGCTTACATGGGCTGTGCCGAGGGAAAGGAGGTGACGGCCCGTGGGCAGGCGGTGGTCTCTGGGGGTGATACCTTGTCCCATTTGTAACAAAATTAACCCTGAATTACAAAAAAAATGCGATTTCAGGCCTTAAAGCACAGCCTAAGTGGTCGCAGTTGAGCAAAACTCCAGGCGGACAAGTGCACTGGGTACTTTAACCCAAGGGCTGGCTGCGGGGTTGCAGAATTTGGGAAGAAGTTTTGGAATTTGTTGCAGGCGGAGAAGTGGCCCCGAGGAGGCGAATGCCGCCGCGTCTTCCCCCGTCGCCCCCTTCCCCGCGGAGCGGCAGCGCTGGGGCAGCTCCACGACGTGGGCTTGTGGCTGCGTCTCTTAGGAAGAGTATTTCCACTCTTCCCTCCTCGCTGATGCGTGTTGCCGCAGGCTTTCCTTTTGAAAGTCAAGTTATCAGAAAGAGAGAATAAAACTTAATAGGAAACAGAGCCCGGGATGCAGAGGAGAGGGTAGAGGAGGACAGGGGGACGCGGCACCCGTGGCTCAGTGGTGGCTGGGAAGCTTCTGTTGCAGCTGGCTGCTGGGTGGAGAGACCCGGCGCTATCCCGACTCCCTCGCAGAGGTCGTTCTCCTGGAAAATTTACAGCTCTGAGCTGATTGTTTGGCTTGGCACCGTGGTCAGGATGCTGCCTTGTAAACTTAATAATAGCTGCCCTCTTTTTAATTTGTTTGACCTTGACTACAATAATTTATTATGTGCATTAGATTTTTTTTTTCTTTTTTAAAAAAAAAAGCAAAACAGCACAACAACAAAGAATTTGGCTCCCTTTTCTCTCTTCCGTGGTACGCTGGTTTTGAACTCCTCGGGTTTGGTAGCGCACTGTGCTCCTGCAGTTGTGCAGGACGAGTTGAGAGGATAACCTTAGAAAGACATTTTCTTAGAAAGGAGCTTCTCCAGGTTTGTGCTGTGGCAACTCGCTTTTCCCAGTGTCCGTTTTTATGAGCAGGGTTTGTTCCTTTTTTCCCTGGCAGCCCCTTGTGAGGAAAAGCTCGTCCATACTTTCAGAAACCCTCACTGCAACCACACGCAGTGCTCCAGAAGCAGCCCCACTGTTTCGTGTATCTGCTCATTCTTGTGGGTCTGTACGTCTCGGCAGAGGCTAGGACACCAAGAAAACAGGATCTCTCCTGGTTGTGTGATTTATTTTTTTTCTTAATGCTTAAAGTGAAAGCAGTCTGCTGGCTCAGCCTACCTTGGTTTCTCTCTCCTGTCACTTGCAAATTTCCTCTTTGTTTTATTTGCCTGAGAGATCCTCACAGAATATTACATTTTCTCTACAAGCCCAGTGTTGGGTAAAACAGTCAGACTTGTCTGAATGTCCTGGTGCCCAAGTCAAAATCAGCGTCTCTCTCTGTTGCAGAAGAGCACACGTTCCGCTGCGAGGACTGCGACGAGCTTTTCCAGTCGAAGCTGGACCTGCGGCGACACAAGAAGTACGCCTGCAGCGCCGTCAGCTCCCTCTACGAGACCCTGAATGACGACATCAAGCAAGAAGGGCTTGGAGATGGACAGGTCTATGAGTGCAAAGACTGTGAGAGGATGTTCCCCAATAAATACAGGTACCGGGAAATTCCCTCCTCTGGCTGCCCCTCTCCCTCCCTCCTGTGCAGCCCGGTCCGATGACGGGAAACGGGGGACCGAGGTGGGAGCGGGCGGCTCCGGCCGTGGGGAATATACCTTCCCCTTCTCCACAGGGTTCAGGAAGGTCCTTTTTGGGATCTTTCACTGTCATTAGCTGTTGGACGGCGCTTTATTTCACCTTGATTTCATAGACTGGTGCTTTTCATTGCCCATTGGTAGCAGCACCCGCAGATTGTTGGCAATAGAAGGTCTAAGTGGCTGTTTTCTGAATTCCCGGTGACTTTTGCAGGGCGGTGACAGGGCGATAGACCTGGTTGGTATCTTTGCAGCCGCCGCTCCCGTGTGATCTGGATCCGAGGGAAAACAGTGGTGTTACCTTCTGCCGATATTTGCGTGAAGACTTTAATCCGTGGTTCTTGGTCGTTTGAGATGAGTGGGTATCAAGAGGCATTGTTATACCAAGAACTCTTAACATGGCCAGGAGCTCCTCTTTCATCTTGTAGGAGCAGTTAAAAAATTCTATTCCAATCAAATTTTTGTTTTGAATTTTTTTTTTAAAAAAAAAGTTAATGGAAAAATTCTGTCTTCACCAAGGATTTTTGCAATAGAAACATGAAAAGGAAAACACAAAAAAAAGATAGGATAGTCTTCATCTGATATTTTTATTTACAATAATTATTGAATTATTGTTATAAGGCAACTCTAAACAAGAATTAAACTTTTTTTAAAAAGGAAAAGTTCTTTGTCCCAGTAAGTTTTAACTGAAAAATTCACGCATAATGTGATGGTAATCAAATGCAGCTTTAAAGCAGAGGTCTTTGTGATTTCTGGTTCACTTGCAATGTGAGGCTGAAATGGTTAAATATTAGGAGCCAGTTTTGAAAAGTTGAGGGTTTTTTAAAGTTGTTTTAGGATTGTGCTTATTTGCACCCTGAGCCTTTAACTGCTGGGCTATATTTTCAAGGCTTTCTCCACAGCGTAAGGACCAGAGCTTTCTCTGTTTACCGGAGGCTGAAGTTCTCACATACTCATTTCAGTTGACTTCTTAGGTGAACAAACACCACGTGCAGCAAGATTTGTTATAAAATTAGGAGAACTGGCAATCCTCTGTCATGAGGTGTGTAAGTGGAGCAGAAGGGTTGCGCTTAAAGCCAATATAAGGGCTGTTGCCTTTCAATTAAAACTTTGAAAAGATGGTGTTCACCAGCATTAGTCATTTTGAACTTAATTATATTGTTACTTTCAGATCTTTTATCTAGGTAAGTGAAGAAAAAAATGTCTTTTAAAAAAATGTAGAGAAAGGTGAAACACAAAGAACATTCCAGTGGTTTATCTGTATTGAAAAGAGCTTGGCTCTTGGCTGTGTTGTGGGCGGTTGGAAAGTTGGTGATAGATACTGTCTGCCCGTGAGACCTCTGCAGTGGTTCTGTTGGCACAGTTTGATGTCTTTATTCCTCACCTCGTGTTTCTACCTTGGCTACTTTTGATTAGATACTAGGAGGCTGCAATTCTCTTAATTTTTTTACCTGACAAGAAAAGGAGAACTTCCTTTAAATGTTTAAAATATTTGTGATTTTTAGTAGAAATTCCAGTTCTTTTATCTCTCCAGCTGTGCGTTACAGACTTTCTTCTCTTCAGCTTCTAGCGCTCTTTAGTTTTTGTGTTAATTTAGGAAATATCCTTTGGAAAGGTGTATGTAGTCTCCTGTTGGTGCCATCGGTGTGTTTCCTGGCTCCCCTTGGGGGCCTGGAGTGGCACCGTGTCCCTTTTACAGGGCTTAAGAGAAGCTGGAAGATTTAAAGTGCCTTTTTCCCTGTAGTGATGACTTGTCCCAGTGGGCAGGATGTCAAGAGTCGTCTGGTGAAGCTCATTCTTGGTATCCAGGTGATGTGGCTCAGTTGGGGCCCCAGTCTCCCTTGATTTCGTGGGAGCCGTGGGTAAGCCGGACCACGGCTCCCCTGGGGCACGTCTCCATCGCCAGCACTGCTGGCAGCGCAGCCAGGCGCTCCGGGCGCAAGCGCCGCTTTTTAGAGCGGGTGGGTGAAAGGGACGAACAAACAACTTGTTCAAAGTCAGCTCAAAAACCTTTGGAAGGGCAGAGGACAGAACACCAATTTTACAAGCCCTGTCCTGCTTTATTTTCGGGACTTTATCCTGCTTTGATTTTTCAAAATCATCACTCCTAACCATTACTTCACGGAGTTTTTAATTAAGCAGGAAACGTGGCAGAACATTTACCGATCGTCAGCGTGCTCAACACAAACGAGGCTTAGGGTAAAGGTCCCTGCGCGTGCTAGCGTGCGTTTCCAATTTTGGAGCACCTCTGGGTGATGGAGAGGCCTTTTCAAGGTATTTCCAGCTGAACTCAGACGGAGATACTCCAAGTCTCTTGCCACAGACCTGTATCCTTGGAAGATGTTTGGAGTTGTGGTAGAGGCTCCCGGGCTCAGTGGCTGCATTGCGTTTTAGACCAGATTCCAAAGGTTTGGGTTGGGGAGTTTTTAAGCAAATCATATGAAGCCATTTTTTTCGACAGGGGAAAGATAGAGTCAGCAGCATCACCATTCGGTGTGCGACAGGCTGATGGATTTAGTGGAGCTGGGAGAGAATGTCCGCATCTGTCCCTCCCCATCAATTTGCAGCATTTTATGTACTGAGAAAGCCACTAAAACAGAAAATATCCAGTCAGCGTACCTAGATGGTCTTATAATTTTTCAGAAGTTAATACAGATCAAATCAAGAGCGCCACTAGGGAACTGAAATTGAGCATTTAGCAGCTGACTAAATAAATAAATGTTTTGCTAATCCCAGTAGGTACTTGCCTCTAAACAGCATATTAGTTTGCCCATATTTGCTCTAAATAAACTCATAAATCACAGTTAACAGGAACGTATTTTTGTATATGTATATGAAAGGTATATATTTCTTGGTATGTGTAAAAAATTTTGTGGTGTTAAGAACACCGTTTCTGTAGCAAAATGAATATTGCTTCTTCGGAATTAGTGGATTGGCAGTTTATAGGGGGCATGTTCATGAATATTAAGTCTCTGACTTGAAGGAAGGGGAGGTTCTTCACGGGAGTGGTGGGCTGGTGGCTGCTGAGACCCGTCTCAGGGTTGCCAGGCAGGTTGCCCTCCCAGACCCCAAACCACCTTCTACGCGGCTTGTTCCTGGGCCAGCAAATGCCCAGGGGCACAAAGATTTCAGTGCAGGTCGGTTGTCAGTGCAATGAGCCTTTCCACTGGGAATTTCGGAACGTCGAAGGACGCCAGTGTTGGGTCCGGTGTGCTCCAGCAGGCGGGTGCCCGCTGGCGCCGGGGTCCCACGGCACACGGTCCCGCGGGGGACGCTGGTCCGCAGGGGCATCTGGAGAGAGCGAGGGCAGCGTGTCAAGGTTGGGTCCATTCCTGGGTTTCTAAATCCCTCGGGCTCTGTGGAGATGCCCGGGGTTATCCGCTGCGAAGTTGTCCAGCAGCATTTAGTGAAGACTGGCCGGATTTTCCAGTGGCGTTTAGTTTTTACGTCCCCGTTAAAAACGTAGCTGTGCTTTAAAGCTCTGTAGGAATGCTTTAATGTCAGTCTGGGGGGGATTCCAGGCAGCAGTAGATTCCGCGTGTTTGTCCTTTATCAGAACTCACAGTGAGGAGGAGTATTTGTAACTCCCGGTAAACTACACCGACGGCAGCGAAGGACTGGGATTTTCTCCCTTTGTTCCTCAGGGCTGGCCCGAGAGGTGCAGCGTTCCCAGCCCGCTCAGTACCTTTTACAGCACTCGGGCTGCGGCAGGACGGTTCCCCAGGCTCCCAACCTGCCCCGCGGCCACCGGCAGTGCCTTCCCTTGGCCGTCACCCCCATGGCTTGGTGGCCTGGCGGAGCGCGGCGTGTGGACGCAGGGGGCCGGCGCTGCGGCACGGGGGAAGCCGAGCACCCTGCGCCGTTCTCCGGAGAGCCCTCCCTGCCCTGGCCCCACTCCAGCCCCCATGGTGGTTTGCCATCGTCCTCCTGGTTTGGGAGAGGCTGCCAGTTGGCAGAAGTTGAAATTGCCGAGTTAAGTAATAAAAGATGTCTGACATTTAGAAGTGAAATGTGTTTGCACCTTATCATGTTTCTTTCCAATGTTAAGTTGCTGTGTTCTGGGAAGCTGTGGGCTTTGTGCCCATGAAAACGGCAACATGATAGTCTCGGCAGCAACAGCTAATATCTTGTCTTTCCCTGTGGGGATGCCATAGGAGTCTTGGTCACAAAGTGCTCATTTTTCCCTTCAGGAACCTGCAGGGTCAGGTCTAGTTTTACCTTCCTTTCCCCCCTTGTAAATGGACTTGGGAATGTAATAAGAAAAATCATAAAACCCAGCGATATTTTGAGGCAGGATACGGCAGCTTCCACCTGTGAAATAAATGCCAGAAAAATAAAATGGTATTTGGGTGTCGCTGCACCTCTCGCGGTCGATGCGCAGCTCGGCTCCCTTCCACAAGGGCTTTTGCAGCCGCGCTCTGCGGCAGCAGTGGGGCCCGGAGCCCCCCGGAGCCCCCCCAGCCCATTTCTCTCTCACCATCTCTCATCGCTGCTCTGGGGCTCGGACCCCCCAGGTCCACGGCAGGAGTGCGGCACCGGCGGGTTCGGGTGGGCGCGCGGAGCGGGGCTGGGTGCCACCGGCCGTCGTGCCAGCTCAGCCTGTCTGTCTTTCCCAGCCTGGAGCAGCACATGGTAATCCACACCGAGGAGCGGGAGTACAAGTGCGACCAGTGTCCCAAGGCTTTCAACTGGAAATCCAACCTGATTCGTCACCAGATGTCTCACGACAGTGGGAAACGGTTTGAATGTGAAAACTGCGTTAAGGTACGGTGCAGGACGTGGTGCCCGTGGGCAGCTCTGCTGGGGGAGGGCGCCGGCACCCGGGGGAAGGGGTCCAGGGAACGGGCGACGCGTGCCGGCGCGGTGCGGTGGCGCGGCCGTGGTGTGGTGACACCGGGAGAGTGGAGCGCTCAGCTGGCCCCGGCGTCTCGGCTTGGATGCGGAGCTCGCCCTTGCCCCGAGCAGCCCGGCTCTGGCCGTTCCCCGGGTCCTGGAGGGGCTGCCGGGGCGGCGAGCGGCGGCTGGGGCGCAGCGCCGGGCTGTTGAGCTGGGAACGCCGCGGAGAGCGTTCCCGGAGAGCGTGCCGGCAGCCTGGCGGGGCACGGCTCAGCCCTGCTCGGTGCGTGGTCTGTTTGCGGCCGGGTGAATGCCCTGCCCTGCTGATGCCAGCAGCGGCGGTGACAAAAATCTGAAAAAATAGCCAAGCTTTTCATACTAGGCTTTTCTCCCCGCTGCTTTGTTTCCCTCCCTCAAGGCGCTTTCTCTTTCAGGTGTTTACCGACCCCAGCAACCTCCAGCGGCACATCCGTTCCCAGCACGTCGGCGCGCGGGCCCATGCCTGCCCGGACTGCGGCAAAACCTTTGCCACCTCCTCTGGCCTCAAACAGCACAAGCACATTCACAGCACTGTCAAACCTTTCATATGTAAGTTGTCACGGCCATCACAGAGCTCCGGCTTTCGCTATAATTGCACGTATCCTGCGGGGGCCCCCCAGTACTAGCTGTCCCTCTGTGAGCAGCCGCTGTAATTTTATAGGTCAGAGCACAAGATGAAATTCCGCAGCAATTTTTTTTTTTTTTTTTTATGCTCCCTGTTTTTTCAGTAAACATTCGTGGCAGTTTTTGACTTTCTTGACAAGTTAAAAGCCGAGTCTCTCAGCAGTCCTAGTGATGCCATTTTCTCATATCTTTTCTTTCTCTTTTCTTTTTTTCCCTTAATAATTTTTGAATGTTCATGATGGTGACATAAATAAATAGCTGACACAGCCTGATCGAAATGTTTTTCATGGGTGCTCTAATCCTGTAGTCCTTGTAAAAAATTTGGAATAGTCACAGAGACGAGAAGAAGGTGGTTTTTAAAGAGTTTTTTCCTTCTTTTTTTACTGCGTGTTTCATCTAGATAATGCTTGGAAGCCAAATAAATAGCAGCTTAACTTAGTGCTCTCTTCAGTGGAATATTTCCAAAAGGGCGTTTTCCCTGGAGAGCCATTCATCTCCTTTGTTGTCATTCTCAGGGTTGTATATTTTTTTAATTGACACGGCACCTATTGGATTTTGATAACTGTGCAGAAAAGTGGATGGTGTCACAACAAAGCTATCGAAACTTTAGGGACGACTTCCTGACACTCTTCAGAAAGCGTAGCTCAGGCACGGAACGGGATCTGTGTTTGATTCCAGGCTTTGATGTCACGGTGGGGAAGCCACTGAACCCACTGCTGCCTTTTTTTCCCTATTGGTATAATGGGAACAGCATGCAAGAGTATCCTGGGAGACTCGTTTCATTAACGTGTTCCGAGATAATCAGATGGGTGTCAGTGGAGGAAGAAAAAATACTCTTATTGCTCATTTTGATGCAATCTTTCATTTGATGACGGGCACATGAAAGAGATAATTTGAATCTCATAGTGTTGCTGCAGTGAGATGAATTGACTTCTCATAATCCCCTCACTCTCACCTCATAAGAATTAGGGAGTTGTCAGTCTAAATCAGTGTGTGAAACAACCTGAGGCTGATCCTGCCCCGTTCAGATGTGCCAGGTGGAGGCAGGAGTATGGAATCCATTAGCAACCTGGGGGGAGCCCAGGCAGGATGCGCTGGGAAGTTTCCTCTCCTGTTCAGTGGAAGAAACGGGGCGTGTGTGTGTGTTTGGTTTTTACAATATTATACCTGGCATTAAAAAAAAAAAAAACCCACAAAACTGCAGCTTTAGAACTGCAGAAGACAGAGCAGCAAGAGAGGACGTTACACGCAGAGTTACTAAATCATTGTGTAATGAGACTTCAAGAAAAAATTTCCAGCTTTCCTTGTTTTAGAATGATGCTGTGAGCTCTCAGACCTATAGCGCTTTTCTTTAGAGGATTTTGTGCAGCATCGTATATATCTAGCAGCTCCTCCTGGGGTGGAAAATGGGAAAAAGGAACCTGATTCCCTTGGAAGACTTTGCTTTTGTTATCCTTAGTCTCCTCATAAAGTTTAGTCGTATGGGAACAATATAACTTTTTTTGGCAATACTGCGAGCGCGTACCACCAAAATAATGCAGACACCACAAAGACGCTGTTGAGCCGGTGAAAACTGGCAGAAAGCGCTCTCAGCTGGGATACAACCTGCTAAAGCAGCTGAGCCCTTTGTCAGCCGCTTCTCTGCGTCTCCTGAGCCACAGCGTCGCATCCCCTGGCCCATGGTTAAAATCAGAAAGGGGTAATTTTGTTCTGGAAAGAAAAGCATACGTTTTTAAAGAAATCCCCCCAAGTGTGCCATTTCTCCAGGTATTGTTAGTAATGGGAGAGGGAGCTTACTCACAGTATCCTTACCCGTGGAAGTGTTTGCAGCTGCTTGTCCGTTCAGACACACAGTCACTCTCCGGGATCCTGGAGATCCTGGCTCTGCACAGAGGAGCAGGGCAGGAGAAATATGTCCCCGTTCTAGAACCGGGGACAAAAGAGCTCCGGAAGCGAGTCGGGCACAGCGACCGGCTCTCCTGGCTTCAGCCCCCCCGGAGGGGCACCTGGGCCCCCTCTGCCTCTTGTGGAAACGCGCCGCCGGTCTGCGGGACTTGTGAGTTACGCGGGCGCTGACACATCCTTCTGCTTAAGTTTCTATAGAAACAGAGGTTGTTGGGTCTAGTAGACTATGAGCTTTATGGAAAATAAATCGAGGGGTATTTCCTTTATGAACTCTGTTTAGATATTTTTTAAGAAAACATGTTAAAATTAAGTAAAAAAACCACTTAAGCCCTTTCTTTGAAAGTCTAAGGTAGCTAAAATAGTACATGCAACAGCCATAACGCTATGTGTATACGATAACAGTAGTTCAGAACTGACACAAGTTTTTTAAGTTTGCCAGAAACTTGGGATGGCTTTAGTGTACTCATTTGAAAAAGCTCTTATTCCAACACCAAAACTCTTCTGATGACTTTCTGGTTCTCCCTGGTAGTGGTCCTTTGCGGCTCCTCGCCCTGTCTGAGCCCGGAGCAGGAAGGCTGAAATGCCCTGGGGAAAGGCAGTTCATACTACATTTCTTGTGCCGTTGGGAACCAGCAGAGCACGCTGAATTTTGGGAAGCTCATTTGAACTGAAATGTCAAATTTCTTACATTTTAATAATCTTTGCTTTGAATTTCAATAGAAAGGGCTTCCCCTTCTATTTTCAGAGCTGCCGATGAAATGTTCTCCTGGCAGTCACTGGATATTCAAGCACTGATGTAAATCTTAAAGGTGTAGAAAACACTACAGGGCACGTCACGCTTGTGTGTCCCTCCCAGTAGAAGCTGGGCGGGAGGGAGGAAGGAAGGACCACTTCCTCACTGGGTTGGAGGGCTGGGTGTCAAGAGAATTTGGATTTGGGTCCTTGCCGGCCCAACTCCCAACAATATACTTTCCCTCTCTTTGTCTCAGTTTCCATGTTTACAAAACGGTGATAACAGCAGTTCTCCGGTGAAAGAAGTGTGTTAATTCACTAAGAAGTAGAGTTTATTCCTATGTTGAAAGAGGCATCAGATAATAAAAAGTTACAGTGTTTTGATATATAGAAAAGTTTGGGTGGGATTTTTTCCCTACTTTGCCCCGTTCCTTCCACACCGGCAAAGTCTGTAGGTGGAGGAGGTCATGGAAATTCACATTTTGGAAGCTAGGTGTTTACAGGTTGTTAAAGAGAATGCCGACATAGTGATAACTTGGCATTGCTACGGTGTCTTACTAATCTCAGCCCGCTTCTAGCTGAACTGAGGCCTGGCTGGCAAAGTATTTATTGTCCATCCCGAAGGAGTGGTACTTACTATTAATGGCAGTAAGGAAAGGGTAGGTTGGATTCAATGAGGCAAAGTTCTCCCTTCGCTGCTTCCTGCCACGCCAGGACGAAAGGGAAAGCAGACTAGCTAATATAAATAGGTATTAGCATTACAATGCCTGATTATTGAAAATTTAAAAAAAAAGTTTGAGCAGGGGTAGCACATCCCCTCAGATTTCTGTAGCGAGTCACTTGTTGGGAGATTCTCTGGGAAGGGGGTTTTCCACAGGGGAGAGGTGGTGTTATTTCTGGGACGTGGCCTCTGTGAGTCCGGGTGACGGCTGGATTGGAAGGGAGCATTGCTGCCCGGCAGCGGCTCCTCGGCCGGGATTCCCGGGGCTGGCTCTTCCTCTTCTTCACGTAGCCGGGAGCCCCACCGGGAGTCCGTGCCAGTTCCCTGCTCTGTGGGCAAAGGGCACTTCAGGGATGGGGCGGGGGGCACTGAGGGCTCCTCCTGAATTCTCTGCCATTTCCTGTTAATTTCATATCGCTTTTGTTGTTGGTTTCTGTTGATGCTTTAGGTGAGGTCTGTCACAAATCCTACACGCAGTTCTCCAACCTCTGCCGTCACAAGCGGATGCACGCGGACTGTCGCACCCAGATCAAGTGCAAGGACTGCGGCCAGATGTTCAGCACTACCTCCTCCCTCAACAAGCACCGCCGCTTCTGCGAGGGCAAGAACCATTACAACCCCAGCGGCATTTTTGCCCCCGGCCTACCCCTCACGCCCACTTCCATGATGGACAAATCCAAGCCCTCTCCCAACCTCAATCATGCCGGCCTGGGATTTAATGATTATTTTCCATCCCGCCCGCACCCGGGGGGTCTTCCATTCTCACCTGCCCCCCCGGCATTCCCTGCCCTCACTCCGGGATTCCCGGGGATTTTCCCACCGTCTCTATACCCCAGGCCCCCCTTGTTACCACCCACGCAACTGCTCAAAAGCCCCCTCAACCACGCTCAAGACACAAAGCTTCCAAGCCCCCTTGGGAACCCAGCGCTTCCTCTGATCTCTGCCGTGAGCAACAGCAGCCAGGCCACTTCGGGAGAGGAGAAATGCGAAAACAGCCTGGAAAACTCCTACCTGGAGAAGCTAAAAGCCAGGAACAGTGACATGTCCGACGGCAGTGACTTTGAGGATGTCAATACAACCACGGGAACGGATCTGGACACCACTACTGGCACCGGTTCTGACCTGGACAGTGATGCGGACAGTGACAGGGACAAAACAAAAGATAAGAGCAAACAGATGGAGAGCAAGCCAGATTTTGTCAGCAGCTCTGTGTCTGCGAGCTCCACCAACAACACGAGTGAGATCCCTCTCTTCTATTCTCAGCATTCCTTCTTTCCTCCCCCCGAAGAGCACCTGCTGCCCACCACGGGAGCAGCTAATGACTCTATTAAAGCTATCGCCTCCATCGCAGAGAAATATTTTGGGCCCGGCTTTATGGGGATGCAGGAGAAAAAGATGGGTTCGCTCCCATATCATTCCATGTTCCCTTTTCAGTTCCTCCCCAATTTCCCCCATTCACTCTACCCTTTTACGGAGCGGACCCTCAATCACAACTTGCTGGTCAAGGCAGAACCAAAGTCACCCAGGGACCTCCACAAAGTAGGCAGCACCAGCTCAGAGTCGCCCTTCGATCTCACCACAAAGCCAAAAGAGATTAAGCCAATCTTGCCGCCACCTAAGGTCCTGCCAGCCCCATCCTCAGGGGAGGAACAGCCACTGGATCTCAGCATCGGCAACCGCATCCGAGCCAGTCAGAACGGAGGACGAGAGCCACGGAAAAACCACATTTATGGGGAGAGGAAGCTAATGGCAAGTGAAGTCTTACCCAAGATTTCCCAGTCTCAACTGCCTCAGCAGCCATCCCTGCATTATGCTAAGCCATCACCCTTTTTCATGGACCCCATATACAGGTATTAACATAACCCTGCCTTAAATGTTTCCACTAATGAGCTAATTTTCTAGCTGGAGTCGCAACTTGCGGCAGATCGGGGTGTAGGTTCTTGAGAAAGAGCAGTGAAAGTCTGCTGCAGCTGATTGTACCTCTCTCCTTTGTCACAGCACGGTGAATTTTCTGAATCAAAGGGGCTGAAAGGAGTACTCGTAATCAATATGTACAAAGAACACATCCTTATTTTGATAAAGAAGGAACTTGACCTATTTAAGGACTCTCCCACGAGCCAACACTAAGATGGCACTTCTGCTGGGGAAATTCCAGAGGTTTGATTCGATAAGAATGCAGAGTTCAGATGCCTTGGAGCCCGGGCTCTCATGGCTTGGGAATGAGTCAGGAGCCCTGGGAGCCTGGAAATGCAGCTCTCCCACTGACTGACTTGATGGCCTTTTGTGAGCCACTTCACCTTTCTTCCTCCCCACCCCCCTTTTTCTTTCTGATTCCTTTTCTTAGAGTTTTCCAGTTTGTAGGAATTGCTGTTGTGGACCCAGCCTTTGGAAATGATTTTAAGTCTGGAGTAACAAGTACTGTGTAAATGCACGGTAGCGTGTTATTATCCGGATCTCTCCCAGATGTGGTTCTTGCAGACGTACCTTTCGCAGAAGATAAGAAGGGGGTTCTGTTTCCCCTTGAAACAGATGGGTTTTGAGGAAGGCCCGATTGGTGATGTCCTGCCTGGAATAAGCTGAACGTGGAGGGCATGTCTAAAGCAGACTGGATGAAGTTATCCAAATGCCAGTCAAAATTCCAGAAGGAATGAATTCACAAGATATACAGGGAAGACTTGGGTCTTTCATTGTTTTAGAGCTTTTTATAAAACCTGTTTCTAAAGGAAAATTGTTTGAGGCTTTACGGTGAGGGTACCAGTAAGTTTGCGCGTTGCCGCTGCGGGCACCGGCGCAGCCTTTGCTGCCCTGCTGGGGAGGGGACGTGTTTCTCACGGAGCAAACACCCTTTGCTCGTTTTTAGCAAAGTCGAGCAAAAAGTGGTATCCCGAACTATTTGATTTATACCTTAACACGGCGATTAATTCTCCCTGAGGATAGGATGCTTCGTAGCACCCATTTCGGTAGGGCCGTTTGGCGCAGAGGGCTGCTGGATTTGGTGTCCAGTTGACCCGCCGGTTCCCGGGAGGCTGCGCGGTGAGCCGTGCGGATCCAGCCTGCCGGGGGGGCACGGATTTGTGGCAGAAGCTGGTGTTTTCTGGGTGCTGGGCGGGCGCCTCGGCTCTGCCGACCGGTTGTGCCAGCGCCGGGACGGTTCGCCGGAGGGTTCGCGGGGCCGCGAACGGCAGCAGGTGGCGTGTCCCTCACTGCCGGCCAGGAGAGCGGCACCTCCCGTGTCACTGCCGCGCTGCTGTGTGGGGCTGATAACTGGGAAAAAGTGATGTCAGCGCCGAGCCAGGCCAAGGGACTGTCACCTGCGAGGGGGGTTAGTGCTCCCTCCATGCTGGCTGTTGGGGAAGCGCCTCTCGCTTTGCCAGCGCTGTCGGGGCTGATGCTGCCTCGCACGCTTCCGCGCATTCCATCTGGGATGGCAGCGGCCGCAGCATGACGGGTAACGTGTTCTGTCTGGGACCCACCGTGGTCATCTCCTCCTGGAAAAATAAGTAATGATGTAAATAGTCCGGCATTTATTTTTGTAAAAAGAACTTCTGGAAAAAAAAAAATAAATGGGATAGAAAGGCAAATGCTTCGAGTTAGCTTAGGATCCTGCCACCTCTGGGCATTCTCACTAGGAATGTTAGAATAACATGGGTTGAAAAAGCCGTTGCCAATTAAAATAGCAGCCTCGGGAAAACCGTAAAGGTCCAGAAGACAGATGGAAGTGAAGGATGAGGGCATCATTTGTTGCATTCCATGGGATGCATATAGTTTTAGTAATATGTTAAAATAGAAAGGCGGTGGTGGAGTTGCTTGCGAATCAGACTCCTGATGTAATGAGCTAAACAGCAGAGCTTCCAAGTCCCAGCTTAAAAAATATGGAAATATTTTGTTTCTAAACTTCTTTTTATCAGACTCTCTCACATCATTTGGCTCCTTCGTTTTTCTCCCAAAGGCCACTTAAATCCTTGACATTTTCTCCTGGTGATATAATTTAATGCAGCCAGACAGCCTGAAATCAGTGCAGTTTTTAGCTCAGCCTCGTTAAGGTAACGTTCTCAGGCACTGGGCTGAAAAGATCAGCTTAATCCTCTGGTCGCTGCGGAATTCAGCACTGACGAGGAAGTTTGTACGTGTGTTGTGTTCTCGTTCCCCGGCACTGGGAGATGGCAAAGCCGTGTCAAATGCTGTCGCTTCCCTGAGGCTTTGGGTTTCTGCCGTGGGAGGTGCAGTCTCTGGGGACACCCGCTGCCAGGCTCCGGGGACATTCCCGAGGCACCGCAGCCGCCGTCGGCACGGCACGGAGGGTAAAGCTCCCCTGGAGCTGGTGCCCACTGCCGTCTGCTCGTTTACCTTGTCTCAGGGAGAAACTTTGTGCGTGTTGTTTCACAGATTGTTGTTTTTCTGAAAACTCATGCCTGTGAAAACACGTACCTTCCAAAGCACAGCAGTTCTGACGGCATTTCAGATCCAGCTCATCTCTTTTCTTCTACCTAAGAAAAATTAAATGCAGATTAAATACAGTTCGCTAAATAGCACTCTGCATGACTCTTCTTTTAAACTCTTTGGTAATTTGATCCACACACCAATCAGCTGAAATGCAGCAAAATAATTTGCTCTCATTTGTGCTGGACTAGTGTAGTTAAAATGACTCTTACTATTGGATTTCTGCTGGTTGGGTTGCGATGGACTCTGTTCCAGTAACTTAAAGATGCAGCTGCATTTATTGGAGTTACTTTCATAACACTTCTTTCCCGTAGAGGACGTTTCGGTTTCTCTTTTTGGTGATTCCACATCACGGTTTACCCTGCAAGTAGAATAGTTTGTGAAAGCAAAGCCAGTATTTTCCAAAATAGGAGCCTAACTTCAGGATCGTTCCTGCATCGCAAGGTGCTTAAGCACGCAATACTTGACTGGCCCAAAGTGTCATCAGAAGAACTTGGGTTCCTAAGTCACTTCAGAAATCTCCCACCGGTTCCTAACTTTTAAAATTGTTGTCCACATGTGCTTGCCAAAGAAACTCAATGCAAATTATATCTCAGCTGCAAGGCAGGAAATAAATATGAAACACCTAATGATTTCAGCACACTTGGGGCTGCGAAGTCTGACCCAGTCTTAACTCTTCAGATAAAGACAAACTCTCAAAGACACATTTTTTCCATGCAGTGGCTGCCTGCTGTGGATTCTAGAGCTTCTCCCACTTAAACATTGCTTTTGCTGTAAATGCAGGGTTTTTCATGACATTTCGCAGCAGCAGAGGCTTATAAACCACTATAGCAAAGGCATTAGTTCTCACATAGAAAGATCAAAATGTTTTCGTAGTTGTCAGTGTGACAGCTAAAGAAACATTGCCCAAAGGAGAGGATCCATTTTCATATCGTTTCCAGTGCCTTTTGTGGGGTAACCTGTGGGTCATAATTTCTAGTATCCAGCAGAAGGGGAAGAAAGACATTTGTGTTGGTAGGAGGATAGCCTCATATATATAATTTAAACACCTCTGCAAATGGTTTGGCTCTTTCTTTGCTGCCTGTAGCCCTGTGAGGTATGTAACCCTCTGTCTTGTTGTCCAGCAGGGTGGAGAAGCGGAAGGTGACAGATCCTGTGGGTGCCCTAAAGGAGAAGTACCTGCGACCCTCCCCGCTGCTTTTTCACCCCCAGGTAAAAGCAGTGACGTGTAACGCAGTCTTGGTTGAATGCCGAGGAGTTTGAGATGGAGCTGGCACAAACAGGTCACTTGGACCAGAGTCTGAGGGACACGGGCTAGTGGTGGGTTTGGCGGTGCAAGGCTGATGGTTGGACTCGATGATCTTAAGGGTCCCCTTCCAGCCTGGGTGATTCTGGGATTCTGTGAGTCTTTCTCATCCAGGGGCCCAACTGGAAACTCTACTGTTTTCCACCAGTTCCTTTCAGACACTTTTAATTCCATGCTTGGTTTGAGGATGATGGCAGTTATGCCTTGCTGGTTTTTTTGCATTGGCAGCAGAAGAGGGATGAGGTCTGCTCTGCCAACCCCCCCGTTCCCCTGCCAGAATGCCTGCGTAATTTTCCTGTTGGGAACACCTGGTGCAGTCATTGCAGTAGTGCAAAGTGGAGAAAGACTGTCCAGCATCCGAGCAGTCGCATTTTCTACCTGCTTGTCATTCCTTTACATCACCTAGAAAGCGTGAAAGTGCCGGGCAGTGGAGAGTGGGGGTTCAGTTCTGCCTGCTCCAAAAGGCGATGGGTCGCTTGAGGGAGAACTTGCACTGTCTCCCTCCTGCACAGCTGCTCTCGTCTCTCTCCTTCTGACAACTCGCGGGTATTTGCTCCCTCTGTATCTCCTTGAAGTCTGGGTCACTGGGAAATGCTGCTGGACAGCTTTCCCGTTTGACAGTGGACCAGGAACGCCAGCGCGTCACCCGCGGCGCAGCCAGACCAGGCCTTTACCCAGAGCGTTTGAGAGGCACAACTGAGTCCAGCGCAGCCCAGAGCACTCGCGAGAGTCAGCCCCAGGTTACAGACCCCTGACCTCACAAGCAATAGTTAAACGCTCCGAGAAGCGATGTGACTCCTCGCCCTCAGGATTCCTTGCTCCGTAGTGATAATGCCCGACATCCTGGCCCGCGTGAGGGTGGCCAGCTATCCTCCGGCTCTCCTGCGGTGAACGCACGCTGGGACCTGAGCTCGGTGGTCACTATTGTACTCTCCTTTATATTCACATGCATTGTTCTCCTCTGATAGTGTTTCCCACCTTAGATAAATAACTCGCAGGTTTGTGAAAGCTGGATCCTGGTTGCTTTCACAGCTAAACTTAGTTCCCTCATTGTTTCACATGAGCCTCAGAGTTTGGTTAATAACTTCCCCCGATTTTTCCTTCATACAGGCTGGATAATGGTGACAGGCTGGCCAGGAACATCCTGTGTTTGTGTGAGTTAGAATAGTGGGGATATCTGCCTGTAAAGAATCTGATAGCAGGGAGGAGCTAGTGTGGCAAAGCAACCCAACAAGACGATGAGAAGCGTGCAGACCCTGAGCGGGAGCAGGCATTGGGTGGAAGGTTATTAACATTGTTCCCGAAATCCTGACCACGTCCTCTTCCCATGGCAATGAAAAGATGTGGAAGGTCTGGTTATCTCTAATAGCTTATCACACAGAATAGCCTAAAATTTACAATTGCTCGAGCCCGAGACTTCCTGATAACTGATTTTTAATAAAGCAGGTCGCTGCGTAAAGATCACTTGATCTGGGCAGTTGCTGTTCCCATGCTCTGCAATCGATCGGGTATTTCAAATACGGGGAACGAAGACAGGTCATTTGGTCAAGAATACATGAGGTTTTTTCCTACCAGATCCTCACCCAATACCAACCCGGATCTTTTCCTAAGAAATCATATTTTTGGGGGCTCCTGCTTCTGTCTTCTTCGACAGGACCAATGTTCATGTGCTGGGTGGGTGGGAGGTACGCTCTGCCTGTCGTTCTCTCCCTCTAAACACAGTCTGGTCTCAGCCTTTTCTCCTGTGAATAATTCCCCCGCTCTCCCAGAGGGCCCGGGGTGGGATGTCATTAAGCCAAAAGGCATGATAAAGACTGAGCCTTCAGAAGATGATTTCTCTCTCAAAATGAATTTCAGGCAACTTTATTTCTTAGCCAGTCATTGACAGTAGTTTCTCTGCTCTGATGGGAGTTATTCTTACATTGTCTATTTTAAATGAAAATCTGGACAACATAAATAAATGGTGTAACTTTTTGATAACTTAATGGAAAACCTTTTCTCACCTGTTAAGTTTCTTTTCTTCTCCCCTTCTTTTTTATTATAACCAGGCGGTTGTTCCCTAAATAGCAAAGTGCCTTTACCACTGGAGAGGCTATGGCCGGTGTTTAGAATTTTAAAATAAGCCTACGGCTATCAAGCCAGCAAACATCTCTGACTAAGTGCCTAAAGAACAGGGCACAACAAAAGATATCTCCAGGTACTCCAGCAAAGGGCTGAGTGGCATAGCTCTGAAAGATCCGGATAGCATTTTAACATGATGGTTTTGTTACATGACTGGCAGCTGGGGCAGAGCTTTTGCTGTAAATGATCAAGTAACCTTTTCAAGTGGCTGGCGCTAAGTATTACTTACTATTTATCATGGGCTGGGAGCCTCCAACTAAGGGGCCGTGGATCTATTATCGAGAAATGGGTTTTACTACTCCTCTTTTTTACAGCTTATGAATGGTTGTCAGCCTTCCACAATGTATTCTTTGGTGATTAAGACAACTTTTTTTATACTCATACATTTTAAACAATATCTTGGCTCTCTTCCCCCCCCGCCCCGAGCCCAGTTTAATAAAGTGTAAACGTGCAAAAGGTCAGCCCTTCCTGTACAATAGAGCATCTAGGTTTGATATATGGCTTCCTACTGCCTTCCGCTCGCTCGCTGTCCCCCCAGCTCGCGGGCGACTCTCCGCTCAGGCTCCCACTCCCCCCAGTGCTCCCGTCTTTCCTGGTGATGTCATCTGCAGCGAGGAGGCAGCTTTATTGCTGCCTTGTTTGTTTTATCCGTGTTTTCTGCTTGGTATCTCGAAAGGGCTCTCAGGAGTGCATAAAATTGAACGTTGGAGATGTCAGCGTAGTCCTCCGAGTTGCGTTCCTTTCTTGGATTTGGATTTCCTGTTTTGTTCGAATGAAAGTAAAAGTGCTTTTCTTTAAGTAGG
Organism: Chionis minor; assembly: GCA_013398295.1. Lineage (NCBI taxonomy): Eukaryota > Metazoa > Chordata > Aves > Charadriiformes > Chionidae > Chionis > Chionis minor. The sequence continues at coordinate 359,342 of VZSF01010494.1, read as the reverse complement.
ATTTTTATGAGTATCCTTTTTTTTTTTTTTTTTGTACACAGGCAGACTTTTTGCTTTCTTTTTTGCTTTCCCATTCTGCTGTATCTCCAGATTTTCCCCTTTTTCCCCTTTTTCTGGTGTAGTATTTAATCCAGTGTTTCGTGAGAACGTGGCCATCGCTGGGTCGTACAAGCTAAAGCTGATAAAGGCACCCAGAAACGTTTTATTTGGCGTCACACCTCTAGGCCTGTGTGCCGGCCACTTCCCTCCCGAGATGTAGGTTGTGCTCCTCCTGACCACAACTCATCCAGCCGCAGATCACAGGAGGGTTTTGGCTGGAATTCCCTCTCACCCCAGGAAGCTCAGCCATCTCCCACCCATCCTTCCATCACCTCTACTGGCTTCTGAACTTTCCTTACATACAATTAAAACGCTGACCTCTTCGCCCGGCAAACTCTCTGTGGACCAACTCCATCCTGAGCCTGATCTTAACTCCTCCTCTTCTCCAGCTGCTCCCTCTCCACCCCTCCTCCTCCTCCTCAGCCCCCCGCTCAGCGGTCACGCGTCCCCCCGTGCTCCCTCCCGCTCCGCTGTGGCCGGGATTCGTCTGCCTCCTGCCCAAAACTTCCCCCGAGCCTGGGGTCGCCCGCCGGCCCGCGGCTCACTGCTGCCGCCCCTCTGGTGCTGCAGGAGGAACCAAACCTCGGGGCTCGCCAGGACCTGGGTTTGAGTCCGAGAGGAGGGTTTGGGCGGTGAGTTCGGCGTCCAGCGACTGTGGGCTCTAACTGCAGTGTCGTCCCTGGGAAAAGGGAAGCCAAGAATATTCTGAGATAATGTTTCATGTGAAATGCTGGCAGTAGACACATGCCCCTTGCAGAAGGTAAACCAGTGCCTCGTTTCTGAGATGTGATGCTGACCGCGTGGCTTTGCCAGTTGTGTCTTTCCGGAGTCTCTGAGCCCGACACACTATTTCTCTCGTTTCCGGGGCTCCGTTTCACGCTGTGCCGCTCTCGTCTGAGAGTAAAAGCAAACAATAGCACCAGGCTTTGACCAACACACTGGTGCTAAAAGGCATGTTTTATGCAACAGATATTGTTCTTCCTGTGGATTTTTATGACATGAGGTCTCGCCTTGTACTTGTAGATGTCAGCCATAGAAACAATGACAGAGAAACTGGAGAGTTTTGCAGCCATGAAGGCAGACACTGGCACTTCCCTGCAGCCCCTTCCACACCACCCGTTCAACTTCCGATCACCACCACCCACGCTATCCGATCCCATCCTGCGCAAGGGCAAGGAGCGTTACACCTGCAGGTAAGGGCCTGGGACCCTGCGGAAGCGGGACCGGACCCCCGGCTCGGCGAGGCAGCGCTGGGAGAAGCCGCCCCGGCTGGGAAGCTGCATCAGACCCCAGCAGGCAACGGAGCAGCTTCACACAGACATCTTCACTCTCTCGGCAGGGGTGGGAGGGAAAACAAGAAGGAGCAGAATTAGAACAGAGCGTTCTGATGACTAATTCACTCTGAAATAGCTTGTTTTGTCTGGTAGAAAATCAGCATCTTCTATTTTCTTTGTAATTTTTAATAACCTTGAGAGCAGATCTGGAGATTCTCAAGCAAACAGAATTTTCCAAGCCAAGTCTCTTTTGTGTGGTAGGAAATGCCACGGTTTCCAATGCGAGTGCAATCTCAGCTATGTCCCATCTCGGCTATGCAAAATAATGCAATTTAAAAAATGCCATACATTAAACCCCTTTTTCAAACACGATCGTATCCAGAGACATACCTACGTATCCATTGCAGCTCTAAAAGCTGGTATGGGAGCAGATCACTGGGCAATAAAAACCTGTATCTGCTGATGCTGTTTTATTTGCAACTACTAGAGGGTCTTGGGGCGGCTCCCGCTGCATTTCCCGTGGGTGCGGTGGGTGGGCACATGGTTCGCTCGATGCGTCTCTAATGTTCAACTTTGCCACAAAAGCTACAGGCTCCGACTGCAGTTGAGTATTTAGAAGTTTGAAGTTTCTACCTACGATACGGACTAAATTTCTATTTAACTATACACTAGCAAGTCGGTGTCTGGATTTTCGTTGTTGATTAACGCTCGCATTGGCCATTCATCTCGACGTCTGAAGGCGCTGGATGTCTCTTACATTAAGAAAGGCTGCTCATATGTTCCTTCTGCAACATGAAGCGTCAGGTTTCGTAGTCACAGAATATAACTCTTTATCCTTAATGTTGTATTGCACAATTAATGTTTTTATTTATACCTCCCTTCCTTTTGAGTTTGCTGTGAATCAGATTTATCATGGAACACAGTTCCTTCTCTTATTTCATTTCCTATTGCTGCATTTCCTGAGCCGATGCAGACTGTCAGGCTCACAGCAGTGTGTCCTGATGGCAGGAACACAATGCTGCAGCATTTATCCAAACGAAAATTCTGTGAATGTCGAGAAGGATGATCAAGTAGATTCCGTATGATGTGGAGCTAGAAGGGGCTACAAAGGAGATCTATAAAAATCCCAAGCAATAGACAGCGGGAATGGGCCGCGATTAAACCCTCTTTACCCTGGGGCCGGAACGCAGTCCTGCCGGATGCAGTAACTGAGCGGCAGCTTCGAACAAGCGGGAGGTTCTTTCACACAACAGCGAGTTCGGCAGAGGAACTCGCTGCACACAAGCTGATGTGCATTCAAAAAGCTTTTAGAAAAACAGATGGAGGCAACTTAGCAAAAGGGTGTTGAACACAACTATCCAGCCTCGGGCTCGGCAGGTTGAAGGGTCCACCTTCAGGTGGGAGCTGGGAGTGTATACTGGGGGTGGGACACTACGTCCTTGCTGTGCCCCTGTGTACTTGCCCAGGCCTCCAAGATAAGCTCTGAAGTCAGCTAGCATCTGGCTCGGAACTGGGTGCTCTTACGGGGTTTTTTCCTCTTTCCTGCCCTTCTCGATGGTGCAGCGTAGTCGACTGGCTTTCAGTGTCTCTGACGGAAATGGATTACACCGGTATCTCACCACTCTGAGCCCCGTTGTGCTGGGTGGGTGTCGCTCTGCTGGTTCTCCCCTCCACGTCTTCCTCCCTCGGTACGCGGGTGCCCAGGGTTACTGGGGCATAAAGGGATTTTCCGGCTCGGGAGCGGTGTGGCTGGTGTTGGTGAACGATGCGGCTCGGCAGGACTTTCCCGCACTGACGGTTCCTTTGGCTTTCGCTCTCCAGGTACTGTGGAAAGATCTTCCCTCGCTCAGCAAACCTGACGCGGCATCTGCGGACACACACTGGAGAACAGCCCTACAGGTGATGTTGACCCCAGATAAAACCCCTTTCCCAACACACTCCTTATTCACAGCTGTGGTGTTTTTTCTCCTTTCTATAAAGCCGTGCCAACAGAATACCGCAGTCCTGTAGCATTACATACAGTGATTCATAGGATTGTATATTATGTGTACCAGCCAAAAATAATCAGGCTTGGCAGCTTGAAGATAGACACTTAACTTATATTTAGATGTATGCTGGCAAATGAGTGGGTTTAACACTCACATTAACCATTCATCTCAAGGACAGCTGAAGGTGCTGAATGTCTCTGAAAATCGGGCTGGTTTGAAGGGCTTGCCAGGAAGTCCACGGCTGGGTCTGGCTAGAGGGGTTTTTTTTTCTTTTCCTAAGGCAGATCAGAGGTGCCTGGGGCAGCGGATCAAAAAACAAAAGAAAAGAAAAGCCTTGTAGTGTATCTGCTGTAAAATCTAAGTTAAGGAGTGTCCTACCTTAAATCACAAAACTTAAAAAGAGTGATCAGAGGGGGGAAAAGTCACACACTGTTTCATGTTCTTGGTGGTTTGAACTGCTGTTTTCTGCTAGTTCTGGACAAGGGGATCTGGGTTTTGTACTGGAGTTTGCAGCGGGTCTGTGCAAGGGGGCACATGGCAAAACTGCCCGGCTGCCCCCGCCAGCACCCTGCACGCCCCCGTCCCCGCCGGCCCGGCACGCGCGGGTGCTGCTGCGCAGGAAGGGGCTGCTCTGACGGGAGAGCCCGAAATGACAGTAAAACCCACGAGAAAATATAGGTGAGCGTGCGTGTGTACAGCTGTGGGAAGGAGCATTCCTCATGGAAGACCAAGTGGGAATTTTCTAGTGTTTTGCAGTCACTTTCAAAAAACTTTTGGCAACAAACGTGCTTTGGTCGATTTTCCTGGTTAGAATAGGTCCATGCACGCGTGAAACTGAGCGAGTGATGAATTGGAATTGAATGTTTTCTCTCACCTGAGTTAAGTGTTTTGCGCATTGTTAAACAATAATAACAATTGCAACAGTGTCGGTTTTGGTAGCTAATATTATGGTATTTCTATACACAGTCATAAGTTCACAACAAAACTAATGTAATAGTTGTATAAAGAGAAACGCAAACAAATTTATGGGGAGCAAAAGGCCATGTGCTCAAATACATCAAGTTTTTCTGCTTAGTTTAACTTAAGAAGCTACTCTCTCCCACATTGTAATCCCTGGTACATACAAGAGTCTTTTTTTTTTTTCCATACAGAGCCATACAGAATTTGGAGCGTAGACATTAGGTAAATTAAAAATAAAACCCCCCTCTCTCCAAAGCAGACATATATTTTGGAACCGTTCCCTCTTCTGATTTTTCCAGTTGCGTTATTTGATATGCCTTGAATGAATACTGTGTATTCACCGTGCACCCCTGTCTGACTAAAATGCTTGCTCCCGATTATTCAGAGATTGTTAGTTCAGTTTTCTTCCAAAAAAGGAGACTTGCAACTTAACAAAGGTTAGGAAAATAGAGATTTATTTGATCTGGTCTTCTCCCAGAAAATGGCCTGTGTGTTTTTTTTGTAATAGAGGTTTGACTTCTGGACAATGTTGCATTATAATAGCACTCCTGAGAGTTAGTGCTACGTTTACAGAAGAGCTTAATTATCATTGATTTTCTCTTGCTCTCAGAGAACTGAGATTTCCAACTTCTGCAGCAGTAATTGTTTTGAAAGCTTGTTTTTTAAGTGCAGACTTTATGCAGGTAAAAGGAGGTTGATGACTTTTCAGAGTTGAACCAATGTCTTTCTTGTAACTTTTGATGGTTTAAATGTTTTTTCTTTTGACTCTGTCAGTTACAGATTCATCCAAATACGAACTAAAATGTTCTTAAAGCTAACATAAACTGAGCAAATGTGACGTGCAGGTAAAGAAACAGGCAGGCCAGAAAATAAGGTGCTTTGGTTTTGATTCCTGCTTGTCACTGAAAAGTCATGTGTTTTTCACCAAGTCACTTAAAATTTTTAGGTATCTATTTAATTACATATAAAGTAGGAATTAATTGCACATGAGCAATAAGGAGGCAAATTAATTCTTTTTGTAAGGAAAAGTGCTACATGATTTTTGAAGAGTAAGAAATGCCTGGTAACGCACTTTGAGTCTTTTCAAATCAGTGGCTTTTTAAGAAGTGAAGACAATATGCTCTACAGTGAAATTCCACGTGCTGCTTCTCATTCTTCTTTTCCACGCCAAATCTAAAATTCAGTCGTGTGTATTTCAAAACTCAGTGGTAAAAAGGACTATCAGATGCAACTGTTTCTTTCAGAGGAATGCGAAATAAGTTGGGCTTGTGAAATCGTGTCAGACTTAACTGGGAACTCAGGACTTGGGTCTCGTTCTGAGCTGACCCGGCAAAACCCAGAAGCGGCAGTTTTTAGCGAAGCTCCTCACGGTTGGGGCACATGAACGTAAGGGTGTGTTGTAGTTGCAGGTTCCCTTCTTAGTTCCATTTTCATTCTCTGGAATCACAGAATCACATAAACTCCATAAAAACTGGGCTAAGAGCAACTAAAAGCTGTTTGATTCAGCAAGACTTTATTTTCTTCTTTCAAATGTCCGTTCCCTCCAGGATGCCATCTAATTGATTCTTGAATTACACCCAATCCTCTTGCCTGTGAGGCTGTGATTCCTCCTATAAAGATGTGCTTCCTGACGTCTGTTTTGAATTTGTTTTTCTTTAATTTCCTTTTAGGCCCCCGTGTCCTGTTATCTGCATTAAGCTGAAACTAACAGCTAAAGCCGACATCTACCATCTCGTTTAAGATTGCACGTAGTTCAATAAAAACCTCTTCTTTCTCATTTTCTTTTTTTTTTTTAAACGTAGCCTGAGTTCATCCCTGGTCTAAATGCGCTTGGGATGAAGGGGCTTCTGGGCCCCAGTTCTGTCTTTACAGCCCACATTGATGGTCAAATAAGTATAAAATCTCGCAAGTGCCGTCATGCTGTTGAAACTTGACAAAGCATGTTGTCAAAGGCCTTGCTGTCACGTCTGAAGTGTTCCCGAACTGTCGTGGGGCGATGAGCTGGTTACTGGTTCCTACACTGCTGAGTTTTGCTGTCTGTTTTCCCCCTCCGGTCGCGCTCCAGCAGGTCCCGGAGCTCCCCCAAGCTCCCAGGTTCTCCTGCTGCTCCTCAGCGCTGCCGGGGTCCAGCTCTGGCTCCGTCGGAGCCATCATTCACTCCCGCTTGATATTTTTTTAGCCCGTTGCTGTGTTACTTTAAACTGATACGGCAGAAACTTTTTTAGCGTTTTGTCAGTGTGTTTACAAAGCAAATACCGCTTCTTTTGATTTTTAGTCTTCTCCTGCCTCTGTGTTCACCTCTTCCCTGAATTTAAGCTGGGTCCTCTGTCTGGGTCATTTATTTAGATTAAAACCAGCACAGATCCAAGCAGTGACCCCTCTGGGACCACAAATAATGCAGTGTGTCTCCCTCATCCCTTTGCTCTCAGACATTCGCTATGGCTCCTTCCGAATGCTCCTCTGTTTTCTATTTTTCTAACAAGCTCTTTATCCTTTCTCCGTACCCTAACCTGGATCCACATAGCTCATAGTTAGAGCACGGGCCTGTCAAAGGGAACTTTTCAAAGACTTCCTGAACATCTAAATAAATGGCCATGGAGGAGGCCAGGGCTTTCTTGCCTGACGCGTGCAGGCGCTGCCTTTGAAGTCGCTGGATCTGTGAGTGATGCGGGCGAGAGCCGGCGTGGGCACCCGCGAGCCCCGACACCCCCGGAGCGCCCGGCAGAGGCTCAGGGGGGATCCTGTCCGGAGGGGCACGGAGCTGGCGGGGACAGGCAGGGAGGGGAATCCGTGGGCATCGGCAGCCGCCGGGAGGGGGCTGGGGGTACAATACTGGCAGAACGAAGCTGGGCAAAACCGCGTGTGAAAGTCCTCTAGAACAACAGGGATATTCCAAAGGACTTAGGAAAGCCCTGTAGAATATCCGGGTATCGGCTGTTTCGGACATTGCAGATTTGTGAAGTGCTGAACGGCAGAAGCTGCGGGAGCGCCGGAAAGCAGCTTCGTTGGTTGCCAGCAGATAGGAGGAGAGTCAGAGCTGGGAGCCGTATATAAACTGTGCTTGTTCTTGACCATCTTCACATAACGTCTGGCTTTCTTTAGTTGTTCAATTCATGGGTTTTGAAAAAAATGAAAAAGAAAAACTTTGAAGGCTTAGAAGACTGTGAATTAAAAAGAGATTTTGCTTTCTTCCTAGGTTAATCATAATAAAGGTTTGTTATTTGGACTATCTTTATTCTTTCTGGTGCTTTAACAGTAGGAAATTCGGAGTTGGACGTGGAATCCATAAACATTCAGTGAGAGAGAGTGTTTCATAAATGTATCTCTGCCATTTCCAAAAATAATATCAATTTATTTTTAGAGACCGAATAAAAATCACAGCTGTAGCACATCTGGAAGTTGTGTGTGTGTGTGTGTTTCGCAGCATAGACTTTTTTACGCTTAAACCTCCTTCCCGCATTTGAACCTGTGGTGTTTGTAGGAAACAACGCCGCGTCCTCAGTGTCACGGCAAATCCGGTTTGGCAGCTGAGTGCCACGGGCACAGGGCAGTTCTGGTGCCCTCCTGACATCCTGCCCTAACGGCGTCCCCAGCGCGCCCCGACGCGCCACCTGCTTCGTGCCTTCGCGAAGCGCAGCTCACCGCGGGGGGGACAAACTCTGCTCCCAGTTAGGGCAGCGCGGAGCAGTTCCGCAGAGGCGAGCAGGTTTGTTCTGGAATTACGAGGCTTAAGAACAGTTTTTACTTTGTCCTGTAAGTGCAGAGGATTTGCAGAGGTCTGTGGCGGAGAAGGGATTCTACTTCTCATGGGTTTTGGAAGTCGAGCCGTGAGGAAAGCGGCTTTGTTGAGGTACAAATGACGTATTTAAAGGGAGATCTAATGAGGGATTCAGGCGGATTCGAAGAGGAATTGGATTTTCTGTAGCGTCAGTGCCGAAACTCTTCACTGTGGCGCAAAGCTGCCCTCTTCAGTACATCGGCTGCCGCCTTGTTCTGCGCTGGGAGAGAAGTCCAGGTCCCAGCTCCCAACGCACCACGGTTTAGCAGAGCCTTGTTTTTATTTGGAGGGAATCTGAATCCAGAGAGGGAGGGTGGCAACTTTGAACAAGCTTCCAACACGTCTACCCTGGGTCCTGCAGAGGTTTGCTTCAAAGTGGGAACATTTCTTCACTCAGCAGTTTCCCTAAACATCCTGGCGTGGCTCCTTGCATTCCAGTTTTTCATCATAAACCAGATATTCACTACACAGGAGTAAATCTTATCCTGTTTGGAAACTACGGTGTATTTCTTGGGAGCTATTGTGTTGTAATAATAACCATAATTACCTTTAAAGGCATGCTGTACTGCCTACATCTTGGACACCACAAGGAATTTCACAAATAAATCTAGAGTTTTATGGGTGTCCAGATAACTCTGTCATGTAGGGATATGCTAGCTAATAACTATTTTATACATTTAACCTCCCTTCTTCTCCTTCTGTCTTCTTTTTCCTCCCCCCCGCAGCCATTTTTCACCTACTTCCACTACAAAATGAGAAGGGTGGAAGAAATAAATTCACCTTTCTTATTTTTACATTCATGTGTGGAAGAGTAATTATTTTGTTCAAAATTCTTGCTTGTTTGGACGGCTTACTTCTTAATTAATCCTAATCCTTTCTTTGTGCTCCTTGAATAACAATAATATCAGATTTGTCTGGAATGATTAATGCCTTGTGCTTCCCTGGTCCTCAGCTGAGTAAAGATTTATAGACCGACATTTTCTGGTTTTCTGATAGTCAGATTTTTCTTTTTTTTTTCCTCACGTTGCACTCTTTGGCATTTGCTTCTATTTTTCAGGTGTAAATACTGTGACAGGTCATTCAGCATTTCCTCCAACCTCCAGCGGCACGTTCGAAACATCCATAACAAGGAGAAGCCATTCAAATGTCACCTGTGTAACCGATGCTTTGGGCAGCAGACCAACTTGGACCGACATCTTAAGAAACATGAACACGAGAATGTTCCAGGTAGGCAGGGGCATTGCTGCGCGGTTCTGGAGGGAGAAGACACCATGGTCTGGTCTCTCTGGTCCCCGGGAAGCCTTCATGGAAAGCGCTGGTTCTTAAGGCTGAACATCGGGTAGCAAAAAACAAACGCCGGCTCCTCGTGCAGCCAGAGATGGATTTATCCACAGCGTGAACTGTAACACACATCGTGCACTTGGGCACAGTACTCAGCTCTGCCCCGCTCTGGTCAGGTATTACCTATATGTGCCCTTTTCCAGTCCCTAAAATAGCGATCGTCACACTGACTTCCTGGGGACTCTGTGCAGGGAGCGTAACCTCACATGGTGACGTCTCCTGGTACGACGCTGACGTGGACGTGTCAAGCTCTACCAAGGGTTTTCAACCTGAAACGCATTTGTAGGCACATGGGAAGTTCAAGAAGATAAATAGACTTTGCCTTAAGATAAAAACTGAAGGAGGAAATCCCTGTGCTGAAGTCAACTAAGTGATTTCCCAACCTAGGAAAAAAAATATGTAAAAGTTAGAGGCAAACAGCCATGCAATGACTAGTGGTTCTTAAATTGTGTGTTCCATCTGCAAATGCTAAGTGTCGCTTACGTTATCATAGTATCGTGAGATGGTTTGGGTTGGAAGGGACCTTAAAGCCCACCCAGTGCCACCCCCTGCCCTGGGCAGGGACACCTCCCACCACACCAGGCTGCTCCAAGCCCCGGCCAACCTGGCCTTGAACCTCCAGGGATGGGGCAGCCACAGCTGCTCTGGGCACCCCCGGCCAGGGGCTCTCCACCCTCATAGGCAGGAATTCCTTCCCAATAGCTCATCTGAATCTCCCCTCTTCCAGTTTAAGACCATCACCCCTCATCCTGTGGCTCCACTCCCTGATCCCGAGTCCCTGCCCAGCTTTCCTGGAGCCCCTTTCAGACACTGGCAGGGGCTGGAAGGTCTCCCTGGAGCCTTCTCTTCTCCCGGCTGAACCCCCCCAGCTCTCCCAGCCTGTCCTCCCAGCAGAGGGGCTCCAGCCCCCCCAGCATCTCCGGGGCCTCCTCCGGCCCCGCTCCAACAGCTCCGTGTCCTTCTACTGGTGGGGGTCCCAGAGCTGGACACGGCTTTCGGTGGGGGGATCTCTCTGTAGTTCAAGCCTGGAAAACATGAGCTTCCTTTGGCAGTTTTGGTCCACGAGATTTCTCTTAAATATTAAATTATTAGTATTTAGTGAGAGGATTGTTATGTAATGTTCCTCCTTTATTTTTCCTCTTAATAACGGCTTTGACAATATCTGATTGTTGCTCCTGTTCTCTCTTCTTGTTTCTCTCGCCCAGTGAGCCAGCACTCCGGAGTCATTACAAACCACCTTGGGACCAGTGCCTCTTCTCCAAACTCGGAATCAGACAACCATGCACTTTTAGATGAAAAAGAGGATTCGTATTTCTCTGAAATCAGAAATTTTATTGCAAATAGTGAGATGAGTCAAGCATCAACTTTAGCAGATAAAAGGTAGACAAGCAAATAAAATTACCTGATGACATGTATTGTTAACAGGGCTGAAAGACCTGTCACCCTCTGTCCTGCAGTACTTGATGTCAAACGCTCAAAAGAGAGAAGTGTAGCAGTTCAGAAGGCAAATGCGTTCAGCTCCCAGCTCTGAGCCGTGCTGGGCCGTTTCAGAAGGGCCCTGAGTCGGGAGGGCTGACGCCAGAGCGCCGCTGGTAGCTGGGGACTGGCGGGAGCAGCCAGTGGAGCAAATGCCCAGAGAAGTTGTTCTGAGACGCGGCAGGCGGCGAAAAAACACAATTGTGTGAAAAAACACAATTGTGTGAAAAAACACAATTTCTTCTCTAGATAAAAATGTGATTATTGAACCATTACCTTCTGCTGTGAAGCCTGTTTCATCACCAGTCGGAGACCGCTGGTTAAGGAAACCGGAGGCACCTGCGTTTCTGGTCTATTGGCTTCTTTCAGGTCTATCCATGTCACCAGCCTTATTTTGACCGAGTGATAATTCACCTGCTGCTATCCTGTTGTCTCAAGTAGCTATTTCATGCCAATACTAAGATTTAGGTCCAGAATATGAGAAGTCCACATGATGATGTGATCCACATAGAGAACACCAAGTGTGGAACATGCTGACGTAAAACTTCTGGTGAAGATGTTGATCTTATTTTATGTCACTTGGTGGCATCCTGTTGGGATCCAAGTCCATAGTGCTGGTGATCCCACTCTAATTCTCCTAACATAATGTAAAACTGCTAGTTTTGTGGAATCTGCTGGGTCCATCCGTGTGGGCGCAAATAGCCAAAGTAATACTAGAGAGAATCTCAGCTGGCTCTTAGATGACGCTTCCTCCTTCTGGTTGCTCGGAGGGAGATTGTTAGAATGCAGTAGCACAGAGAAGGAGGAAAGCCACTTGTCCCACTGATGTTCTATTTTAAGAGATGGAAAACCATCATTTAAATCCAAACTGGACAACATTCCAGTTTGAAAAGCGTTGGGGCTGGTATGAACTTGACATGCTTATTAGCCCCTAAGACACTGTGAAGGCTGATTTTTAAATGTCTGAAACATGTTGGTTTTCCTTTTCCTTGCAGTTTAAATAATATGTAAATGTACATAAATATGACTCTGGATTCATACATGTGTATAAAATTATCCAAGTCTTGCCATTACAGTGAAAATGCATGACTTAAGCATTTGGTATCTTTTCTTTTTTTCTTTTCTTTCTTCTTCCCCGCCGTGGCCAAATATTTCAGGCCAGAAATCCAGGATATTGATGGCAATTCCCAGTGTCATGGATTAGCAAATGAGAAAACAGAAGACGTGGATGATGAAGATGAAGAACTGGAAGAGGAGGATGACGACAGCCTGACAGGGAAGTCACAGGATGAAACGGTATCGCCCACCGCCGAGCCCCGAGGAGCCTTTGAGGACGAAGAAGACGAGGAGCCCACGTCTCTCACCATGAGCTTTGACCACACCCGAAGGTGAGGTGGGCCGTGCCCTTTGAGAAGTGAAACGGGGCTCAGACTCCTAACCCCGTGTCAGTGTAGATCGTGAGTGCTATTGTTTTATTTTCCAAGCCATGTATCATACCTCCGGTTTGATTTAAGCATTCACTTGAGAGATTCCATTTTCACCACGGTGGGGGACATGAAACAAGTGGACTGCAAGGAGAATCTGTGATAAGGTGTACATCCAAGACTTGACAAGTTTATACCGGGACGACAGTTAGTCCAACACAGCAAACAGTATTTTCAGGGCACCACAGTTCTCTAAAACACCGGTCAGGGCAGAGGACGAGGCATATGTGTGCAATCCATGTTTTGCTGCTCTGACCGTTTTTGTTGTAGCAAAATGTTGTTGACTTCAACTGGAGTTCTCAGAGCTCTGGGAAAAAGCAAAACCTTTTTTTTCCAAGGTCAAGCCACGTCTAGCCACCTTTAAAATTAAGGTTTATCGCACATACTATAGGCTTAGCTTTTTTCTTTCCCTCAGTTTCCCAACTGGTATTTGTAACAAATGTCCCGCGATGCTGGTATCTTACTTGATGTCAGTGCATCACTATTTTCATTGCAACTCAGAGAAAATGCAGCAGTGTTCTTCAGACAGTGACCCACTGTCAGACGGTTCAAGGCGTGGACAGCAATGGGACATCTCTGTGCAGGAGACCAGAGTGAATTGTAGCCCTGCTGAATCACAAATATATCTGTAGCACCAATGCTTGTTCGTGCAGAGTCGTGCTCTCCACTTTTTCTTTGCTCCTTGCATTTTGTGTCGTCTCGTGTTTGTCTGTCTGTGGGTTCATGCATGTGGCTTGTGAGACCCCGTGGTATGTGCATGCAGGCGCTGGGTTAGCAGCACTCGCATTGCCTGGATGTGAACGCGGAGATGAGCTAACAACAGGTCAACCCCTTCCCCTGGTCATTGGTACAGGTGTATTGAGGAGGACGAAGCCGGCTTGTTAGATTTGGAGCAGATGCCGAATTTTGGGAAGGGGCTGGATCTTCGCAAAGCAGCCGAGGAAGCATTTGAAGTTAAAGATGTGTTTAATTCCACCTTAGACTCTGAGACAATAAAACAGACTCTGTACAGGCAGGCTAAAAACCAGGTAGGTATATGACAGAACATTTTATCTAGCTTGCCACCAGCACGTATGGTAGGATTAGCAAGCAGCTGGCCTCCTTTAGCTAAGGTTGACTTTCCCCTTCCAGTGAGCAGGAATTCTAACTGTAATGCCTGAATCGTATGTGAACTGCGTCTTGTTGCAACTCCACTAAAACAGAGGAGGAACGGAGTGGGCATCGGTCGTAGCTTACCAGGTCAATTTATTATTTAGCCTGTGCGGTGAGAACATGCTTATCTAGAAGGATAGAGGCATCTGTCTGTTTTTATCTGTCTGTGTACATGTTTTTATGACTATTATTTATTTCTACTTTGGGATGGGTATTCAGTTGGTGTTTACTAAGAAACTCAAAAGTTTGGTCTGCAGGAACAGTAGTAAAGTATCCTTGGGTTTGATTGTAAAAGGTGTAATAGACAATAATATTTCCAGGACTTGCAGTCTGGCAAGTCTAGAGGACTTTGTCATTTATCTCCCTGATTTCTAAAAGCAAGCCATAAAATGGAAACCTGCCTTCTGAGCTAGGCCAGTTCAGACCCACCAAGAAACCTCAAAGCGATATTGCAGCACCTATTGGAGTTTAGAGAGAAATCAGGAGGTGTGGGCAGATCCGTTTGTGCTTTCTGCTTTTTCATTAAACCAAAACACTCAGTCTAGTTTTAGGAAGTTCATATATTGATCCCTACAAAAGTATTCTCAGAAAAGAATTGTTCAATGAAGTTACATCACCGGACTGGACTGAAGAGAGCGTGCTCAGCCCTTCATGGGGGATGAGTCCAGCTGTTGTCTTGGGGTCCTTTGCTAACCTTCAAGCAACAGAATTTGTTACGCAATCTATTTTAAATGTCCAGCAAAGCAGTAGCTTAATGCAGTTGCCAAGCAGAACATGACTTTTATTTACCAGCACCCAAAACTCCTGAAATTATTGTCCTCCTTCATAGTATGTGCTAGTGCTAAGGCAGGGGAAGGCTTCCTTGAAGATAAGACGCAGCTTTTTTCTGGGTGAAACTAATGTAAACACAAGCCACTTGCCTGACTCTTACATGTGTCCTGTTACTAATATGCCAAATGTACTAACTATTTAGGAACAGCTTGCTCTTTTAAAATTTGCTTGGGTGGGGTGGGGTATTTTTGGTTTTTGAGCCAGTTTTATAGCATATGTGATGCAGGACTGCTTGCACTGAGATCACAATAGGTAACTTAAATGAGTCAAACCCTCTCTTGTGCGGGAATGTGATTGTAATCCAGGCCTGGCGTGGGCAGCACAGCGCTCCTTCGCGGCTCTCCTCCGTCTCAGCAATTTTAGAAGCGTGCGTATGCGTAACACTGCGCGGCGCTGCCTCTTCCAGCACACGCCTGCACTACGGGACTGTGTTGGCTTGACAAGTAGATCTGACTCTCAGCTTTTGAGAGGAGAGGCTAAAGTTGGACAACGGGTTTGTATTGTCACCATTGCAGTTGTGTTACTAAGGGTCCGACTGTACTGAGCGTTGTACCGATGTCCCAGATAACGTGTGGTCTGTGTTGCCCGGTGAAGGATTGTGTGTGGGTGGGTGTCACCTCGGTGTGAAGCAGAGGGCTACACGGCCACCATTTCCTGGCCAAGCAGGAGCACACAATACACCAGCTACTGCCGACCGGGGCGGCTGGGGACCAGGTCCTCCTCTGTGTCAGGTCATGGGTGCAATGACGTTGGCTTTCACCTCCAGTGAGCGAGAGCATCGTCTGCCTGAGTCCTCACATCACTTGTGTGGGCTGTGGAAGGACACAAAGGTGTATGAGACAAGTAGTCTTGGAAGAGGGAGAGCATCTAGGTTACAAAGCCAGCAGATTGTTGTAGAGAAACCAGATGTCTCCCTGCGTTTTTCTCAGCAGACGCTTTTAACCGTTTCACTGCAGCGAGAAATCTGCCCCGATGAGAACCTACGAACAGTGGGAATGCCAATAAGCGTTTTGTGCCTGTATTCCTAAATACCTGTGGTTTCTGCAGGCACCAGGCAGCTCGTGCCAAGCAGTGAGTCGGGATGGTTATCCCGCTGCCCGCAGCTGCCCATCGGATATTGCTACGCCGTTTCTGTGGCCGGGCCCGAGCCTCCCTTACCCACTTGCTTGTCTGTGGGTGTCCTTTTTTTGAGCACAGAACAAAGTAATGGGCATTCTGCACGTAGCCGCTTCCCCCTGAGAGAGGATGGGGTGTGTGGGTTTGTGACCAAGCGCAGAGCTGGCACAGAATGGATTTGGTCCTAGAAAAGCCGCTGGGAACGATGGGCTCTCCTGACGAACCCCGCGACTCCCTGTAGACTCTGGGGCAGGTGGGAGCGGTTGGAGAGATGGGTGTTCTCCTGGCGTGTGCGTGTAGGTGTGGACCTGCTGGCACGGTCCTTGTCCCCAGCCGAGGGATGCTGGCTGCCCTGCCTGTCCTGTACGCTGGGGTGGTGCCGAGCTGCACACGGTTGTCATAGCCTGTCCCGCGTGTGCATTCACACGTGTCCTCTGCATTGCTCTTTCTCTCCTCCAGGCTTATGCAATGATGCTGTCCCTGTCTGAGAACGCTCCCCTCCACGCGTCCTCCCAGAACTCGCTGGGTGCTTGGTTGGACATGGCAGGAGCAGCTTCAGAGTCGGGGACCTTTAACCCCATCAACCACCTCTGAGAGGTCAACAAGGCACTGGCCAGAGTCCAGGCGAGGAGGCGGTGGTGCTGCAATTATCCTAGCAAAACTCCTAGCAAGCAGAAGATGGATGAGAGGGGCTCAGGGAGTCGTCTGGACTTTTGGCTGAGAAGGAAACCTGTCACATCCGACCTACAAGTCCTGCATTTTTATCTATCCAGAGTTTTCATTTCTAATTTATCAGAACGAACCTCTCCAAAACTGGATAACCCTGATGCAGCCCGGGGATTTCCCAGTCTATAGGAATAGCAAGACACGAATTGCAATGGTGCAATCAAATATTGGCCCCTCCAACCTTACAGCCCGGTATCGCTGAGCCAGTAAAGCCTGCGTGTTAACGAAAGCTTGAAACCGTTCGGTAGCATTTCCTTTCAACTCAGCTGAATAGTGAAGTAATAAGGAAAGAGAGCCAGGTGTGACCTATCCCCGGTGCAATTCTGACCTAGTCACTGGAGTTATACCAGGGAAGGGTGAATTCAACCCATTTCATTGACCCCCAAGAGAATTTGAAATTCTGTGCTCCCGCAGAAATACCATCCCGTCTTTTGTTCCCAACAAAACATACTGGCACGGTGCAAAGCTTCTCGGATGTGAGGCCGCCTTCGTGGTCACCGAATGCAGTGTCGCGGCCGAGAAATCCTCAGCCTGGAGCATCGCTGAGGTCAGGGCTACGGATGTATCGTGCAAATACGCGGTTCGCAGTCACCGGCTGCGCCCCGAGCGCCCTTCTGCGTGCGGCTGCGCTGCGGGGCCGGGAGCGCTTCCCCCTCCGCGCCTGCCCGCGGGCCCGGCCTCGCGCTTGGGCGGGAAACCTCGGGCTTTTTTGGGAGGAAGCCGCGCTCAGCAGGTCAGCTGGTGACGGGGGTGACACCGCGCCGCCCTGGCCTGCACCCCGCCACCTGCCTGCTGAGAGTGCTTGGCGTTTCCCAGACGGAGACATCCCGGGATAAACCCTTCCCTGAAGGGGTGTAGCTGTGTGTGAGACGGCGTGTGTGGCGGGGGAGTCTCGCCTTAACGAGGGGCGATTCAGACACAACTTCTAATTCAGCTCCCAGGGTTATTTTAGAGCAACATCCCTTCGGTGTTGATAGTGTCTGGGAATTGCGGCAGAAATTTCTGACTCTTGCAGTTGTTTTGGTATGCTGGATGGTTGCTTACGCATAGCACACTGCTATTTGGCCTATTAATTTAAGCGGAAAAATTAAAATTTCCTCACTTCAGCAACCTGAGGGGTGCACCCCTCTGTTCAAGCACACGGCTAAGAATCGACTTGTCTCTGTGACTCCCAAAGTTGCTCGCAGGTATTTAGAGTGATTTTAAATCACTTCAAAGTCTCATCCACGTTACTGATAACAAAGCAGCCTGCAGAAGTGCTGTCACGTTTCCGCTATTCTACGCTGCAGTTACAATCTGCTGGTGGAGCTGTGGTTTTGCAGGTAAAGCTGAAGTAGAGAACAGTCAGGAAAGCAATTGGACCTCGCAAAGAATAACACTGGCTACACAGATAAAGTTCAGAGTGCGTGTCCTGAGAATTTTCAGATCGCAGCAGCTAGAGATGAGAACTGCCGAGGACAGGACGACTCCTGTCGCCGCGTGGAGCACGTCCCTCTGCGTCTCGCCCGTCGCCGTCCTGCGGCCGCAGCTGCCCGAGGCTGGCGGTGCCCTGGCTGTCCGGCTGCCTAACGATGGCAGGGAAGGTGAGAGGAGCTTTTCCCATTGATTTCAGCACATTTTAGTGCTGGGTGTGCTTCTAGGAAGTATTGTATCGGGTAGTACCTGCCTGCGGAATGGGTTAATGGCCAATTTCAGAGAAGCAGCGCGCAGTGGTCAGTATCTGCCTGTAAATACTTGGTGTGCACAGCCCCTCTGCCTTCCCGGTGTGGAAAAGAACAGGCGGAGGCTTCTGTGCCCGTCCAGTGCGAAGGGACACAATGGTGAAGCCTCGATCCAGCATGCTAAAACAAAGGAAACAGCTACGCAAATGAAGTGGAGGTTGTGTCAGGAATCATTCACTCTGTGCACCCGAGAGCACATGTGAGGCTGGCTTTAGATAGCCAGGAGCATCAGGCCATCTGCGGAGGTAGCATCTAGGGTAGCTTTGGTACAGAAAGAACAAAAGATAAATTGGCAGCATCCGTGTATTTTCCAAGAACATTTACTCTTTATTTTTGGTTGTCCCCAACACCCTGTGAAAGTGCCCGAGGCTCTGAGACCAACAGTCAGTGTAACTCGAACTGCTTCATGTATTTGCACAAAGCTCCTGGGCCAAGAGAGCCCGGCAGCCGACCACACCGAAAGAGTCCCGGCTCTGGGAAGGAGATGGGACGTCCCCGTCCCAGCACATCTGCCTCTGCCGCCGCAGCACAGCCCTGCCCAGGCGCTTGGCCTTTAAGTTATTCCCACGGGGGCCAACTGAAAATAATAAAAGAATTGTTTCTTTTCCTGATGGAATTTATTTTAAGCTGTATATAACTTGTAATTTTTTGCTAATTCTTTTCCTATTTTATTTCTTCCTTAACAGTATTTTTTGCATTAGATATCATTATTGTGAAGAAATAATGTTAATATAAGTACGTAGTGAAGGACCAAAACGGTGTCATTAAGGCTGTCTGTTGGATGATTGATAACCAGGGAGTAGGAAGAGTTTGTCCGTGTGCCAAATGACCCTGATCAATCCTGCTAGTCTTGCTGCCGACTCTCCAGACAATCATACCTTGTGTTACCTTGGCCTTGAAGTGACCGCTGCGGCACAGGGGGGGTCTATTTATTTCCTTGGCAAATTTTTCCGGTTGCAAAGCCAGCGCAGCCGCCCCCAGCGAGCTGGCAGCCCCTTCCCAGGCACCCTCCCATCCGGGCTCCGCAGGGCCAGCACAGGGACGGCTGACGACCCGGGAGGCCAGTGAGCGATGCCACCGTGCCACGTGTCCCACCAGCAGCCCCATCACCCGCTGGGACCGAGGAGCCACCCTGGGAGCTAGGGGACGCGGTGCCTCCCCCAGGCGCTGCAGCCCTGGGAGGGAGCAGCCGACGGAGCTGGGGGCCAGCGGGCGACTCCGCCGAGGGGACACGGCTGGCAGAGCTGCCAGCAGCGCTGGGACTCGCTCTTGGCACAGCAGGGTTGCACAGCCATGCCATGCCCTGGGAAAGCCTCCGGCGTGCCAGCCCTCCCCTGCGCTGCCTGCTGGGCTCCCCGGCACACGCAGAGACTCGTCAGCGAGCGCTGGCGGGGCCATGCCACGGCGATGCCAGCACAGCCCGGAGAAGCGCTCGGCCCCGATGGGACTGTCCGGCCCTGCAGGTTCCCAGACCGTGCTCCAGGACAGCGCGGAAACGCAGCCTGGCTTTAAAGCATGGGGATAAATTGGTCCTGTCCCGTTATGGCATGAAAGCCTGAGCTGCGGCTCCGTGGCTCCTGCAAAATCTGCTTGGAGTTATCCCTATATCTGAGCGTGTTTCCGATAGGGGCAGCAGCACCGTCTGCCTTGTTGGGACGGGATGTGCGGGTGACAATGAGTGTCCGCGTGCTCCGAGCCCGTGGTGGCACGTTCTTGGTCCCAGCAGCCCGTGGGGAGGTTGGCATCCCGCTCCTTGGCACGAGGCGGCAGCAGCGCGGCCGGAGGAGCAGCCGTGAGCTGGTCTCCAGAGCACGGGCCGGTTCTGAGCGACCCAGGTGTTACTGGGGGGGTTTGTTGGGCTGTAGATGGTCTGTCTTCCCTTCGGTACCTCGGCCCTGCTGGCCCTTGCTGTGTTTCTCCGGGAGCGCGGTTGGTCGGCAGCTCCCAACTCTGCCGGAGCTCGCGCGGTCGCTCTCTCCCTGGCCGGGCTGTTCCCTGCTCCCCGTGGCTCTTGCGCGTGCTGCTCGCCAGGGGCGGGGAGGTACAATCCAGCCAGGGGTTAAGGACGTTAAACATAGAGGTTTTAAAATCATGAAATGATTTTTTTCTTCTCATATTTCCTAATTCAGTTTTCTTCCCGTTTTCTCTAGCTGGTGTCTCTGTTTGTTGAACGAACTCCCGGCTCCTCTAATTTAGCACTGATTACAAGTTTTAATTTTTCCACAGTTAAGATAAATAAACAGAAAGCCTCACTGAATCTCTATTTATCTTGTAGCTTTCATTCAATTGCACTCGAAACGTGTTGCAGCTCACAGCAGATGTTTCGGTTTTGGTTTGCCTGTAGACAAAAGCAGTCCCGCAGTGGGAAGGGTGTTTCCCCAGAGGTGCGTGTGTCGAGGCAGGTTCTGCCGTCGGGGCGCAGATTCCTTCCCGGCAGTGGGAAGGGTCCAGATCCCTTGGCTCGGCTGTGCCGTGGCGCTGGAGGGGCAGCCGGCACCACCATGGCCTTGTGCTGGGGAGCCGCCACCCCGGTGCGGTACGGCGAGGCGCGGGTGGCAGCGGTGGGAAGTGCTGTTTGGTGGAGAGCCAGGGCACCACTCGAGGTGGGGTTTGAAGCCAAGAATATTTGCGTAGGATCTATTTATTGAAAGTATTCTCACATCTCATAGCCATATTGCCGCAACAGGAAGGAGGAGAGGGCGGGTGAAGCCCTGTGGCTTTTCGGTAGAACCAGCTAAGCTGACACCCCTGGCCATGCCCGGCGCTGCCCTGAGAAGGGACCTCGCGTCTCCTGCACGTGACCGACCACAGACGGGTCTTCTGCCGGCGCTAGGTAGGGAGCAGGAGATGGGTCTGCGCGCGCTTTCCCTCCCTCTCGCCCGCTCGGCAGTCAGGGCTGCTGGGAATGGCTGTGGCTGGCGCAGAAGCTGTGGGTGCCGCAGGGCTGCCGTGCGGGTGCGCTGCCTTCTCCGCTGTGCCACGCCGTGCCGTGCCAAGTGCCCGCGGGGCGGCAGCGCCCGCTTTGCTGCTCGCTGCACACGGGTGCTCCCGCGGGGCGGCTGGCTGCGGCGGGCACGTGCCTTCGCCCCGTGCCGCGTGCCGGCAGGGTCCCGCGCTTCCCGGTGGATGCGCAGGGCTCCGCGGGAGCAGCCGAGTGGCAGCGGCAAAGCCAAACCAAAGGGGGCGAAGCAGCAAAACACCCGCCGGGTTTGCTCAGCTGCGTTCCAGGACAAAACACAAAGCTTGGTTTCTGTCTTGCTTAAAAGAGACTAGTGGAAGCTTTCCATTTCTCCCAGCTCAGCCCTTAGACTTTCCGTAGCCCGTCTTGAAAACGGCGTCTTTTTCACGTCAGACGACGCGTTTCGAAAAGCACTTGCACAATGACATGAACATGTTTGACTCTAAGCATCAAAGCACTGGATTGTGAGCCCCCCTCCCCTCAGCCGATTTCAATCTACTGACTTACATTCGATTTTTACGTGCTGTATTTTGTGTGTGTGTGTGTGTGGCGGGGGAGGGGGGAAGAGCATCACGGCGTCGGGCCCTGCCGGCTCCTGCCCCTGGGAGCCCCCGGGGAACGGGGCCGGGAGCGACGCGGCCCGCGCGGGTCAGTGCTGGTAACATTAGGGCAAAACCCTCTGCTCCCGGGCGGTGGTCAGTAGTGTTTTCACAAAGCCATGAAACTTTTTCTCTGTAGTGTTGAGTGATACTGTGATTCCAATGTTATTGAATGATTCCGAGATTATTTTTCTCTTTCTTCTGTCGTTAATTCTTATTAACCACTTTGGAAAAAGAATGAAAAAGAAAAAAAAGGCAGCTTTGATTTCCAAATGTGCAATTCACATGTGAACAAAGTAATTCTGAAAGTAATTCTCAATGTATTTTACATTCTCGTTGCTCTCTTCGAAGCAAGAGATGTTTTGCCCTGATGTCATTTCCAGCCTGCAGAAGATGTAATTTAAAACATATATATATTGTGCTTGCAAGAATCATAAATCTGTGCATCCTATGTCATTCCTTTTCCCATTGTTACAATACAGATATGATTTAGGTTTGTTTTTTTTTTTTCTTTAGAACTGTATAGTGTTTTTTTAAATCAATTGTAAATGTCTGGTTTTCATATAATGTTTAAAAAACATTGAGAAAGAGGATGGTGCTTGTTCCATATCATTCTTGATTGTATATTGCTTCTGTTATGTTTATAAGTAAACTGTGCATGACTTGTGTTTAGCAGTCATTATTGTGTCCGTTTGTGAAATTTTTATTAAAAAGAAAAAAATTCCGTAGATGCACTTATTGTATATGTGATTAGATTTTGCGTCCGAGGCTAGAAGCCTTGAACTGCCAAGGAAGAAAAAAAAAAGTGTTGGCAGTTATTAATTAATATGAAATCGCTTTGTTGGGAGCATAATGAATAAAAGATATGAAGTGTAGAAAATAATTAAAAAAGCGATTTTACAGATTTCATTTTGATGCTTGTGATAAAAGACAAATGTACTTGTGTAGAGAAATTCCTTTAAAATAATGAATAGAAAAAGCTGATTTTGAGGTTAATGCTGTAGAATAGGAATGTATACCAAATGTAATCTTTCCAATGCTACAATGAATTTATACATGAGATTGATATGCAATAAACCTGTGTGCTTTTATAAGCAATGGTCCTGTGAGCTTTTTTTCTTGGAGGAATGATGGAGGCAGAACTCCCTGCGCGGCGCCGGGCGTTTGGATGGGTCACCTGTACTTTGCCAAAAGGCAGGTTGTCAGGGCGGAGCACGGAGAAAGGAGCCTGGGAACCGACGGGAAGTGAATAGAAATGGGAGCTTGTAGGGGCGCGGTTTGGGGCGTTTGACAGGAAGGAACGCTCTGGTGAAGAACTGGATGTCAGGATTTTGGTAGTCTGCAAAAAGAACACCTCTTACTGCTCCTCTCCCCAAGGCCGTGGCTCATTCGGGTACGGCAGGAAGCGGGTCCGGTGCCGTGGCTGCTGCCGGGCACGAGGCACAGCCTTCCCAGAGGCACCAGTGGCTCCGGGCACTTCCCACCCTCCCCGGAGCCCGGCCTGGTCTTTGCTGTTCTCTGCTGAGGGGCCGATTTCCAGGGCAGGGAGGGGGAGAAGGAAGCAGCGCAGGCAGGGCAGGCGTTCGCGGTCTCATCCGAGGGCTGCGCGGGACCCGGAGCTGGAGAACATTTCCTTGTG
This sequence comes from Chionis minor, assembly GCA_013398295.1. NCBI lineage: Eukaryota > Metazoa > Chordata > Aves > Charadriiformes > Chionidae > Chionis > Chionis minor. The sequence goes on along the minus strand of VZSF01010494.1, from coordinate 336,199 downwards.
GGATGACACGGCAGAACGGCCACGAGCCCTCACCGCCTCTGCGGCAGCTTTGTCGTCTGACGGTTCGTGCGCTTGGTTTGTGACACCTCCAAAGAGCTTGGAAACACTCAACGATGGACACCGCTCTGTGCTGCCGAGGTCCGGAAGGACCGGGTAGCGCTGCTGAGCCATGCCTGCATCCCACCGGAGGGACGCGTCGTGGCACGGGGAAGAGTGGGAACGTTCTGGGGTGGGGGAACGGGTTAGGAAAAAGAATTAGTGAGCTCTCCAAAAATGCCAAGAATATTTCCTTTCACAAGTAGGAGCTGAGAGTCAGCGCACTATCTAGTGATAGCAGTCAGACGGTTCAGCGGGGGCCCTGGGAGCCAAAATGACTTGAAAGCAGGGGCTGGGAGCTAACAACACGCATTACAAAACTGATGAATGGGCCCCGCTTCAGAGAGTCATTCATCGTGATCAAATGATGGTATCCTACGTACAGCATAATGGCCCTTCCCTGGAGTTTGCCGTGGAAGGGTTTCAGTCTCGGCTGAACTCTTGAGTAGAAACCTCGGCCTCTCCGTGACGGCTGGCAGCCTTTCTCCTTATTAGCCCCGGAGGGAAACGAAAAAATCTATGGGATAAGAAAGCTCTGATAATAGAGCGATTGTCAGGCAGGCCTTGAGAGAAGAGAACAGTCTTTTAAAAGAATATTGCTGACAAGTGGACTTTGTCATCCAGAAAGCACTTGAGATACACCATAAACCAGGGAGAAAAAGGCTCCATTTTTAGGGGGGGCGGGGGGAGGCGGTGGAATCA
>VZSF01010494.1:255221-335383 GCA_013398295.1 Chionis minor | reverse complement strand
GGGGGAGGCGGTGGAATCAGGGTGGGGGGCAAAAGAGAAAAGGTCAAGGAAAAAATCTGTTCCTAGGAAATACCCAGGGCGCTGTTGAGCCTGGCCTTCCCGGGCGGCTGTCGGCAGCCCGACCCTTAGATCCCCTTTTCCCGGTGGCTGCGGCTCCCAGCGGAGCACGGCAGCGGCACGTCCCAGGCTGGTGCTTGGTGCACCCGCAGGGAGAGGCCGGGGTCCCGCGGAACCGCCGGAGACGGAGGCTGCCACAGCCGGTCGTGTACCGGCCCCGGGTACCAAACAGCCCGTGGGCAACGGGGCGGCAGCTGCCGCTCAGGCGCGGGGGCACCGGGGGGGTCCATCACCAGCACGAGGGCAGGATGGTGCCGAATAATCCGGTAACTGGGATGAGGAGGGTTTTGGGAACGGGTGACCCTGGGAGAGCCCAGGGCGGGACAGAAGCAGAACCGCAGGACGGTTTGGGTGGGAGGGGACCCTAAAGGCCACCCGGTNCCCCCCCCCCCCCGCCACACCGGGCTGCCCAGAGCGTGTCCAGGGATGGGCCCAGCGCGGCGGCGTCGCTGCGGCCGGAAGAGGCTTTTCCGCTTCCCGAGTCCAACCGGCACCGCCGGGTCCCCGCTGAACCCCCGGGCCGGGCGCTGCCGGCGCCCGCGGAAACCCCTCTGGGGAAACGCCGGGAGGCACCGGCCGCCCGGTTTTGGTCAGTTTCAGGCAGTTTTGGTCAGTTTCAGGCAGTTTTGGTCAGTTCCTGCTGAGCGCAGAGAGGCGCCGCGAGCGGGAGGGGAGCGGAGCGGAGCCCTCCGGGCCGCCCAGGTGCCGGGGGAACCGGAGCCCCNGGAGGCCGGGCCGGGGCTGCCGTGGGCTCCCCGGGGGCGGCGGGGTCGGGGCGGGGGTCCGGGATGTGTCCCTGCGGGGCAGCCCCCGCCCCGCTCTGGGGACGCGGCGCTGGCGTTTCCCGGCGGGTGGGAGACCCGGCCCCGGGCTGCGGGGCCCGTCCAGCCCTTCGGGGGGCGTCACAGCCCCCGGCGCCCCCCGGCGCCCCAGGCCCCGGTTTGCTGTGGGGCGAGCGCTTGGGCCGCGGCCGGGCGGGGGGTGAGGGCGGAGCGGGGGCTGTTGGTGTCGCAGAGCTGCGGCCCCGGGGCGCGTGTCCCCCGCCCGGGGACAGGGGAACGGCGGCGTCCTGACCCCACGAGCGTCTGTCGATGGGTCTGACTTGTGCTGGTCATCGATGCCGGGAAATCACGTCTCGGGTTCTGTTTCCTGGTCCGTGGCCTTGGAAGAGGGAGAGCTGGGAGGTGGGGGTGGCGTGCCATGGGGTCTCAGCGCAGACGAGTTAAAGTGTAGTTTTTCCCCCAGTTCCGCGGCGCGGCAGGCAGACGCTGGGCCGGACCTTTGCTCTGCAGGTGCCGGTGCGTGGGGTGGCACAGGGGAAACCAGCAAACTCGACCCCCGACCAGGAGCTCCGGGGCTCGGGCAGGTGTTTTGCAGGGGCCATGGAGCGGCTCCTCGGAGTGGTTTGGGACAGGCACGAGCTTTGAGGAGCGCAGGGCTCGCGGTGAGGCACCTGCCGGGGTTTTCACGGCCCGTCAGCCCGGGGGAGGTGGTGTGGAGACAGCGGCAGCCAGGGAAGGTGAAGGCTGGCCCTGGTGGCTCGGGCTGGCGGCACCCCTCGTCCCCAAGGGGGCTAAGAGGGGACAGGGAGGTGCGGCAGAGGGGAAGCGGGGGTTGGTGGTGCTCCAAGCCTGCTGGGACGAGCCGTCCCGGTGCTGCTGCACGGCCTGGCTGCTCCCCGGCGCCCGGCCGCATCCTGCACCACCCCGCCGGGAGCCGAGCGTAGGCTGCAGGAGCCCCCGGCACGTGGGGGGACCCCGAGAGAGGCGTGTGGGTGCTGAGAGCGCCAGGAGCGTGTCCGCCTGCGCGCAGCACCCGGGGAAGGAGGAGGCTGCGTCCTGCACCTCCTGGTGCGAAAGGGTACGCTGGCACCAGTACTGGGAGAAGTCATGCCGTCTGTCTGTCTGTCTTACGCAGCTTTCTGGTTCCCTGTGCCGCCGTCATGTCTCGGAGCCCCTCTGGCAGCTCTGTGGATGACAAGACCTTTCTCCTGGAGTACCGATGCCACCCGGTGCAGCCGGAGCCCCCCAGCCCGACCTCCCCTCACGGGAAGCACGGCGCCGCCAGGGCGCCCGATGCCACCTCGCTCTCGGCAATGGTCTCGCCCACCTCGGCCGAGCCGCGCCGCATCGTCCTCAGCACGGACAGCCCGGCCGCGCTGAAGGTGGGAACCCAGCAGCTGATCCCCAGAAGCTTGGCTGTCTCCACCAAGACCAAGAACAACCCCTCCCGGCACCAGAGCCTCGGGGCGGCTGTGCCGAGCCGGGAGCCCGTGGTCCCCGATCCGAAGCGGGCCTCTGTCCCCAGCCTGTCCCCGGAGGTGGAGGTGGAGGATGACGGGGGGGGCGCTCTCAAGCGCAACCTGAGGAACATGTCCTACCGCGCGGCCATGAAGGGCCTGGACGCGGAGCCAGAGCCAGCCAACACCGTCTCCTCTCTGAAACCCACGTCGGAGGAGGGCAGCGCCCGGCCTGACCGCAGCCCCGGCAGGAACAAGGTGGGTTTTGCACCCGCTGTCACCCCATTGCCCTTGGGTGGGGATGGAGCCCCTGCTTTCCTGGTGATGAGCTGCTGCCGGGGGATCTGCAGAGCCTTTTTCCTGCAACTCCTGTCGGTCACGGAGCTGTGTGAGCCTGGTGCGGAGCTGGCAGGGCTTGCTGAGCCTAGTGACGTGACTTGCGCCTTGGGCAGCCTGCGTGTCGCCAGCAGATGCTGCTAGGTCCCTGGAGAGCCTGGAAATAGCTGCCATGGCTCTCGTGGGGAGTGTAACTGGCTGTTCCGGGGCTCCCGCTTGTCAGGAGGCGGCTGTGGGCATGTTTGCAGGGAGGGGCCGGCCGGGTGTGTGGCTCCGAGGTGGCGGCTGGTTGTACACAAACATGGGTGAAGCAGGTCTGGGGAAAAGGAGGCTCCAGTGCAGGCAAAGTCCAGGTGTGAGACAGGTAGATGGGAAAGGCAGCGGCGTAACTACAAAATGGTTTAGATAGTGACCCCGATAACGCAAGGTGAAAGCTGAGTCACTTTGGTAAGGCAAACAAAAGCTCAGACAAAAATTAGGCTGAAAGAACAGGGTGGTACTTGCTGACTGGCCGCACACGCACCTTCTCCTCCTTCCCGAACTAAGCTAAATGCTTCCCGGGGCCACAGAAATGCAGTAACTGCAGCGCGTTCTCCTCCTCTTCTTCTGTTTGCAGAGAACCTTTGGGCGGAAGCGGGTGCAGAAACGTGGCGGCTCGTTCAAGGACCGTGAGTGCTGCTCCCGTCTTCCGAGAGCGCCGTCTCCGGCGTCCCCTCTGCCTTGGAGGGCACCGGGGCACTTCTCAGAGAAGTGAATCCCGAGAAGTCCCTTTGCCACGTGCGCTGCTGCTTGTCCCTGGCCCGGGGCCGTTGCTTTTGCCTCTGTTTCCCCACCTGCGAGAGCAGCATTCCAGCCCTGCTTTCCCACTCCCCGGGGTGTGACGAAGCTCAGGAGCTCAGGCTGCCGCCGTGCTCGCAGCTGGAGCGCTCCCAGCTTTGCTTGCTCTGGGCAAACACGGGAGAGCTGCGGGAAGCTGTCAGGAGCGGGAGGTGCCGGTTAATGGGTGCTGTGCAAAGTCCGAGCTTGGCGGGGAGGTGCCGGCTCCGGCTCCCCAGCGCTCGTGGCCGGGCTCTCAGCCGCCGGGGCGAGGCGGTGGCGGTGGGAAGGGAAGCCGTGGGCCGCAGCTGGGAGAGGCTTTGCTGACCTTGTGCCTTTCCCTCTGCAGAGCCCCGGCTGTATCAGGAGATCCGGGAGAGAGGTCTGAACTCTGTCATCCATGAGTCAGATGAGGATTTGCTGGATGAAGCCGTCCCAGAAGAGCCGTCCCCGCCGGGCGCCGCTATCGTGGTGCAGGGCTATCGGCAGGCGCAGGTGGCCTGGAGCCAGCTCCCGGAGGTAGGGGCGCAGCCCAGCCCCAAAAAGGGTCCAAAAGGCCCCACTTGGCCGTGCCACGGGCTGCTCCCGTGCTCATGGTGTGTGGCAGCCACAGCTGCATGTATTTGCAAAGCTCTGGGAGCCGCCAGACAAGCTGTGAGCGGGTCATTCTGCAGCATTATCTTTGCAATGGGGTGTCCTGGGGCTGTCCAGCCCCGGCTGGGACACGCAGGTTCCTGTCCGGGCTCGTCGGGATCCCGGCAGAGCTGCTGCGGTTGGGCTTGCGAGAGGTTCACCCACAGACGGGGGAAAGGAGATGCTCTGGCTGGGTACCTGGGCTTTCCCTGCTGGCCCTTGGGGAAGAGTGAGCTCTTCCTGTGGAGCAGCATCAGCTTCCCGTGGTGGGAGACAGGCGCTGCTGTGCTGGGAGATGGTGCTGTGCTGGGAGATGGTGCTGTGCTGGGAGATGGTGCTGTGCTGGGAGACAGGCGGTGCTGCGGCGGGGGCTGGCAGGCTGTGCGGGGCTGGGAGAGCCCTGGACCGCACTAGAGGGCGTGCAAGGACCGTCAGTGGGGGCGAAGGCGGCTAATCCCGGCTCTCCCGCAGGTGCTGGATGCGGGCATCCTGCAGAAGATCCCCCCCGAGGAGCGCAAGCGGCAGGAGGTGAGAGGAGCCCTCGACGTGGCCGGGGCGCAGCGCGGACGCCCGGGGCGGTGGGGACACCGCGGCCGTGTCCCGGAGCTCTCGCACAGGGGTCTGCTTGGAGCAGGGCTCTGGATTATGCTGCTGCTGCTGCTTCCAGCAGCTCTGGGACTGGGCAGCACTGGGAGGGCTCACCCGCACGTCTTGGCAGGGAAGCAGGCAACTCCTTCGGGTGGTGGTGGGAAACAGCCACTGGAAGGGAAAACACCTTAGCACTGCGGCGTATTAATGCCCGAGTGTGCTACAACGTGCTGAAGTTACCGGTGTAGGCCAGGGAACGTGTGAGATGATACAGGGAATGCCATACTGTTGGAGCAAAGTCATTCCAGTGGCTTTGTGCCAACCAAATGTAAATAAGATAGAGCAAGTTTTAACCGCTGCCTTGTTTTGGTCAGTTTGTGCTGTTACATCTTCACTGCCCTGCTTTTTTTTCAGGCGATGTTCGAGATCATCACTTCTGAGTACTCCTACATGCACAGCCTGCGCATCCTGGTGGACCACTTCATGAAGTCGGAGGAGCTGAAGAAGACCATGACTCAAACGGAGCACCACCACCTCTTCTCCAACATCAACGACATCCTGATGGTCAGCACGAGGCAAGTGGGGTTCCTCAGCCTGGGGCTGGGGCCAGGCAGGCCTGGAGGAGGGACTCTGGAACTCCGTTTATTTGCCATGTAAAAACAACCGTTCCTTGGATTTGTTGAAGGTATTGAGACATCCCACCTATTGTCCTTCTTCCTAGTGCCTTGTGTCACGGCACGCTCCCCTGAGGTGTCTTCCTGCTCTTACGTGCTCGGGACTTGAATGTCCCGTGGAAAATGGTCTGACACCCTACGTTTTTTAGTGGGTTATGCTGGTGGTGCTCAGTTGTGAAGCCGCCATCGGGCGCCGAAAGCTGGCTGAGCCCTGGACCCTGTGCTTGGGACGCTCCTGTTTGCCTGCAAACTCCTCCTCGGGTGTCCCGGCGCTGCAATGAAACTGAAACTCTGCCTTCAAAGAGGCGGCGGCGGCGTGGGGAGCAAACGCCTCGGGAGCTGGGGCTCAGGGCGGCCGGCGAGCCGTGTCCATGTGGGAAAGCAGCAGGAGGAGGGTGCAGGCAGGGCAGCGGCGGGCCTGGGAACTGCTGCGGGGGCGTTGAGGGCTTGTGGCTTCCCACAGCTGGGCAGAAGCGGCCCTGACGGGGCAGAAGCAAATCTTTCCGGAGAGCTGAAGCGGAGGAGGGATCTTGTGCAGGAACGGAGGACGCCTGTGCATGTGGGGGCCGGGGAAGCTCCAGAGCTGCGTTCCCCATCCCTGCAGCGGAGCTGCTGGGAGCCGCGTGGGTGTCTCAGCTGCGTGGAGCTGACCTGTGCAGAAAGGATCCAGGGCCTTGTCTCCTCTGGGAAAACTAGGGAAAAGTTGCAGTGGGAACCTTGTTAAACATGCATCCGTCCGGTTTGTCTGGCCCTAGCGAGTCATGTAGTGAAGTTATTTCAAATTCTCTCCTTAGCTTCTTTGAAGACTTAGAGAAGCGACACCAGGAAAGCCTCCTAATTCCTGACATCAGTGACATAGTGGAAGAACACGCCTCGAACCACTTCAATCCTTATGTCATCTACTGCTCCAATGAAGTCTACCAGCAGAGGACACTTGAGATGCTGCGGTGAGTACTGCTGCGCTCCGGCCTGGCGCTTGCAAAGGAGCTGCCTCCGGGGGTCTCCGGGCTGCAGGGATGCCACCTGGCTGCAGACAGGGCGATGGGACTGGGACCTGCCCGTGGCTGTTCCCTTTTCCCTAAGGAAGACTGTCTCCTTGCTGAGCAGAGCTCAACTTGTAGACCTCCGTGTGTGTGCGTCGGGGGATTCAGATGTGATTTGCGTTGTGCACTAAGAGGGGTGAAGGACAGGGATAAGTGGGGGTGATGCTGCCACGTACTGAAGGCAGATGGGTCTTGCCAAGGTCAGTGAGACACGTGGTGTGTTAGGGACGTGTATGGAAGCTGTTCATCTCCAGACCATACTGGAGGTACAGGGCAAGTTTGTGTCCACTGCTGGCACCTCTACGACTTTACCCACCTTCTGGTGGCCTCAACATCTCCAGTGCTTTTCCACCACCGGCTAACGGAGCGGTCCCTTTTCCGCCCCAGGCGCCGGAGGCAGTGCCATCGCTGCACTGTGGTTCTTGTGCATGGAAAGCTGCTGGAAAATCTTGATAACTGAAGAACAGAGTTAATGGAGCTTTCTTGTCCTGTTCCAGAACCACAAACCCCTCATTTAAAGAGACCTTGAAACAAATTGAAAGGAAACCAGAGTGTGGAGGCCTGCCAATGATATCCTTTCTCATTCTCCCTATGCAGAGGGTAACACGGCTTCCCCTGCTGTTAGATGTAAGTAAGTCACACGGTGGCATTGCTTGGCCCCTCTGAAGAGGTGATGGCATTATGTCCTCCTTGGTTTGCTGGGCCCAGGAAAGCCTTCTGCTTGGGCTTCCATCCTTCTGGGAGCTGAGGCTGAGGTGCCGCAGCCTGGATTCAGGATTGAGATCCAGAGCAATCTGCTTCTTGTGGGTGTCAGATGTGCAGCTTCAAGCATTGGGAATAACGCTTCACCTGCGCCATCCACCCGAGTGACACAAGGTTCTTCTGTGCCCCGTGCTCTGTCTGGGGTGGCACGAGCATCCTGTTTGATTGATGGCCCAGGAAGGGAAAGCAGGTTTTGCACAAGCTTCACTGAAATCTGAGACTTCTGGACCCAGCTGCTCTAAAGAGCAAAGCTGCTGGATGTGCGATTTCCAGTAACTGTGCCCAGTCTGTAACGGGCTGCAGAAGAGAGGGCCGGGGGAGCGTGGGTGTGCGGGGTGATGGTCAGCCACATATCTGATGTGAAAGCCCCAGCAGAAACCACACTCACAGCTACCAGCACTGTTAAACCTTGCTTTGTGCCTGTCCTGCCGCCAGGCTGACTGTCGGGATCGGCTTGAGCACATTCCACATCCTGAAATCCCAGGGAAGCGGTTGAGGCGCAGTTCTCTGTCTTGCAGTGTCACTAAAGCATCTTATCTTGACATTCTAGACTGTCTGTCAAAAAACAAAAGCGTGCACTGCAGCGTACGGAGCTGCCGCCAGAGCTCTGAAAGCCATCAGCAAGGTGAGGCGCGGCTGCCTGCCAGCTCCCTGCCTTTCCTCCTTCCAGCGCACCGCTCCGTCACCCTGGCCCTGAGCCTGCCGCTCTGGCCTCGATTTTCCTCCCTGCTTCGGTTCACTTGAGATTTCTCTGCTCCAAGTAGCTGCTGGACGTACACGTCTTCTCCCTTGCTCACCTCTTTCACACAATTTTGATTTTTCCCTTTTCTTGTCATCTTTTCTTCTTTCCTCTTTGGCCCATCTCTTGTCCCTTCAGTGTCATCTTCTCCATTAGTGCTGTCCCTTCTCAGAACCTCCCTCGAGGTGACAGCGAGCTGTGACACTTACTTGCCATGGCTCTCGGAGCTGTTGGCAAAGAGCAGTAAACAAAGCAAAGAGCCAAGTGTAGCGGAGCGGAGGAGCAGTGGGAGCAGTGACAGTCCCGAGCTCTTCCTGCTCCTGTGTCTCATCTCCAGCTGCTTTCCCAGCTGGTGGCCATTCGCACAAGGCGATGCACCGTGGAGATTACGGCCACCAAAGCGGCGGTGGTGGCTCTTCCCTCTGTCCCCCTAAAGCCTGGCTCTTGGCAACGCGCTCCTGCCACTCCTGGTCTGTCCCACTCGCTCATCTGGTAGGGGAACAAAATGCACGACCCCCCTGGCCGGGCCATGCTGGACCATCCTTCCCCAGGATGGCGGAGCGGCATCTGCTCCGGGGAGACAGCGCGAGGGCCGGGTGAGACAGTGCCAAATGTGGTGCTGCTTCACCTGCCCGTGGAACGCTTCTGGCCTCCCCTCCGCCTGCCTGGTTGTTCATCCTCCTGGCTTCACCTCCTCTCTCCCGGTGATTAATTCTTTCTCTTCGTATTGCTCCTCGGTGACGCTCGCTTTTGGTGCACTTTCACTTTGGTCCTTCTCCAGGCAGAGGAAACATGCCACCTCTCTCCTGGAGCTCTCTCGTGGCAGCAGAACCTCCAGCTGCCTGTCCCCAAACCCAGCTTGAAACCTGCGTGGGGACTCGGCGGTTTCTCCAGCCGCCGGCCCCTTGGCCAGCAGGACTGGTGCTGGTGCCGGTGTGGAGGACGGGTGGGCTCAGCCTCCTGCCGTTCTCCCCTTCCCTCGGGGTGTTTTTCTCTTTCTAGCTGGTTAAGAACTGCAATGAGGGAGCTCGTGCTATGGAGAGGACAGAGCAGATGTACACCCTGCAGAAACAGCTGGAATTTGGGAAGAAGAAGGTGAGGTCTTGTGGAAGTGGTAGGGGGTGAAATCTGGGGTGTGCTGTTAGAGTCGCCCATCCCAGGTGTGTCAAACCTGGCCTGGGAATCTTTCCAGGAAGCCTTGACTGGCTGGAGCATTGCTGCTGCCAGGAGCAGCGTCACCACTCTGCCTGTGGTGACCACTTTTTCCTGCTGTCCTGACTTAAATAGAAGTTTTTGGGCCCTGGGCCTGCCAGCTGGGCGAGTTCAGGAGAGTAGTCCTAGATAATCCACGCTCCCGCAGAGCCCTTTGTGTTCTTCTTCGTGTCTTCTGCCTCGCGCTGAGCTTTCACCTCCTGCACACGGGTGGTGAAAGCTGGACTTGTCCCTGGCAAGAGCGGGTGGATCAGCTGGCAGCGATCTCTGCCCTTGCTGTCTTCTTCCAGACGGACATGGGCCTCCGTCTGTCTGTCTGTCTGTAGGGACTGTCAGATGTAGGCAGCTTTCCAAAGGGCTCTGGTAAAGCCATCACATTGTGCCCCGCTGCCGCGGTTCCGGGGGGCTGCGTCTCCGGGCATGCTGGAGCCAGGTGCTCGGCTCCGCTTCCCTGCCTGCCTCCTGGAAAATCTCCTGGAAAAGATGTTTAAAAATGTGTGATGTGTCCATCCCGACTGACCCCAGGGTGTGCTGCAAATTCAGATGTAGGTTCTGAGCTTGATTTTTGCCTGCCGCTTGTGAGAGAGGCAGTAAGTCAGACTTTCCCCGGATCCGTTTCAGCCTTTCCCGCTGGTTTCTGTTTCCCGCTGGCTGCTGAAGCGGGGGGAGCTGTACCTGCTGCTGTCGGAAGAGGCGGGCATCTTCCGCCGCGGCGCCGGCAGGCTCTGCTACCTCTTCTTGTTCAACGATGTCCTGATTATCACTAAGAAGAAGAGGTAAGGCTGGTTCCATTCCCTACATAACAGCTAGGGGGATTAAAGATCTTAGTTTCCCAGGCAGCACATAGCCTAAGGAATTCTCAGGATTTCCCTGGCTGGACCTTTGAGGTGTCCCGTGTTAGCCAGAAGAGAAGCGCCTGGCTCCACAGCCCTTGGCCTTGCTCTGTTTGTGGGTGGCTGGCGAGTCCACAGAGCCGTGTCCCACGCCTGGGCATCAGCTCACGTCCCCACCGTGATGGTCACCTCGGTGGTGCCCACTGAACTTCCCCCGCCGGGGCTCTGAGCCGGCCCCGGGAGCCAGCTTGGTCCCCGCTGGTGGCACCCGCTCTGCGACTGCACGTGGCTGAGGTGCCGATCCCGTCTTTGCCGCAGCGAGGAGAGCTACACCGTCATGAACTACGCCACGCTGGACCAGGTCACGGTGGAGAAGATCGAGAACGTGGACCCGCCTTCCCCTCCTCCGGGCAAGACGAGCAGCGGGGGCACAGCGCGCGGCGCGGCCGGCGGGCACCTGCTGCGGGTGGTGATGGAGAAGGACAGCGAGGGCCGGCGGGAGGAGATCGTGCTGTCGGCAGAGACGCTGTGAGTGGCCCGGTGGGATGTCACAGGGTGCATGTCCTTGCGTGTGGGATGAACTGGGGCCATGGCAATCCCCCGGAGGCTTCTGCAAAGCACCCTTTGCCTCCCTGCTCCTCCTCAGAACGGGGGACCTGCGCAGGCTTCTCCCCTTGCTGCTTCCTCCTGCCTTTTGGGTTTCCCATCTAAGTTTCCCATAAATGCTTCCCCGGTGCAGACTAAGCAAAGCAGCGGGGTGACGGGTGCCGCTTGTGAAGTGTCTTTACACTGAACGCTCCCATCAAATGCTTGTCCAGCTTCCCGTAAAAGCCTTCATCCTGCTGGGAATTTCCCAGCTACTGCCAGGAGCACGGGTGCTGTCTCTAAGCTTTCTCTGTAATACGGGCTTTCCCTCTGCCAGGAGCGACCGGGCCCGCTGGATTGCTGCGCTGAATCACCGAGAAAAGGAAAAGCCCGACACCACCCCTAAAGGAGGTACCGGCACGCGGGCAGGCAGGGCTGGTGGCGCGGGGATTAGCGGTCGCGCTGGAGCCCGAGCACTTGCAGGCACAGGTTTTTACCCGGTTCTTACCCACCCCTGCCCAAGAAGGGGCTGAGGATGTGTGTCGGAGCGGAGAACTCCGGGTACCGTGCCGTGCTCCTTAGGAGTTGCCTCCCATCAAATTATCAGTCACGATAAACCTTAAATACGTTCCCTAGGAGGCACAGTGAAATTCCAGGAATGGCTGTGGGTAAGAAGAGATTTGGGTTCTGCTCCCCTTGCGCTTGGAGGGGCAGCAGGAGAGATGAGAGGAAGGGAATTGGACCCCACCGGAATGGGGGGACATCCAGGGGCACCGCCGAGCTGCGGGTCCCGGCCGTGCCTTCCCACGCGGTCCCTGCTGTCTCCGCAGACCTGAGCCAAGTGGAGATCACCCGCACCTACCTGGCTAAGCAGGCGGACGAGATTTCCCTGCAGCAGGCCGACGTCGTCCTGGTGCTGGGCGGAGAGGACGGTAAGTGCCAGCCGGTGGGGACTGGGGAAGGCTTACCTTGGCGGGGGGGAAGAGCTTCAGTGAGCCCAGGGAATGGGAATTTTAGCAATTTTGACAAGCTTCCAGGAAGCCCTAGCTGCTGGTGGGGTCCACATCGCTGGCTGGTGCTGTGTCCCAGCAGATGCCGGCGGGTCCCCAGGGGCTGGTGGAGGTGGCGGTGCCAGGGGTGGCTGGTGCAGTACTCCCCAGTGACTCCTGTGCCCAGGCTGTGGCTGGCAGCCAGTGGCAGAGGCCACAGAACTGCGAGCACCGACCCCAGAACAGGCAGTAAATCAGAACCCTCCTCCCCGGCGGAGCTCCCTCGGCCGCCTCTAGCTTCACCTGCGGGGAAGGGGAGCGGTGCAGCCACACGCGTCCCGAGGAGCCCCGTCCCTTCCCCCTGGCGTGACCAGCTCTGCTCCTCTCCTAGGCTGGTGCTGGGGCGAGAGGCTCAGGGACGGCGAAAGGGGCTGGTTCCCCCAGTCCTGCGCTCGGCAGATCACCAGCCGCGCCGCGGTGGAGTGCAACGTCCGCCGCATGGAGCGGCTGCGCATAGAGACCGACGTGTAGGCTCGCGGCGAGGAAGGTGCCACTGTCAGGACTTATTTCAGGGATCTTCGAGCCTCTGTGGACTGAGCCCGGAGCAAGGCGGGAGCGGGAGATCCTTTCTTCTTGAGTTTCGTTTGTCTTGCACGGTCACAGGCGGCAGATCTTATCGCTCAGCACCGGTCTTTGTAGTGGCCGTGACAGCGGCTAATTAATGTGAGACCTGGCATCCGAGTGCTCCTGGCCAGCACTAGTATTAATGACCTGGAACAGGCTGCAAGAGGCCGCCGGTGTGTTGGCTGGAGTTGAAAAGGCTGCGGCCGTGTTCTGGGCTCCGTGAAGAGCCTCGTGCTGCCGTCTCTCCCTGCTGACCTCGGGGCCGGTGCCGGTGGCAGCGGCTGCACACCTTGCATGGGAAGAGCAGGGGGAGACCATACCCAAATCGAGAATTTTTAGGAACTTAAATCTATATCCTAGGCTTATTCCTTGACCCAATTTTTCCTTTCTGTTTGGGTTTTTTTTTTTTTGTCTTTCTTTTTTACCCCAACCCCGCCCCTCCCCAATTACTCTTGGTTCTTTTGAGCACAGCTGTGACCTCGGCAGGGTGGGGTGATGCCACTTGCCAAAATATTAGATGCCGGGGCTGGTGCTGCCGGTGTTGTTCTCAGGGAATCAGCTCTAAGGGCGGAAATGGGACACTCCAGCCCGAGGGAAGCAGTTTGCAAGTCCCGCCGGAGGAGCGGGAAGAGGAGCAAGGCTGCAGCTCCCGGCTGCCTTTCCCCGCTCCAGGAGGGCGGATGGCTCTGCCCAGGCAGAAGGTGGGGGCTCAGCCCACCCTAGTCCTGGAGGTCCAAACCCCGTCCTTCCCGAGGCAGAGCCGGCACCTCTCCTGCCCTTCTCCCCCAGAATCGGCACCAGCACGTGAGGAAAGCAGAGGGCTGAGGTTCTCTTGTCATTGCTGAGCAGTTCACATCTGGGTCTTTCCTGAGCCAGATGTTTAATGCTGCAGGGCTGTCAGGACGGTGGCAGGAGGGGAAAGGGCAGCAACGATTTCGGGGTGAAGCGGCTCCACGGTGGGATTCACAGGGGCAGCAGTGTCTGTTCTGATTAAACTGCTGAAGGATTAATTGGATTACCAATAAATTCATGGATCCCAATGACCTGCGTGTTTCCCTTGCCCCGGTGCCAGCAGCAGGGGGGGGCCCTGTGTTTAACAGGGGTCTCTGGGGCGGAGGGACACCGAGGAGCCCGGGTTCCCTGGCGCTGGGCAGCGCCGTTCTGGGCTCTGCTCGTTCTCCAGGTACCACAGCTCGGAGGAACGGGCTGACCAGCGGCTCCCCGCTGCCGGGGCCAGCGACTGAGAGAGACCAGGCGAGCAGGAGTTCAGTGAGGCTTTCGGTTTATTTAACTGTGGAAGAATTAAAGGTTTTCATCAGTGCTAAATTAGAGGAGATGGGGGCTAAAAGGAGAGACACTAGCTGCTTGAAAACGGGAACCAAACAAACTGTATTAAGAAATATGAACAGGAAAAAAAAATCATGATATAAAAAAAATACAGGTACAGGGTTGCTGCACTCCCGTGCTCAGATGTAGGGATAACTCCAAGCAGATGCTCCAGGAGCAACGGAGCTGCAGCTCAGGCTTTCACACTAACAGGACAGCACCAATTTATCCCCATGCTTTAAGGCCAGGCTGCGTTTCCGTGCTCTCCTGGCGCCGGGGCATCCGTGCTGAGGGCTTCCCTGCTCCCAGTCCCGGCGGGTGATGGGGCTGCTGGTGGGACACGTGGCACGGTGGCATCGCTCACTGGCCTCCCGGGTCGTCAGCCGTCCCTGTGCTGGCCCTGCGGAGCCCGGATGGGAGGGTGCCTGGGAAGGGGCTGCCGGCTCGCTGGGGGCGGCTGCGCTGGCTTTGCAACCGGAAAAATTTGCCAAGGAAATAAATAGACCCCCCCTGTGCCGCAGCGGTCACTTCAAGGCCAAGGTAACACAAGGTATGATTGTCTGGAGAGTCGGCAGCAAGACTAGCAGGATTGATCAGGGTCATTTGGCACACGGACAAACTCTTCCTACTCCCTGGTTATCAATCATCCAACAGACAGCCTTAATGACACCGTTTTGGTCCTTCACTACGTACTTATATTAACATTATTTCTTCACAATAATGATATCTAATGCAAAAAATACTGTTAAGGAAGAAATAAAATAGGAAAAGAATTAGCAAAAAATTACAAGTTATATACAGCTTAAAATAAATTCCATCAGGAAAAGAAACAATTCTTTTATTATTTTCAGTTGGCCCCCGTGGGAATAACTTAAAGGCCAAGCGCCTGGGCAGGGCTGTGCTGCGGCGGCAGAGGCAGATGTGCTGGGACGGGGACGTCCCATCTCCTTCCCAGAGCCGGGACTCTTTCGGCGTGGTCGGCTGCCGGGCTCTCTTGGCCCAGGAGCTCTGGGCACACAGGAGAGGGGCCTGGCTGGGGCAGGCTGGTGGCCCCGGAGCGGATCCTTGCCGGGGTGATGGTCTTCCCGCTGCTGCAGGTGGCAGCCGAGGCTTTGCCGGGATCCTGCGCCAGGAGCCGGATCGGCTGTGCACGCTGCTGCCTCCATCCCCTTCCCAGCTCCTGGGCTCATCTGGGGTGGGAAAATAACGCAGGGTCCAGGGCCAGAACACTTGTCGAGGGATTTGCTTTACTAGACCATGCCAGAGCTTTGTGTCTGTCCACGCAGTATCGCTGATTATTACACTTAATTTAGGCTGACTTTTCTGTGGAGCAAAGTGGGCTGCCATGCTCCTGGGATGAAAAGCAGACTCCTGACCCCCTGCAAAGCCTGTCCCGCCAGCAAGGCATTGCCTGGCGCTGGAAATGCAAACTGGGGGCACTGGACTGCTGCTGATGGAGGGGTCAGGCTGTGGGCACCGGCTCTGCAGAGGTGGCGGGGTCAGCTCTAGAGCCCAATGCCTTGGCCCCCCCCTCCCCCAGCAAATGATAATTTACAGCGAAAGAGCATTGCAAATTGAAATTAAAAAAAACAAAACAAAGAAAATTCAAGTGAGGCGGTACTTCTGTGGGAGGCACGATCGCAGGAGAGCGGGGCACATTGAGCCCACGCTGCTGTACAGCTCCCGTAAATGCTGCTGCAGAAATACCTGCTTTGGACCGTAATTTCAGCCCCCGCCCCCAAGCCCAGCACCCAGAAGACGAAGGCCAGCAATTTGCCACCAGCTGTCAAAGTCCGCTGACCAGAGGCGATCGCTTCTGAACTGTTCCTCCTGGAGTCCGGCCGAGGACACGTGCTGGTGTTGGCGCGGGTGCCCTCGCTGGGTGCCCAGAGGCCAGCCCGTGCCGCCACGGTGAGCCGGTTACGCTCGGCGCTTCCACCTCGCTCCGACACCCCCGAAAGCAGCGGCTCAGGCAAAGGTCACTGCTGCGGTGGCTTGTAGACAAGTTCGTTAAACAGGCTGTTGGCTTCTCCAGGTGGCTGCTTGGTGACACCGAGGGAGCGCTCCCGGCAGCTGCAGGACCTACTGCTCGACAGGCCGGAGCCCCGGCTGGGGCGGGAGGGACCCGGTGGGCGCCGGGGGCTGCGCGGCTGGAAGAGAAGCCGGGACAGGTCAGGGGAGATGCCAGGGGGCTGCGGTGCCAGCGCTGCGGCTGTTCCCTCCCGGCCAGGGGACGGCATGGTGTGCGCAGCCAGGCTCTGGGGCTTCACGTTTTCAGGTTACAACAGGCCACTTGCCGGGGGCTCTGACTGACCTGGGACCGATGAGGGGTGCTCGGCCGAGGCCAGACGGGGTGTGCCACCTGCAAAGCAAGTCAGAGCATCCTGCCACCCGTCCCCGCAGCAGCACCCCCGGGGCAGCCGCCCTCGGCTAACAGGTTCCATCATGGTTTGGGCAGAAATAAGGAGCGGGAGTTTTCCACTGTGGTGGGTGCAGGGGATCATTTTGTTCCCGCGTGCCCCAAGAAGCGTGGGCTTGGTGTCCTGGCTTCACCAGGGGCACCTTTGGGGTTAGGCTGCTGCTGAGCAGCTTTATTTCGCCCGCACTGTCAGCGCGCAGCCTGCGTCCCCCTCAGGGCTGGGGAGATGGTGAACAACGCACACCAGGAGAGCCTCGGGAAGAGGCGGGTGCTGCACGGTGGTACTGGTTTTAGCTGACAGTGCCACTACCAAAACCAGCCCCCCAGGGCACGAGCGGTGTCTAGAGCAGGGGCAGCACAGCGTCCCCCATCCCACAGCTCCCCCCAGCCCGGGCTCCAGCGGTACCCGCTGTGCCAGCGCGCCCGCGCCTTACCTTCCCGGCACGTGGGTCCCATGTGCCCGGTCAGACAGCGGCACTGGCCGTTGCGGGCGCTGCAGTAGGAGCTGCCGGGGGCGCACTGGCAGGCCAGGCTGCAGTCGGGGCCGTACCTGGTGGGCCGGCAGGCTGGGGAGGGGACGGAGCGGCGCTCAGCCTGCTGCGGGTCGGCGTGATGCCACCGAGCAGACGTGCCCAGCCAGCCCCCGGCGTGCAACAGGCAGAGCGCAAGGGAAGGCAGAGACCCAGCCCGCTCCCACTCCGGCGATACAGGGCACCAGAGCATCCCGAGGGGCCGCAGCCTTTTGGCTCCGGGGAGCTAAATGTGAGGGCACCCGAGGCTGGGGGCAGTCTGCATTCAGATCTGGCTGCAAATAGAGGCTGGAGAGGTGACTGCCTCTGTTCTGCTACGCTCTTTGAAGGGGGGGACACACAACAAAAAAAGCCAGCCCCCTCCCATGAGAATTCAGCTCCAACAAGAGGCGGTTTCCATCCCTTTTAGGACTGGGCTCCTACTCCACTGTCAGTCTCGCTCGGTCCTTCCTCACCTTCCCAAGCCATGGCCCAACTCACCTGACCCACACTTGGGGCCGGTTTTCCCGGGGGGACACAGGCAGCGCCCCGTGGCTGGGTCGCAGGGCGCGTTGCCGACGCAGTCGCAGAGCTGCTGGCACCCCTCGCCGAACGTCCCCTCCTTGCAGCCTGTTTTGAGAGGTGAGAGACAGCCCAGGCGCTACCAGCCTGCGCCGGGGGATCCTGCCTGTTCCTCGGGAAGCGGGAGGAGGATGGGATACCTGTCTGACAGCGCTCGCCGCGGAGCCCAGTGGGACACTGGCAGCGACCGGTGGCCGGATCACAGCCTGCTCCGCGCTCACAGTCGCAGCGCTCCCGGCAGCCGGCTCCATGGAAGCCCGGGGGACAACCTGGGATGGAGCGGGGTGGAGAGCTCAGTGAAGCGCGGGTGGGTTGAACTGGGGCTCAGCTGCAGCCGGCCCCTGCGGCAAAGCCTCCCGCAGCCCGGAGAGAGGCAGCCAGCCTTGCTCGCTTCTGAGAGGGGCCAGCAGCTGCCTGCAGCCCGTCCTGCCTGCAGAGCACAGCGTTCCCGCTCCGACGCTGCGCCAGCTGCCTCGGAATGGCACCTCTCTGTCACGCAGAGAAGAGACATTTCCTTCTCTGCGACTGCTTCTGCTGCCTGGGAAGTGTTCGCCGCGAACACCAGTGGGAGAGGAAGAGCCCATCGGAGCACGTAGCCATGTGTGCCACTGCAGTGGGTGACCTCCGTGTCCCATGGGCCTGCTCTCTGGATGAGCTTTAGAAAACCCCCCCCCCCCTCGCACAGCCGACGGTGTTTCCGCTGCCGGGACTCACGGTGTTCGCACAGGGGCCCGTAGTGGCCCGCGGGGCAGTGGCAGGCTCCCGTCCCCGGGTCGCAGGTGGCATTGTGCAGGCAGGCGCAGCGGAGCTGGCAGTTGGCACCATACATTCCCGGCGGGCATTCTGCAGGGGAGAAGCGGCGGCAGAGCTGCTCAGCGGCTGGAGAGCCGGCCCCAGCCCCGCTCCTGCCCTCGAGAGCCATGACATGATAAGGCAGAACAGGCACGGGTGGGGATAACAGAAACTGGATCCAGTACGAAACAGACTGAGCCAGCTCCACAGTTGCTGGGCCAGTGCAGGACAATGCATCCAAGCCAGGTTTACCTAATTCGCAGGATTTCCCCGTCCGCCCGAGCGCACATGAGCAGGAGCCGTCGGCTGCATCACACAGCCCACCGTTGCGGCAGGAGCAGGTCTGCTGGCAGCCCGCCCCGTAGCGGTGCTTCTCACAGCCTGCGGGGCGAGAGGTGTGTGGAGCAGCAGCGCCCAGGCACAGGCAGAGGTCTCAGGGCAAGGAAATTCCCACTCAGGACCTGCTCCAACCCTGAAATGGCCGCTTGCCCCGAGGCACGACCTGCAGCTACTACTTACCTTGCTCACAGGTGGGACCGGCTCTTCCTGGTGGGCAAACGCAGTCTCCGGTGACGGGGTGACAGGTAGCACCGTCCCCGCAGGAGCAGACCTGTGCGCAGTCCTTGCCGTAGCGACCGGCAGGACATCCTGGCAGGAGGAAGACCTTGGTCAGGCCAAAGCACGCTGGCTACGTGTGAAGGCTAGAGGGGAAGGACTCCGCAGCGGCACAGGGCAGGGCAATGGGGAGGCAGGAGGAGGACCAGGAAAAGAGCTTTTAGGGTTCCTTCTGCCGGAGGAGCGGAGCACTTTTAGCAGAGAGACAGCAAACCAATGATGGCATGGTGCAAAGGCTGATGTGTCAGGCTGTTCCTAGTGGAGAAATCATTTTGGCATAAAACAAACGCAGCAAGAAAATGTTTCCATGGTTAAGACGGGCAGCAAAGGAGATGAGCTGTGCTCCATCCCCCAGCAAGGCTGGCACTCCGTAGGCCAGGCTCTGTACGGAAGCGGGGAGGGCTTTGCTGAGAGCAGAGGCTGCACAGAGGGACAAGGAGCTCTTTTTCTGTGGATGGGCTGATGCAGGAGCCAGGCACTATCACGCTTCTCGCCCCCCGCAGGGCCGGCAGCCCAGCTGGGTGCAGGATTTGTGCCTACACCATTCGCCTCCCGCGACGAAACCCCTGGGAGCTCATGTCCCCCCAGCTGAGCCGGCACTCACCGACACCGCAGTCAGCACCAATGTAGCCAGCCGGGCAGTGGCACATCCCCGTGGTCGCGTCACACAGACCCCCGTTCTTGCACTTGCACGGCCTTTCGCAGTTATGGCCGTACCACCCAGGGAAGCACTCTGCAGGGAAACAGGGAACAACGGCTTCAGCGCCCGAAAAGGCAAGAACAAGGTCCAAACTCACTGGAAAAACGCACCATGTGCTTTGGACCCTTCAGAACCTCTCTGCTGAAGCTATAGGGGGTAAATACCCCACAATTCAAAAGAAAAAAAATGGCCAAAAAACTGGCCTGAGCGCAGAGGAGAATGATGTTTTGTTTGTTTACACGAACTCCTACTCGGCAGTGAGTCACGGAGCGGCACGGCAGCGCTCGGCGCCTCTGCGGGTGCAGGGCCAGGCTGGGGCCAGGCAGCAAGAACACACTTGCCCGGACAGACCCAGCTCCCGAGAGCTGTAGGAGCTGGGCAACGGTCACGATCTGACCGAAAAAAGACCTTGGCCAAGCCGACGAGGACAAGGGTGACCACAGCAAGAAGCCAGGGAAGACCACCCGTCAGAGCCTGTGCTTCGGAGCTGCTCCAGCCAGCCTGCCGCTCCCGGAGCTGGGGCTTCTCCGGTGGCCAGCCCAGCACCGTCCCCCGCGCTCTCCTGGCACCGTGCGTTCAGGATGAAGCCCAGCCTTGGGCAAGTCCGTGAAGCAGAAGCGGAGCCGAGCGCGGGCTCACCCAGCTGGCAGGCGGGACCGTGGAAGCCGGGGGCACAGACACACTCTCCGGTGACCGGGTGGCACTCCTGGGTGGCTCCGGCACACTGGCAGATCCGACCACAGCCCTCACCGAAGGTCCCTGGCAGGCAGGCTGTCAGGAGAGAGGGCACCAAGGAGACTCAGCTTCACTTAGCGGGACCTTTCCCACCCCTCTGTGCAAGATTTTTTTTCCCCTTTCCCTATTCTAAGCCAGGATTTAGGAAGCCTTTTGTGACAGTCAAAGTTCTTTGCCACCCAAAAAGCAAAGCGACCTATATGGAAATGGTTCCTTGACTCCAGGAAAGACTTGGATTGAAAAGAAAACTGAGTGCTTAAAGGCATGAGGTGGCTTTTGCAATCCTAGCCCTGCCTGCCCTCACCCCCCCAAGCTTCCACCCCCCCACACTGACAGCGCAAATACCCCCGTCCCCTGGGTGAGGAATGTGCTCACATGCTCGGTCTCTTCCAGACTTGCTCATACCCACAGGAGCTCATTTTAATACTGATTTATTGCTAATCCTCTGGATAAATACACAGCTCTGGTTTCCCACTGGGCTCCCTGTGCTTTGCCAGCGTTCCGTGGGCATGCGCCCAGCGGCCAGAACATGAGCTGCTCCTTGGCACAGCTCGCTGTTGGTTGGGGTGTTGGGTTTTTTTTTTTCTTGGTGTTTTTTTTTAACTTTATGCAGCACTCGCTTGACCCATCGTGTTCCCAGATCTGTCGGCAGAGCTGTAAGAGGATCACTCCCTCCTTCGTACGTTTTTCACATCCGGAGCCCGTAAAGCCCGGCAGGCAGCCGCACCGGCCGGTGACGTGATCGCAAGGCACTCCCAGGGGACAGGCGCAGCGGCCGGCACAGTTCTTCCCGAAGGACCCCGGCAGGCAGGCTGTGGCAAAGCAGACGGGGAGAGGTCAGGCTCCTGACCCGCTTTCAAGTCAGTGCGAGTTCCTGGAAGGCATCAGAGCCTCGGGGCCAGCTCCTGCCCTCAGCGCCCGGCTCCCGCAAGCGGCGCTGAGCCAGCGAGGCAGCGTTTTCTGCAGCAGCCCAAGGGCCTCTGTCAGGGCGGGCTGTCAGCCCCTCAGAACGTTTTGCCACAATTTGTCACTCATTAAAAAGGAAGTTTCTCTGCTTCCCAGGCTTTGGGAGGAGCCGGGGATGTACTCCACGGCTCCCGAACGCCGTGCCGCCCGAGGGATGCCGGCTCACCTTTCTCGCAGCGCCGGCCCCTCCAGCCACGGGGGCAATCGCAAGCGCCAGTAATGTGATGGCACGACACGTTGTCCCCGCAGTCGCAGTGCTCTTCACAGCGTGCCCCGAACAGCCCCTCCGGACAGGCTTCAGAGACGCAAACATGGGAGAGACGACGAGTTACACAAAAAAAGGTGACATGGGTCTTTTTCCCTACCATTTCTGTAGGCGCACACTTCACTATTTCTGTCCCTTTCACTCCTGCCAAGCCAGGGCAGAGCTGTGACAAGCCCGGTGACACCGCCAGCCTGTGAAGGTATTATTGCTCTGGCAAACGCTGCGGCTGGAGCTAACGGCCCCTCTCGCCCTCGGTTTGGCGGTGATGGTCCCGCTCTGCCCCCCGGCACGCATGGCATGGGAAAAGGCTGCTCATCCCGGATCTGTGCGGCACGCCGGAGCGCGAGTGGCTCAGCAGCATCACCGGGCACATCTGCCCAGGGTGCACAGGCGTGAAGTCTACCGCTGGCGGTCACCTAGGTCAGTGTGAAAGTCTGTTTCAACTGCGCCACAGGTTTTTGGAAGCGTTACTCCCGGCTCTGTCTAATGGGAGTTGGGTCCCAGCACAGTCTATTCTAATCGCGGCAGCGATGGTTTAGTTGTGCTGCTCCTTCTGTTGTCATAGCAGCACCGGCAAGACAAAATGTGCGCAGCACCGGAATGATGCAGAAGTTAGCACTGCAGGCGCAAAATCAATGAACCTAATTTTCACTTCTGCCTCACGAATGAACGCAAAAAAAATCAGTAAGTCCCTGCACAACTGTCCAGACAGGTTGCTGGGCCACGCAAGGGCCAAGTTCGCACAGGCAGCTGCGGCGCGAGCGTGGCTGCACTGTCAGACAGCTGGGCAGGTACGCGCGCACACGCTGTTTGAAACAGCTCTGTGGGGAGCCAAGGAGTGGATTACAGCTTTCTTTTTTTAAAAAAAAAAATCATATAATTTGTGCATTTAAGGGTGCATTTTTAAATTGATTTCCATTGAAAGAAATAATAATAATGAGCCTGTGGGTGAGCTCAGCACAGGTAACTGCAGGCAGGGTGAGGCAGGAAAGTCCCCGGAAAGCCAAAGTCCCCAAACACCCGTCCTGTGTAATCTCCACCCCAGCAGCTTGACTCTGCCTCGTGACGGGGACCGTGCTGCCTGGGCGTGGGGTTTTGGAAGCGCATGACAGGACGCTGGGAGGGGACAACGTGCCCGAGGATGCGGCAGAACCCAGCTGCTCACCCTCGGCACGACGGGGTGAGCTGCAGGTTCCACTCCGGGGCCGAGTGTGGGCTCCCCACCGAACTGCTCCCCCCCGCCACGGGAGACGCTGCCGGGCAGGAAACCTGAGGGATGTGGCCGGAACAGCTGCAGCGGGCAGCTCCCCCCGGGCCAGGGCAACGGCACTGGACGAAGCCGTGCCTTTTACTGCGTGATGTAGGGAGTACGCCAGGCTGAGGTGTCATGACCCCCAGAAGGGAAGCAGCCTGTGGGGCTCTTCTTGGTGTACCGATACTCAGTGAGCCCCTGTGGCTGCTCTGAGTCTGGCCAACGGCCTTTGCAACACTTCCTCATAGCAAAGGGGTGGCCAGGGCGCGTGTTATGCTCAAAGACAAGGTGACCACAGGAGCCCGCTGAACGACAGACGGAATTGTTTGCTGGGGCTTAGGACTGAAGCCAGGCATTTTGGGTCAGTGTAACACAGGGAAGCGTAGGAGCAAGAAGGGAAAGGAGATGATCTTTTGTGACACTTTGGTGGGACACAGGAGGATCTTCACTTGGCATTTTGGTTTCAGCGTGCAGGTGGTGGGGTGTGGGGGGGCACTGCTGCCCTGCCTGGACCCTGCGGCTTTGCGCTGACGCCAGGGGGGATCCCAGCTGCCTTTGGGGATCCCAGCCCTCTCCCACGGCACCGCCGCAGGCTGCTGTGTGGCCTCTGTGTGCACCATGGCTTTTAGGACAGCGCTCGAGGGAAAGCGCTCGTGGGCAAAACCAGGGCACGTGCCCAGAACCACGGCACCCGCGAGCTCTCTCCACAGCGCCAAGGTCCAAATTTTATGCCTTTGCTCAAAAATCCACCCCTCCCAGCCCCCAGCCCCCCACCCCGGGCGCTGCTGCAGCACGCGGTACCCACGGTCAGCGTCCCCGCGCCCCACTTACGGCTCTCGCAGGTCTGTCCCGTCCAGCCGGGCTGGCAGAGGCAGTGGCCTGTCCGGCGGTCGCAGAGCCCCCCATGCCGGCACTCGCAGCGCTGCCGGCAGTGCGCCCCGTGCTGGCCCTGCAGGCACTCTGGGAGGAGGCACAGGGTGAGACGCCGCCCCGACACCCACCTCCCTGACCCACCCCCAGCCTTCGGAGGAAAACGCGTCCAAACCGGGACAAGTGTGTGCCGGAGCCCGTTTCTCGGGGCTGCCGGCGCGCCCTTACTCACCCAGCTCGCAGGCCAGCCCCGTCCAGCCCTCGGGGCAAGCGCAGAGCCCGGTGGCGGGGTCACACGTGCCACCGTTTTGGCAGAGGCAGCGCTGGTGGCAGTTCCTCCCGTAGAAACCCTCCGGGCACACTGCGGGAAAAGCAGGCCAAACATCCCAGTCAGAACACGGGTCCAAAGGCAAACACCGCGCCTCCGGCAGCCGGCCAGAGCAGTAAGTGCACGGGCTGATACAAAACAGAGCCGTTACTGCTTGCGAGGAGAGGCAGGGAGAGGAGCCAACGGCACCCTGAGGCTGCTGAGCTGCCCATGTGAAGATATTTGGTATTTTGACCTGCTCAGGTAAGAGGCAGCAGTGACACAGGGCTCTGGGTGCCTGATCTCTTTAGAGCTTTCTTAGCTCTGGTGGTGGCAAACACACAAAAGAGAAAAGTCTGGGTGAGTTCAGCAGCCAGGAGAGATGCTCCATGGGAAGCCAATGCCTTCGGTCCTGAGCTGCAGAACATCCTCCTCTCCCAGACCCAGACTGTGCCAGTGCTTGGCAGAGAAAAAAAGCCATTTATCCACATGAATAATTGTTCTCCTGTGCCCAGTTTCACTGAGCTGTGCCTGATGCTGAACGCTCAGTGCAGGGGGCGATCAAGCTGCTACTCCGTGCTGTGACGAAGCTGCCAGTCAGTGCAATTTCTGGTGCTCTGGGAAGAGGCAACCTCTTGGCTTCTCTCCATGTGAATGGATCGGGAACTCCGCAGAGCTGACCATGAGCTTGGCTGCAACCCGACCTTGCTATCCTACTCTCAGCTTTTTGTAGCTGCTGCTCCATCGAAAACTCCGACCCACCCTGAGAAACGGCGTGTTTGACGCGGGCTGGCAGAGGAAGCAGACGGTCCGGGGTAGGCAGCGACCGCTGGGTGAGTTACCTTGCTGGCACGTGGCTCCCGTCCACCCGGCCGCACAGAGACATCGGCCGCTGACGTGGTCGCAGGTGGCGTTGTTGAAGCAGTCGCACGTCTGGCTGCAGTTCTCGCCGTACCTGTTCTCCTGGCACGCTTCGTGGGAGCAGAAGCAGGCATGACTGTTAGGCAGCAGGTACGGATCGCATCAGCCAGGCTCCTGCGAGCCAGCCCCAACGCACTTTTCTGCCAGGGGAGCCAACACCGGTGTGCGGCTGCTTGGGACGGCTCTGTAAGGTGGTTTTTATGGTGCTACGGGCACATAACAGCTGCATTCTGCAGGCGGCTGACATCCAAACACAGACACTGTTGTTATTGTCAACGTTACATCATTGTATCTGTTTGGAAACTGTTTTGCTGGATGCCCGAGCCCTCATTACGTGCAGCAACAATGTGCTCAGCCAGAGCCCCCCCAGTCCCTCTCCAAACCCAAATCCTTTTCTGTCGCACAGAATTAACTTCTATGTGGAGAAAATCACACAGCGGGAGCGGACACCTAAACCTCCGGGCTCTACGACCTAGCAGCGCAAGAGCTGGCCAGGGCTCCGGAGTGCCTTTCAGAGGGCTGCTCCATCCTCGCTCCATCCCATCCCATCCCATCCCATCCCATCCCATCCCACCCCACCCCCAGGCACAGAGGGTGGGTGCCAGGCTGCTGTGACACCTACCCTGGCCGCAGCGCAGGCCAGTCCAGCCGGGGGCACAGTGGCAGTGGCCCGTGACATGGTCACAGCGGGCGCCATTCAGGCAGTCGCAGGCTTCCCGGCACTCCAGTCCGTAAAATCCATCAGGACAAGCTGCGGAAAACAAGAGATAAATCCCCACAAAAGGCCTGCAGAGAGCTGGAAGTGTCCTGGTGGAGAAGAGGTGTTTTATGGTGGCCTTTTTTGGCCGCTCCAAGAAGCAGAGTGCAACGCGTGCTCATGCACAGGCGGCCAAGCCAGCTGTGCATCTACCCCTGGTTTACGGTTTGTTAGTTTGTTTCCCCCCCCCAAGACCTTTCCCCTTCAGAATTAAAACCAGAGACTTAGCAGCTCGCGGGCATGTGGTTTTCCCCATCACCATCCCGAGGGATTCTCTTTGCTGGAACGGGACAGCACGGGGGTGCAGACCCTGCCGGCCAGGAGCCCGCCGCCAGCGCGGGGTCGTGGGGAAGGAACTCACCGTGCTCACAGAAGGTCCCGCGCCAGCCCGGGCTGCAAGTACAAGCTCCGCTGACGTGGTCACAGGCAGCCCCGTTGTCACACTGACATTGGTGCCGGCAGCTCAGCCCAAACCATCCTTCCGGGCACTCTGGCAAGCAGAAGCAAGGGAGAGTGAGGAGCCCGTCCTGCCCTGGTGCTCCCGGGCGCTATGCTACGGCAGGAGCTCCGGCTCTGAATGGAAATAACAGTATCTGCTTTTTTATAACGACGAGTGGGCTCTACCCTGCCCCTTACAGATGTGCACCCGTGTCACCCAGCCACCCCAGGACAGGACCGGACGGGCAACATGACAGACAGGGCATGGGGACTGAACGGAGCAGCATGGCCGGAGAGATCTGCGCCCCGGCTCCCTCCACCACCTCGGCAGGGAGAAGGCAGAAGCCTCCTGGCGGCCCTTCCTATCCTTCGGCTGGGGTCGGAGGCGAGCAGGGTCCTGCTGGCAGCACTCACTCTCCTCGCAGCGGCCGCCCGTGTAGCCAGCTTGGCAGACGCACTGCCCCGTCTCCGCGCCGCAGCTCCCGTCGCTGTTGCTGCAGTTGCAGGCGTGGGCGCAGTCGGGGCCCCAGCGACCGGCGTCGCAGGCTGAAACACAGGAGGGAGCGGACCCTCAGCGGCCTCACGGGGCACAGGCGCTGCCATCTCCGCGGGGTGTTATCGCCATTGATCCCAACGGCTCGCTTGGGCAGAAGGACAAACGCGGCCGCAGGTCCTCAGAAAGCCCGGGGGGACAGTGAGGGTGGGTGCCACACCAGCACGTGCTTGGTGTGACTCCCTTCTGCAAGCAAGCACGCTACGGGAAGGCAAATGGCACCCGGCGGCACTGGCAGGACAGAGCGGAGAATCCTAAAGGATTTCAGACCGAGATTTTTCTGGCAGAGGCGCAGCATGAAGAAGACAATGAGGCAAATCGCAGCCCTGCATGGGTGAGTGGGCTCTAGGAGTGCTGGATAACAAGCAGCGGGCACGATACCTCTCTGGCAGTTGTACCCCGTCCAGCCGGGTGGGCAGCTGCACGTCCCCGTCACAGGGTGGCAATGTCCGTCGTTCCCACAGCTGCAGCTCAGCTGGCACTCCGGGCCGAACCAGCCGGGCGGACACGCTGCCAGGGCAGACACGCAATAACTGCAAAGGGCGGCCGCAACGCCCCGGCGAGGCTGTTGCACCTCCCGGAGCACCCGAGGGACACCGCAGGGCGCTCCCACAGAGCCACCGCGGGAACCGACGCTCCTTGGCCGAGCGTGGGTGCTCAGCTCAGCTCAGCTCAGCTCAGGGCGCAGAGGGGCTTAGGGCTTCACCCCCCTTCCTGCCGCTGCAGAAGTTACCCCTGGGGACTAGAGGGACGCCGAGGGGAGAACGCAGCCCGTGCCCCGAAGCGTGAGGCTCCGCAGGCGTGCACGGTGCCCAGTCCTGCTCTGACGGGGGCGGCGGTGCCTGGCCAGGAGCTGGGTGCTGCGCTCGCCAGAGCAGGCACTGCAGGGCCACCGAAACACCCCTCGCCCCGGCTGCAGCCAGGCTCTCGGACCCGAGGGACCCGACGGCGGACGGCACTCACCGTCCTGGCAGCGCGGGCCGGTGAAGCCGGGCGGGCAGAGGCAGGCTCCCGTGGCGGGGTGGCAGCTGGCGTTGTTCGCACACGCGGGACAAATCTCCTGGCAGCCCAGGCCCCAGCGACCCTCGGGGCAAGCTGAGAGAGGGGACACACACGCGTGGGGATCACGACTGAGGCGCAAGAGGGAAATCTGTGTTTTCTGGTGCAGGGCAATGGGTCCCTTTTCTTGTCCACGTCTGTGCAAAACACGGACTTGTGTTTGGCAATGCGTGGACAACATTGCTTTGTTTGTTTCATAAACAGCGCGTGAGCCCTGGTAAGTGCTGTTCTGGTCTCACTCCAGCACTTTCATGTCAATTTTGCATTCGCATCTACTTGTGGGGAGCTACAAGGGCTCCTTGCTAGGAAATGGTGTTGCTGGCAAAGGGTCTTCCCAGCTGCTGTCCCACTACTGGGCTGCACGTTAGTCAGCATTCCCAGATCGGCTTTTAGTTGCAAAGGAGAGGCAAAAGGCGGAGAACTGACAAAACTGGGGCAGGAATCCCTGTTTTACTGCTCCAGGGCCTGGAAAAAAGTCAGTTTAAAATGTATGGCAAGCACTGTGCATGTGTGGTTTTACTGCTCAGTCAAACGATGGAGCAGGACATGCATATACGACTAATATCTTCCAGCTGCTGTAATGATCTATCATCATATAAAAGCTTTAAATTTAGGATCGTCTAGTTAAAGAGTAATACGGTGAAGGCAATTAAAAATACACATCGGTAAAGAAAGACTCCTTTCCTAGGTTAAGGACTGCAACAACCAAAAATATCCTCATCTTTTTTGTTGCATATGTTTACTTCTAGTTCACTCAGCTTCACCACCAGCGCTAAGCTAGCTGAGGCTATTGTTTAAGACTTACCATCAAAAGCTGCATTTTTTTTCTCATTTTCCATGAAGACGATTCTAATTGCACTAGGTATTTTTAAAACTAACTTTAGCAAAAGAAAAATAACAGCTCTACGCCTAAATCCCTACCTCGGCGCATGTGCCGCTGTTGCCTCCTCACCTTGGCCGCAGTCATGGCCGGTCCAGCCGGGCAGGCAGAGGCACCGTCCCGAGCTCCGGTCACAGGGCGCCCCTCCGCAGGGGCAGGACCGCTGGCAGCCCGCCCCGAACGTCCCCTCCGGACACTCTGCGGAGGAAACAGCGCTGTGAGAACTGCCCCCTCCTGAGATGCCTTTCCCAAGAGCGTATCGCCGATCCGAGCCCGCAAAGGAGCCTCCAGCTCTGCAAGGAAAAGCCCCGCGGTGGTTTCCATGCCGCAGGGGAAGACCACGCTCATGCTTGGATGCGCCCGCTCCGTTATCCCCACCGCTCACCTGCCAGCTCCAGCATTTCCCCCCACAGCCTTGATTTGTCCGAGTAGCGCGTCTCTTGTTGACTGTCCTTTCAACAACTGTTTCTTCCCTCAAGAGTGACCAAACACGTGCCCAATGGCCAAGGCCAAACTGGTCTCCACAGGTGAAGCCCATTCTGTGAACCCACCCACTCCCTGGCCCCCTGCTCTCTCCGTGCTGGGGTGCAGCCCCCGAGCCCCCACCACCCCTCCATGTTCTGAGGGTTTTTACTGCCCTGGGGAGCGCCTCCGGAGTCTGGCAGCCAGGCTTTCCAGGAGCAGCTAGGCTTGCAGCAGGTACACTGCTGTGAGCAACAAAGCAGGAGCATCCTCATCCAGGGGAGCAGTCGGCGCTCTCCCGTCCCTCTGCTCCCGGTGCCAGGGTGGTACTGCTGATGAGCGCCAGGGTGGAACTGCTGGTACCACAGAGCCCCTTGAGTGACACAAGGCAGCGATAGCTAACTGCGTGCAGACTGCCTGAGGGCCTCGGACCTGAAGATCCTTAAATCCTATTTGAGCCTCCCAGAAGAGCTCCATGCTCGCAGACCTTTTTGTTCACTGGAGCCAATGTTTCGTAAGGCTTCAGCAGATGCAAACACACCAGCACTCACAAATCACGGAGGAAAAGCACACCAGCGCGTAGATTTCAAGTGACACAGTGGAGTTTTTGTTATTCCTCCTCTTTGCTAATTGATGGCAGATGTTTGTCTTCACCCGTTAATAATTT
Source organism: Chionis minor (assembly GCA_013398295.1). Classification (NCBI taxonomy): domain Eukaryota; kingdom Metazoa; phylum Chordata; class Aves; order Charadriiformes; family Chionidae; genus Chionis; species Chionis minor. The sequence continues at coordinate 306,118 of VZSF01010494.1, read as the reverse complement.
CCAGATCCGAACAACAGCCAAGAGCCTACTATTTCTATACAAATATTTGTGTTATTTCCTGTGACTCCCCCCTACAGGCTTAAGCTTCTTTCTTATTCTTTTTAAAAATATCCCGGCCGAGAGCACCCAGCCCGCCGAGGCGCCGCGTGGCTCTGGAGGCAGCAGCATCCCGCCGTGCGGGGGGACTCCGGGGTGGCCGGACCCCTGCGAGGGGCACGAGCCCTGCCAAAGCTGCCCGCATCGCTCGGCCCAACGCTCTTCAGCTCCCTGAGCGTGTGCGCTTGCACTGGAGCTTTTTGTGGCCGTCTGAGCTTTTGTTCTGCTCACCAGAGCAGCTACCTTCCACCAGCTGTGCAGCTATCAAAGCTAATCACGCGTCAGCAGCTTAATGAAGAAATAACTGCTGGGAGGGGTGGCGGGGTGGGATGCTCCATCAGTGCAGAAACTCCCTGGACACTTGAACGACAATTCCGACGCTGGCACCGCAAGCCTCTGGATGCAGCGTGCCTTCCAGCGCGGACCTGGAGAGTTCAGCTCTTTGTGTGTCCTGTTGGGTGCAACCGGTGGAAGTGTGACTCAGGAGGAGACAACCCCACAGGAGGAGGGGGGGGCTTTGCAGCCCTTGATCAGCTCCGAGGCTGGCAGCAGTTATTGTTTTCCAAGGACTGTGTTCACGTTTTGTACTCACCAAGGACCCACTGCCATTGGGTTCACTCAAAACACCTCTTTTTTTGCAGAAAGCCAAGCTCTCTGCCACCCAGCCGCCTTCCGGGATGGTGAGGAGCTGCGCGCTCCGAGCCGGAGTGCCATGCTGCCAACCCACCCTTTATGTGACGAGCAGAAAACTGCTCTAGGAGGTTCATACAGAGGCAAAAGTTTAAATCCTAATGTAAATGAAATATAAAATTTTCTTTTCCACTTGAAGATCAAGTAGAGTTTCAACAGGGAATAGAGAATAGAGCGGAAAATACGATGCCGTTCTGCTGGGCACCAACTGCCTGGAAGCAAAAAGACATCAAAGGGGGAGAAAAGATAACTAGTTATCTATCACCTTCATCCACAAAAGCAAAGATGCCCAAGTGGCAGGATAAAGCGAGACCTTATTCTCCTTTTCCGATTAAGACTCATGATGCAGGAGAAATCCTGCTTCCCCGCTGTAAAGAGATGGCAGCGTTTTACAGAGACCTGCAAACGGCAGCTCTTGTGTCCTCCCCCACCGCCGCGGGCTAAGGGGTCTGAGGGCGCACTGGAGGAACCCTGGAAGTCCTTTCACGTTGTTTTGTGAAGAAAAAGTCTGTATGTGTGAGGAACCGTGGGTTTACAGCGGGCCGAGTCGCCTTGCAGGGCCCTGCCTTACCTTGATCGCAGTCCTGCCCGCGGTAGCCGGGGGGACATTCCTTCCAGCACTCCCCGGTGACAGGGTCGCAAGGCACTTCTGGAGGGCAGCTACATTTCTTCGTGCAGCCATCGCCGTAATAGCCAGGGTCGCAGTCTGTTAACAGCCATAATTAAGAAGAAATAACATCTGGCTTTACTCGATTGACCCTGGAAGAGCGGGCAGCCCCAGCTGGCAGCTCATCCCGAGCCGGCGGCTGGGCACAGCAGCTGGACAAGATTCACCGGCCACATTTACGGGTGGCTAATGGACTGTGACCACGTGTGGCAGCAAGTTTTGTTCCTAATCTACATAACAAGAGCTGGGATAGTCTTAGGAGGGTGGAAAGCTGAGCTTTTCTCTAAGAAAACGAGTTAGGGGGAAAGAGGCTGTGGGAGGAGAAAGGGGGATGCTCCGTGAACACTTCTTGGCAACTCACTCGTCTCGCAGCGCTGGCCGCGGAAGCCGGGTTTGCAGCGGCAGGAGCCGTCCCTCCTGTCGCAGTCCTGCGTGTTCTGCTGCACGCAGCGGCACTCCTCGGAGCAGCCGGGGCCAAACGCCCATTTGGGGCAAACTGGGGGCAGAGGGGAAGAGCTGGTGAGTGACCCGTGAGGCCAAACGACGCAGGGCAGGGGACAGAAACTTTGCCACCCAGCGCTGGCCCTTCCCAGGGACGGGACCTGGAAAAGCTGTAATCTACGAATAACATCTATTTCATAGACAAGCCGAGCACAAGCAGACCTACCTAAATGGCAGTAGCGTCCGTATAAGCCAGGATCGCACAGGCAGGCTCCGTAAATCCGATGGCAACGACCCCGGTTGGCACAGTTGCACTTTTTCCTGCATTGTTTCCCAAAAAATCCTTTAGGGCACCCTAGTAATAGAGAGAGACGTTCTGGGAAGGTGAGCCAAGTTCAGCCTGTCATTTTATCCCCAGCAGGCCCCAGGAAAACCATTCCAAAAGCAAAGCTGCACCGCATCAGAAATGCACCCAGGCGAAGGAGGCAGCGAGTGCCGAAGGCGGCGGGTTTGTCGGCTGCCCGGGAGCGTCCTTGTGTGAGGAAACGCGAAGAGCGACCAATTCCCCGCGTCAGCCCAAACTCGGGCTGTCTGGGCAGTTGCTCCAGGGCACCCATGGGCTCCACAGCTCCCCTGGCGGGACACCCAGCCTGCAGGGCTCTGAGAGGGCGAGCTTTTCACACGTGAGAAAGTAACCCACAGGGCTGCTCCTATTGATAAATAACAGTGATATTTGCACTATTAAGAGAATAAAATAATTGTTCTTTCTCTGTTACGCTAAGGATCTTAATATTAGAAGCACATGGCAGGCAGGCTGTGTCAGCAGAACGCTCCGGCCAGCATCAGTCCAGGCAGCACATGCCTCCTCCTGCAGGACAGGAACAGCAGACGGTTTAAGCAGAGGAAATGCCACCCTGGGACGACAGATCAGTTCTTCACTGTTTATTTTAATCTTACCTTCCTGTTTCTCCTCTGTACCCCTCAACCACCTCCTTCCTACAGAAAGGAAAGGTCAGAGCATCTCTTGCATTCATTTACATTCTGCTTCGGTCTCCTCCTTCAGTAATAGTTCCCAGATGCTCCTAACCATTTGTCTGAAGTCATTTTGTCTGAATCTCTTATTGTCTCATTCTTTCTGTGTTTTTAGATCACGTCCACCAGATTTTAACTCTTTGGGAGAACAAATACCTACCAACAGCAAGTGGCACCTCCTTCTGCAGTACTTTGGCTAACGACTCTTGTCACAACTTTTCAATGCCTTGGTTTTTCCTCAGTGGAAAATACCTCCACGGTTCTTTAAATTTACCACTGAACATCCATTTTTTACATTCTTTTCTGTGTCTGCCACTGAACGTCCCGTGAAACACAGATGGCTGCCTGTGTCACTGCTGAGGAGCAAACAGGGACCGCAAAATTCTTCCAGGCCAAAGACAAGACCTGGAGCACTGTCTTGTGGGTGAAGAATCCCTTTTACCATCTTTTCCTTATTAAAAAGACATTTATCCACACCAGACTACGTGACCCACTGAGTCAGACAGAGCAGGGGTGTGTTAGAGCCACTCACGCTGGGATGGGTCAACAAAAGACCTGAGCAATGCTTTCAGTGACCAGCCGCAAGGGAAGCAGTGTGAGGGATCCTGTGGAAAAGATTTTAAGGCTTCTGAGGAGCAAACTGGAACATCGAAGAGTGGCATCAGAGATGGCTGTAACCGGTATGTATGAAATTATGGCAAATGCTTTAACAACACATTGAGAGAAACAGCAAGGAGCCACCGCCGCCGGCTGGGGAGCATCACTCGCAACTCGCTGCGGCGGTTTCCTTACAGGAAAACTTTTTGAGGAGAAAAGGGAACTGCAAGGGATGCCCCAGCGTTCAGTGCCCCATGTCAGGTGGCCTTTCCGCAGAGCGGTGAGACATCCCGCCCCCGCCAGGGCCCCGCACCTTGCGGCGAGAAGGAAGGGGATCTTCCCCCCTGCGACAGGACGCGCAGCGGGCGACGCAGAGCCGCCGACTTACCGTCCTGGCAGAGCTCGCCGGCCACCCCGGGCGGGCAGCGGCAGGCGCCGGTGGCGGGGTCGCAGGTGCCGCCGTTCTGGCAGCGACACGCCAGGCTGCAGTTCCTGCCGAAGGTGCCGGCCGGGCAAGCTGGGGCGAGAGGGAGAGGAGAGGCTCAGCCGGCAGCCGCAGCCCTGCGTGCAGCCGCCTCGTCGTCCCGGAGCGGGGAGAAGGGCTCATCCCTCCGGCATCACTCACGCTGGTCGCAGAGGACGCCGGTCCAGCCTGCCGGACAGTCGCAGCCGGTCTCCTCCGCGTTGCACGTGCCTCCGTTCTGGCAGTCCTCGCAGGTCAGGCTGCAGTCGGGGCCGAATGTGTGCTCCAGGCAGACTGCAAGGAGACCCTGCGGGTGAAAAGCCTTCCCCGAGGCTGCCGCAGCATCTCGGAGAGTTCGGGCAGAGAAACCCCCCGTGTGCTAAACGCATCTGTGCTGTAACACAGGCTCTGTGTACACAGGAAAGGTACTCGACAGCTCTTGTTGCTCACCAAACACATATAAACCCCGCATGCGTGAGTAATTCTGAAGCCTTCTGAGCAAAGTATGCCATTTACCAGAGCTGCAAAATGCCCACCAAATTTTTCTGACAGTGTGTGCTCTCCTCTTGCTTCCATCTCTTCCTCCTCTTCTTCGTAGTCGTCGTTAAAGAGCTGGGTAAACTCATCTCGCAGGATTGCAACGTGAGGGATGGGGCGGATAACGGGGCGCTGACCATCCAGGGCTTCCACAGCATCCTCTAGAGCTAGGGAAGCAGTCACGGAGACGACAATGTCAACGTGGGAAAGAGACAAGATCTCCAAGAGGTGAATAATAGGACAGAACCTCTGAAATAAGAAAGGGAAACCAGAAATATCTGTACAGGGTTGGAGAGTCTGATTTGGCACGGTTTGCACCCAGTGGTGCAAACTCTCTCTCTATATTGACACCTCTAAAATTTTTGCAACTTGGGTGCTTGTTTGTTTTGGCTAGAATGGGCACGGGCCAGCTAGGCGACTTCCAAATCTATAGGAGAAGCTTTGATCTTAACCTTGACAGTCAGCTCTGGCGCCTCATGTAGCTGTGCTTGCCCTCGCCCTGTCACCTTGGCCCTGCTGTTTTTCTGACCAGAGCTACTCGGCTTCTCTGTGTTTTCTGGTAAGGTAATTCTTTTCTGGAAAATTAAGCAATCTAGCAAACTTAGAGAATGCACTTCAGCTTGGTTCTCCTTTTGGCAAGAGCATCTACCAGGTACAGCTAGAGGTTCCTTCCCCTGCAGGGCAGGCAGGGGTTAAAAGCCGGGCAATCACACTAAGGCAGCACACTTGGGGCCAGGGCTGCAGCCCCATAAAAGCCCCCAGCTGGAGGAGGCACAGGCATTTTGCCAGCGAAGAGAGGCACTGAGTGGCTCCTGGGGCTCCAGACCTCGGAAAGCCTTTCCAGGGACCTGGGTGAAGCTGCTGGGGGCTGTTCGGTGCAGGGAGCGGGGTGTTGGCTGCCCTGTGAGCGAGCTGCTGGAGGTGTGTTTGGGGGTGGGGTAAAGACAGCACTGCTTAAAAAGAGAAATCCATATTTCTTATAAGGAAAAACTGAGAGGGTGGTGGCTGTGGCAAGGGCTTTGGTTCTTTGGCTAACGTGGAGTGAGCACTGCAGACTACTGTAGCGTAGCTGTGCCAAAATGCCCCGTGCTGCTCTGGGAAGGCTGGAACAGCACTGGCCGGGTCCGGGGAAAGCGTTCCACCGGCACGTGAGTCACCTCCACCGCTACGAGCACTAGGTGCTGTGGGAAAGGCGCTGTGCAGGGCTGGGGTGCTGCAGCTGAGCTGGCCCTGGGGGTGCGGGGGGCAGCCCACCCCTCGCCCCCCAGCGCAGAGCGGGCCCTTACGGATGCAGCTCCTGCGGTCTTCGTCCAGCTTGTACCCGATCTCGCAGCCGCACTGGAAGGACCCCAGCTGGTTCTGGCACGTGTGTTCACATCCGCCGGCATTTGAAGAGCACTCGTCCACATCTGAAAAACAGGATGCTCCAGTGGAACAGGAGCAGGCTCTCTGCACGGGACGGGGGCCCAGATATATTGTTGTCGCCAGAGCAGTGCACAGGCTGCCAGCGTCCTCCCTGGGCACTATGGGAAGCCACCCGGCCCTAAAAACTGAGTGAGACTACCCAAGGGATTCAGGGAGCCCTGGGTTTCAAAATACCACCTGCAAGGTGTCAGCTTGCATCTGCCCCTAACCGTGTAGAAATGGGTGGGTGAGCTTGGGGTCTCACCTGGGAAATGTTATTGGAGAGCTTTGGTAGTGAGAATAACTCATTAGGAGGAAAAAAGCCCCAAATTCTTTATGCTAAGAAGGCAACTCATCAGGGAGCTGACAGGAAAACTGCCAGGAGCTGGGAGAAACTGGGAGAAACATCTGGCTCTTCGCAACCAGGTAGGACAATTCCTTGTTCTCTCTAGTAAAAGTTTGTGTTAGCTGCTGTCTTGGTTGTATTTTATAGAGATGCTTTTATTTGCCTGTATCTCTTGGGTGAAAATGATGGGCAATGTTGGCCTCTGGGGTTGAACTCAAAATGGTTTCTATGAATTAATGGAGCAACTGGACCCACTCACTTCAGGATATCCTGATTTGAATCCCGTGTGTTCAAAAGCCCCCTTGCTACTCTTCAGTTGTGCTGGGCTAGTGTATGGGCTGGAATAGCCTCAACGGGAAGCAAAGGGAGGATGTTGACAAAATAGAGAAAACCAGAATGAGAGGAACGGGTTCTGTGTGTGTGTCCCGCCGGGCTGAGATGGGCAGTGCTGGGGTTTGCTTGCGGGGGTCCAGCTCGATGTTCCTGCTCACCATCACACCCGCAGCCGTCTGTGCCGAGCCTGTATCCAGCATAGCAGGCACACTCGTAGCCTCCGGGATAGTTGTAACAGTCTTGCTGACAACAGTGAGAACCGTTGTCACATTCGTTGATATCTAAATAAAAACCAAAGGGCACGGGATGTTAATGCACATCGAGCTTCGCTGTGGTGACAGTACTTGTTAAAATTGCTCCGTGACTAGTTCTGGTAAGATTTTACTGCTCTGCCAGATGCTGAGCTTGTATTCTTGCTTTCCTCTGAAATAAGTGACTTCACGTTAACAGATCACCCTTGGCAATGTGCTCCCCTGCCAAGGGAGGAATCCTGAATCCTAGAGGCCTGTGGGAAGTTAACTGGGATTTTCAGTTCGAGATTGTTCTTAAAGGTTTTGTGTGCCTAAAGAGAGGGGGTGATTCCAGCTGTAACACTGGCTCCGGCTTTTGGATTTGCCCTGTTACAAATACCGGTGTTGGTGGGTGAGAACCACATGGTTCCTTCAGAGTGTCTCAGAGAGAAATCTGAGGGACAGACTTGGGTAACCCGGAGAAAGCAGAGCTCCTGCAGCATTAAATTTTAAGCCCCTTCTATTTCTAGGGCTTCATTTGTCCACTATGAAGTGGAATTATCACAGTGCCTATACAGCAGTGGGGCTTGTGACATGTCCTCTGCCACCAGAGGAGGAAAGTGACACCTGAGGTGTCACCAGAGGTGTCTTGCAGGAAAACAAATAGCACTGCTGGGGTACAGAAAGTGTTCTGGGCTTTGTAGCGTGCAAAGGAATAATATTCTTTCAGAGCAGACTTCAGCTCAGGACCTGGCTTTTTCACTGCCATGTTGCGATGCTGCATGGAGACGGCTCCTGTGGAGCCACAGCAAACAAACAGCCTGGGGACTTCGGGGGCTCCTCTGGGCTCCCCTTTGCACAAGCAGCTGTGGGTGCCCGTGGCAGCCCGGTAAGGAGCGCATCTGCTCCGAAGAGATGTGCCGGAGAGACATGCTCCTTGGAAACGGCAGGGAGAAGGTGGTACTGAACAAAGAAACAAACTCAAGAATTATTTCCTGACTATTGCGAGCTGCCACTCTGCACTGCATGGGAACATGGAAGCGCTGTTTTGCATCACTAAAGACTGTTTATTTTTTGCCAGCAACCGCCTATTTGCTGGTTTTACAGAAAGAGAAGTCTTTAGATGTAAGTGCCCCAATGCGCTCTCTGAGGCACAGACTGACTAACTGCAGGAATGGCACCGGGATTTCTTACCCCCGTGGGGTGGAGACCCCCACCCAGCCCCGCTGTGAGGCTCTGAGCCACGGCCCCAGCGTGAGCACAGGAGGCGACCACAGCCCGACGCACCGGTGCGGGAAACGTCGCGCTGCTGAGCACGACGGTGGTTTCTGACTGGGTTATTTGCTGCAAAGGGCTCCAAGCAATGCAATACAGAGCACGTGCCTCAACTTTATAGCACTTACAGAGCTCAAGGTGCCTTTCACCCTTACACACACTTTATAGACCCGATGGGGCGGAACTACGCTTGGCTGGCAGCTACTGCCTCACCCACATCACTCACTCACTCCAATTACGCTGCGGCTTCCTGTGAGATAACAGGCAAGACGGTGCATTTCGAGCATCGTCCCTTCTAGACGTAGGCTCACAGGCATCTGCGATCCGAGCCTCTGCATCTGCCAATGCTGCCTTAGACTAGTTTCAGCAGGGAAAAACTAACTAGTTCTGAAGTCAACATTTGCTGTCTTGAGTGGAGGTTTGAGGATGTCTTCAGATAGGGCAATATCTCATCTCCTCTTAATTTGCATCTGTTCCAGTCTTGTTAACCTGTTTGCAGTGCATACACAGGCAGTAGCTAACATAGAGATCCTCACCATTACTTGAGACGTGCTTGTGAAAACAAGCTCTGTACCTGTTCCCTTGCCTTACCAGTGCATGTCTTCCGGTCCTCTTCAAGCCGATAGCCAAAGTTGCAGGTACAGACTGGGCCGGAGCTGGTGTGGTGGCATGTATGGGAACAGCCACCGTTGTTGGCCTCACAGCTGTTGACAATCTCCATCTCTATCCCTGGAAGAGGCAGACGGGTTAGCACCCGCAGGTCCGGCTGGCCCATGCCCCCCCGGGCGCTGTGATCCAGCAGCCTCCCGTGGGCTCCTCGCACGCGTGTTTCCGTGTGCGCAGCCCTGCCCAGGAGAAGTGATCTGTGGTGGGGAAAGGACGAAAATAGTTTTGCAGGGAGGCCGCTGCAGGGCTGGGAAGGGATGTATAAAAATAAAGTGATGGATCCCAGGCAACGCCCCATGTAGCCTCTGAGGGACTGACTCGTGGAGCAGGCTCCGGACAATCCCTGAGATGAACCAGACTGCAGACAAATCTGCTCCCATTCCTGACAAGCTCCAGGGTGTGCTGCCAACCAAAAGTTGGCTCCATCTCCGTAAGTTCAGAGTTGTTCTGATGCCAGCTAGAAATGGGAGCAGTAGAACAGAGCTAACTACAGAAACATCCGGATGCCTACAGCTAGAAACGTTAGTTACTGACATGTCAAAAATGGTAGGCGCAGACATCAATAGCAGCCATATATCTTCTGAGCTTGGCAAAGTTTATATAAACTTAAGTCTACTTAATTAAACTTTCTTAAACTGAAAGGAACTTGTACCGTGGAGTTTTGACTCGGTCCTGAACTCCAGGAAACCAATTTGTGCCTTCAAGAACATTTTTGAGTTTTCAGTGTGTTCAGACCCAAGGAGGCTGAAAGAAGGGGAGCTTGATGCTTCCCAATGGATCTGTGCATGTCAGAAACAAGAGCTGTGCCATGGTGGAAGACTGTCTTCCAGGTTTCACAACATGAATATCATTTCTCTGTCTTGTTCTTATTCATGCAAGAACAGCCAGGGTTTTGCATGAAAGAAATGTGCTGGAAGGGGCAGAGAGAAGCACTTTTCACACCATAAGGCTACTTCATTCTACAGCTGGCACCGAAGTAGAGGTTGTGTCAGTGGTTATGGCAATGCACCACAACAACTGGAGGAGCCGTATCAGAACGTGACCGGGGCTTGTGCTTCCACTGCCTCTGCTGTCAACAGTGACCCTCTGGGGCTGGCATCTCTTACTAGGCGCTTACCTGGAAAACCAGGACTTAAGCAGCAATAAAACTAAGCTTTTTGCCACCTGCGGGCCAGTTAGCTGAAGCCACAAAGGGTACTCTTCCCTGCCGCCTAGTCACAGTGCTAGGTGAGGAGGTAGCTGAGATTTATTAGGCATAGACCTGGCTTCCCAGTCCAACCCTCTGTAAGCCTTGCTGGCCACTGTGCATCTTCACCCCAGCAGCTGAAGGTAAATGTGCAGTTGTACTGAACTACAGGATATTTGTTTTACAGGATGTGCGGTGTGAGCTAAACCACGTTCCTAGCAAGAAAGGTGAGCGCAAGCTTAGGCTCTGAACCAGTGTGTCATCAGTCTAGTTCCTCACACTACTCTGTTTGATGCTTTTCAAGACCCTTTTATGGTCTGCAAAGCCTTACCCTTGGACCTTTGGCAGGCTCCCAGTAACACCAGCTGCCAGCACTGGGACTGCCATGGTGGTGGCTTTCAGCTCTAAGGGGGCTGCTAGTGCTAGACGCTGGTAGCTCCGCTTTGGGCTCTCCCTGCTGACGTGTATCAGCTGAACAGAGATGTGCGGACAATCTGGCTCGTTCTTGCACAATAGTGTTTATTTCTTCTCTTGATGGGAGCAGATGTGATCACTTCACTCGCTCAATTCCTTCTGCAGCTGACTGAACTCATCCAACAAAGTCCCCAAGAGCAGAACTTGGCCTATTTGGAGCCAAATGGCTCCAAACGAATTGCCTAAACCAGTAAAAGTAGCTTCCTGGTAACTTTAAAGATCAGACAAAGTTTTTTATCTTGGTGGGAGAGTAAACAGTGCCAGACCTGCTTGTGAAACTCTTCAAAAAAGATTGCTATAACTTGGCCCCGCCAATTCACAGAGGACAGTGCACAAACACTTGTCTGCCGAAGCAAACCCGCGGTGGGCTCTGCAGGCAGTACTCACGGTAGCATTGCTTGCCGTCCGCCCCCAGCTCGTAGCCCGGGTTACAGGTACACTTGAAGGAGCCACGAGTGTTGAGACACTGGTGTGCACACAGGGCAGGGCCGGTCAGACATTCGTTCACGTCTGCAAGGGATGAGCAATCAATAAGCAAAGCAGGTTGAGCCATAAACATCCTTTCAAAGGGATGATTATCACTATCTTCAAGTTTTTCATTGTTTTGTTGCACCCCGAATGCTTCACTGGGGTCCAGACCAACAAAGAAACAGAGCTTAGAGTTCTGTAAAGCTTCCTAGGAAGAGGGATCGCATGAAATTCAAGTGTTGTTCCAGACAACTCGAGCAGGGCTCTTGGACAGACATCAACTGAGCACTTTCCTGCCACCCCTCTGGATGGCTTGTGCATCCCGCTGTTAAATTCACAAATGCTGGTGGTTACTATGACCAAGGGCTACCTCACCCCATGAGACACAGTCGTTTTTCTCCGTGAAAGCTTTGCCGTAGCCCACTTACCTTCACAGGCCTTATTGTCTGGCGCCAGCCGGTAGCCAGGGTGGCACTCGCAGCGCGCTGTGCCACGGCGGTTGTGGCACCGGTGCATGCAGCCCCCGTTCCTGTCGGTGCAGGGGTTCCTCACTGCGGGGCAGAGCAGAAGAGGCAGGCTTATTTCACACTAGTCCTAGCTCTTACTAGCGCGAGGCTCACGGGAGGACAGAGCACCAAGCAGTTACGCCTAGCAAAAAAAATCCTGCAACCTGTGACAGATCGTTCTGCACCAGACAGAAAATCTCTGCTACCGTTTAGCGCTCCATCCAGGCAGGAGGATTTACATGGTGTGAGCTCCTGTGAAAGGCAGGCACGCATCTGAGGGAAACCTTTCCAGCAGAAACTTGGCATGGGCATGTCCCTCCACAGAGCAAGTACCAGGCAAATTTGCTCCAAGTGCTCCTGTCAAGAGGTTTGTCGGTCTCTGACCTGCTCCAGGAGCCGGACAGATGCTACAAACCCCTGCCGACTTCAGCATTTCTAATACCCCAGTTGTTCCTTGTCCCTTAGCAGCTTCACAGCTAAAGACTTCCCTCCTCCTCCTTGAATGCCAACTGCTATGAATGAGGAGATTAAACTCCTGCTCTATATCCCCTTCAGCTTCTCTCCCTCCTGCAGTGGCAGCAGGTCAGCCAGAAAGCTGTCTGCGAGCAGAGAGAGAAGATCCCGTCCCACTGCGACACGCTGCTGCTCCTCCGCTCTCTCAGAAGTGCATGCCTCCATACAGTTTCATTTTTGTTGGCTACGCTCCTTCAGCTCTTCCTTGGCTTTCAGGATAAGCCTTAGAATACATCCGTGGCAATGCAACACGCGGAGTTTTTACTGGAGAGGAGCTCCCCGCCCCGATCTATCCGACATCCAAGCACACGAGCGGATGCTGCCCGATGCCCCCGGCTCCCAGCTGCCCCTCGGTATCGGCCCAAGCGAAGCTCTGCCGCCCCCACTGCCCCTGGGTGCACGAGGGGACTCACAGACGCAGCGTTTCCCGTCTTCCCGCAGCTGGTAATTGTGCCGGCACCGGCACTGGTGCTGTGCCAGTGTCACCTGCACGCAGTCGTGTTCGCAGCCGCCGTTGTTCAGGGCGCACGTGTTGACAGCTGCGAAGCAAAGGGACACAACGTTCATCACAAAAACAGCGGCACCTGGAGGAGTCTCGTGCGCAGGACGGGGGCAAACCCCACGCACTCACACAGAGCACGGCTAGCGAGGATTTGAAATTGGGGCGTATTCGACCCGCGCTAGAGCCAGGGGTCCCTGGAGGAGCTCTGGAGCGTGCTAAACGTGAGCCGGGCTACAGAACCCAGCGCTGTTGGAGCACAGGAGAGAGGCCACCCACCGCGGTCCAGAGAAGGACCTTGTCTTGAAAGGTAAGACCGGCCCAACAGCATCAGGGAGCAGCTTAAGCTCACTCTTTTCTACAGAACGCATTCCCAGCAGCTCTCCCGGGAGGCGAGGCCGGGACACGGGCTCTGGGCCAACAGCCAGCGCGCTGCCTCGCCAGCAGCAGCCCTGGCGGAGGGCGCCCGTGTCAGCGTGCAGGCTTCCCGCGCTGCGTCGCGGCCGAAATGCTCACAGCTGTGTTCAACGACCGTCACCACAGGTGCAACGCCGCGGCTCCTTCAGCTCAGTTACTGCTCTGAGCGCTGCACTCGGGCATATTCAGGTTCTCTTGTATCAAAATGATACAGAAAACAAAGTTTCTGGCTCCACACCATGCAAAAGACACAGATTACACAGGGCGAGATCCAACAGGTACCATCAGTTCTTCTGGGAAACGTTTAAGGAAAAATGTTTTAAGATGCATCCTGCATGTCCACGCTCCCGGCGGGCGTAATGGCCCCCAGCTCAGCGCTTCCACTGGGAAATTCCCACATGAAAGTCTGGACGCGTGCGCTCGTCCCCGCTGCGAGTAACGGATGCTGTAACCGGCAGAGCCGGAGTGCTCGGAGACGTGCTGGCGGGAACCGTGATTTCATCCTAAGTGCAGCCGGGACTGGGAATCGAGATTCCCGACTGGTGTTCCTGGCCGTGCCACAGCGTTTCTGTGTGGCCTTGCGCAAGGCGCTTTCCTGCCCAAAGGATTTCAAACAGTCAGAAAACAGAAGGTTTTGCCTAGGCTACGGCAGAAAACAGATCTTGTGACCAAACATGTGGACTGTCTTCTCTTTAGAAGCTTGCTATCATTAATCAGCCTTAAAATAGCCTTCTCCTCCCCTCTCTCTGTTTTTCTAATCGGGGAGTTCTCTGCAGGATAAGCGACAAAAGCGCGATGTTCCACTGGAGATGTGTGCACCTTGCGACCAGCGCATGGGCAGTTTCCCTGCTTATTTTTACTAGGCTGCAGCCATCCGAGACCACTGACCTTGCTGTATCCAGGAAAAAAATGAGCTAGAAAACAAAGCAGGGAAGGACTTTCTGGAGGGGGATTCACGAACTACGGTGGCTAAGCCATCCTGAGGTAATTACATGCCTCCGAAGTGATGAAAGTCTCTTCTTAGACCATGGCACGTCTCCTGAGTTAGCCGACCCGCTCCTTACTGGGTGAGCATCTCAAACAGAGCCTGCTCCAAAGAGAGGTGTCCCTTAGGGGAATTGGGACAGTGGCCTTTAGAGTCTGTTCTTCCTCTCAGGGGAGACGACTGTGCATGAAACCCACAACACGCTGCACATCAAAGCTGTGTGGGTGCAACACGGTGGCAACTCGGCCCCGGTCCGGCATGGAGACCCAGACCTGGTTTCCATGAGCAGACCGGCACGATGAGTTGTAGTCTCACACATCTTTGACCTTTTTTTCAAGCTCCAGAATAAACTAATGTGCTGACTCTGAGCAATCTTACAAGAAAGCTAAAAATATCTCTAATGAAAACCATCTCTCCACAAGCTAACACTTCAGGTAATCCCAGTGCCCTCAACAACCCCGAGAGTGCTGCTAAGCAGGCGAGCCTGGAAAGCGCACGCTAGGAAAAGTCCCCGTTTTTAACGAGGTCTCCGAAACGCAAGGGCAGGCAGAGGAGCGGGCGGGCTGCGGGAACTCGCCTGCCTGCCTGGCGTCGGGTACCAACGCCTCAGCCCAGTATTCGACAGAGTATTTTCTGCAGACCAAGTACTGAAAGCAATTTGATTAAGCCTCTCTTGTACATTAGTGAAAAACAAATATTTGGCACAGGAGGAAAAGAAAAGGCAAAACTGTGCATTCATTTATTATTTTTTTCTGAAAAGAAAAAATGCCTTGACTCAGAGCTGAGGAGCGCTCTCATTTCAAACTTTTCAATACTAACTTCCCGCTGTATGCCTCTAATTAGCTAAACAACATTTAGGGGAATAGAAGTGACTTAATAGGGTCGAAGTATTGCCATACACAACATATGGCTGGAGTGAGAGCTATCGGTTTATGTTAGCTGTGCTGACACTGTTTCCTTTAATCCATCTGGAAGGAAACACAGAAATACTCAACGTTCTTGAAAAGTTATGGGTCAGAGCTACAGTGCTCAAGCTTTAGCAGAGATGGGTGGTCATTTTAAAATATTCTGATATGTTAAAGTGTTTAATAACACATATTCAAAAATACCCATAAATAATGTGCTTGTTCTTCTTGGAGTGGGTTTTTAAAAAAAAAAAAGAAGTAAAACAATGCTAATGCCTGCCAAAACATTCCTTCACATGGGAAAAGTACTGGGCCAATATACACCAAGCCAACACATCTTACGTCTGTAATAACCTCCCGGTATGCAGTTATTCCTATGAACTCGCAGTCTAAATAACCGCCCTCCTTGCATACAACTCCAAGACAACTTTTCAGAGTGGCAAAAGCTAAACTCCGGGTTCTTTTTTATCACACAAAATTCAAGCAAGCAAATCCTGTAAGGCTGGCTACAGCAGACTTTCCAAAAGGATTATTTCTCCATAGAAGAAGATCTACATCTCTCCCTGGGTTGCCCTGAGGCACAATACCCACCCCATGCCCCGCAGACGGCGTGTAAGGGTGGAGTTTTGCAATGGCAAAAGCCATTCCCTGAAAGGCAGAGGAAACTTGGGACGTACGTGGCACCACTTGGCCACCACGGACAGCTTGAGTAGGGTATGGACATGAACGAACAGGACACGTGTCCCTGTTCCAGCCAGTCCTCCTTGGCCAAGGTCTTTAAGCACAACCGAGTGCCAGAACCCCGTGCACAGATCTTCACCGACGCTCTCTGCAGGCGCCTAAGAGAACTCAAAAGGTGAAGCAGTGAGAGCGCAGGCGTCTTGCAGAGCATTTTCCTTCCTCTTATGTTTCTCTCAGTATGGTTTATTTGCTAGCAAACGTACTCTTCAAGACTAATAACCCCACCTGAGCCTCTCCATTCTGCCACGGCACACGATGATGAAGGGGCCGGGGTGCGCTGTGGTCTCAGCTATCGCGGGACACTCCAGACCACTATGGGTAATGGGAACCAGAACTCCTCCTCTGCCAAGAGACTTGTGTACGGGGAAGAAGTAGCCGGCACCAGGGGCTATCAGTGCTCGTAAGCTCTACGGCACTCGCGGCACACGTGCAATGAAGAGAGCAGAGCAATCCCGACCTGCGGCGTCCCGCAGAGCGACCCACAGCGCACCGATGCTTTGCTAAGATACAAACTAATTCAATTTAAGAGTCAGGAATAATAAGACAAAACAAATGAAACACGTTACAATTGTTTTGGGTGTCTTTCCATCAAAGCAAGAGCCTTCTAAGTTCTGGGTCTCCTTAGCTGGCCTCTCGCAGAGTAACAGCCAGTAGACCTCACTGCTGGCCTTGTTTTAATTACTGCTCTTTTTTTTTTTTTTTCTGTTTACAGAACCACTCTAAAAATATTTCCATTCCCAGATGCTTTTCCTAGCTTAACATTTCTGTGACAACGTTGCCAAATCCAGTGTCATCTTGCACATCACACAGATTTTTGTAATTAAAGCTCAGACAGATTTTCCACAGATGATATTTCATTGTCTGCAAGAGGGACGTTAACTTCCATCCCCTCGTGTGTGCAGTGCTGCTGAAAGATGCTAGCTCCCACAATCTGACCCTCTTGGGCCCAGGAAATGGATGAAAAGGGATGAAAAGGGCAGTGTTACTACTGGTTGCACGCGGGAAGTGGGTCTACGCAGTAGCAGCCCGACTTCTCCTCTTTCCCGTCCACGTCACCTTTCCTTCAGCTCCCAGTAACGTGCCCTCAGCAGCAGTGAGCTGCGCTTTAGAGGTAACTGTAAGCAGCTGCAACTAGAACTGAGCCTGACATTCCCTTTTACAGCATCACACAAACCCATCGATTGTAAGAAACGCCGGTGAAACGCCCCACTGGGCAAAGAAAAGGTCAAATTTTCCAAAATGTGCAAGTTGCCTGTGCAACGCATGTGAATTAAGAACCTCTAGGAAGTACACACAGATGATTACCCTCTGTGCACGTAGTTCAAGCCCACACAAACCTTTACGGCACAGTCCTTCTGTTCACTACATAAATCGCTGCTATATTTGAGATTTCTTCGTTTGAAGTGCTCATAATATAAATAGGGATACATCATGTAATCCCAAACTGATTTATTCTAACCTCAGACAATTTCCAGAAACATGTTGTGTGTTAACACAGACCATCTCTCTGCTCTGCAGGCCAACAAAAGCACTTGGCTCAGATTAAATTCGTTGCCTTGGACTGGAGTTCATCCCTCCACTGAAACAGTGGAGAAGGACCTGAAGATGTCAGCTTCCTGCCTCCTGCCCATGTGGTTCTGATAAAGAAAGAGGTGATTTCAGGACGTCCAACGACTCTTTTTGTTCTGTTTCACTTTCAATAGAAACGTTCGCTCTCTCCCCGCTCCCTGCTGTATTAAAATCCTCGGTGACCTGCTATATTTGAACTACGAAGACGCAGGAAAAGAATCTCGCGCAACCAAGCCGCAGGCTACGCCAAGCAGCGACCACGGCCGAGAGCTGCTGTGCGACACCGGGCGGGAGGCGGGAATGGCTTCCAGCCCTTCTTCGTGCTCCCGAGCGACAGGTCCAACACCCTGTTGGACCGTGGGCAGAGACAGGCTCTGCTAATGCTCTAACAGGTACCAACACCCTCAAAGAAAAACACTTTTACAGGCAAAATATTTCTTCCAATCCTATACAATGCTAATCTAAACAGCTCTTTATCGGGAGCCACAACACACTTGGTAAGGATTTGCTTTTAAAGGCGCCTAAGTAACTTCTGAAAACTTTTGCTGATTTTCCCCCTGCGTTGTGCCTTCCTTTCTCATCGGCAACACTAAGCACAAAGCTGCGAACAACGACCAAGGGTGCGAAGGCAGCAAAAGAAAGTAGCAAAAGATTTTATCTGTTTTCCAATCGTCTGACATCTTCAGGAATAAAACAGGCTTTGAATTCCCATCGCAAGCCTGGAGTAATGGGTCAGTCAGGGGGTGGAAAAGGACCGCTCGCCCTGGGCCACCCCCAGGAGCTGAGCTCCTCGCGCTGCCCGGATGAGCAGCCACCAGCCTCCGCAGGGGGATTCTGGAGCGTCCCGCTCCAGGCAGCGCTGCCGATTAGCTGAAGCCTTTGTGGGTTTTGTGGGGATCGGAAAACATTTAAAGAATTAGATCCGTGGTTTTACAGACCTTAACTAGAAACTTCATGGCAATGGTCTTTTCCTGTCTCCGAAACGCTTCCTGGCCCGTGTCGCTGCTGACTGGGGCTGCCAGCAGCTCCCTGCCGCCGGCCCGTGCTGGCCCATCACCCAGCGGCTTCCCCGTCTCCGAGGGCAGAGCAGTTCTGGAGCGGGGGGAATGGATAGGAGACTCGCTGCCTCCAGTTCTCTTTATTCCTACCTGATTCCTTTTATTTAGTGGCAATTTGTTTCCGTTTTAGCAGCACTAAATCTTACCTGTCCAGCAAAATTAGAGGATAACCCCAACTTGAAGAGAAATACAGCTTTTATCAGTGTTCCCAATCCCTCAGAACCATGCAGGGAAAAAAAAATACAATCTTGGCTGCAGTCAAGTCAGTGCCTGAAACCTCACGGGAGTGAAGAACCGTGGCTCAGGTTTTCCTGAGCAGAACCCACCACCTCTTCCCACCTGCGGCCCGAGAAAGCAGCTGCCCGGCACCGCAACGTCCCCGCTCCGCGTCCTGGCCAGGGAGGTTACGTGCCCAGACACACACGCCGCCCCTGGCCCCGCAGCACCGTGCTACAGCTCCAGCTGTGCCATACCGCACCGCCCAGCCCTGCGTAGGTACCAACGCAATGGCTCCCAAGCAGTTCATGCCCGGGGAGAAGCTCAACTGCCTAATTGTGCCCACGGAGAGAGGCTGTCGCATCTCCTCACCGCAGCCCTCACTCAGCCTCCACGGCACCGGCCAGCTCCTCCGCTCTGGGGGACACGAAGGGCTCCCGCGCTCCGGGGGACACCCTGCTACCGGTCCCCGGCACGGCTGTGGCTGCGGCAGGCGCCCGCGCCGCTTTCCGCCACTCCCTTGTGTTGCTCTACCTGCCTGTTAGAGCCAGCAGCTGGCGCGGGGAAATCCTGTCCCCGTCCCCAGCGCCGCTGGAACACGACGACAGAAGCGTGAAGGGAGCATGCGGAGCGGGGCCGCCTGCCCTTGCGGCTGCTGCCTGCGCCCCGCCATGGCTGCCTGGTAACTCCCATCAGGAATGCCGGCTTAATAAGAACCGTGTCATTTCCAAGATCAAGTCGGAGCAAAGCCTCTGCCTTCGCAGTGTAAATATTTACGTAGACCCAGCACTAAAGGAAAGAACCACTTGCGTGTACTTGTGAAGACACCACAGAAAGCGAGCATACGCTCAAGGGCCTGGGATTACTGCGACGTGACCCACGGAGAGCCGCCCCACCGGACTGCACACCGCCGCCAGGCTCGTGGGCTCGAGGTCCGAGCACCGGTGAAGGCAGCAAACGGGAGAGCACATCCCACTGCGACCACCAAACCCAGGGTGAGAGCATCTCCAGGCGTGACCCCTCGCCTGGGCTCGCGCCGTGGGCACAAACAGCCTGTGCTTACAGGAACCGGAGCCGTGTCAACTCCAGCCCCATCGCGCCAGGCTGCCGAGCAGGTAGGAGAGAGCTGCTGGGCTCCAGCACCAGGAACCGCCGGCAGAATCCATAGGGACAGGAAGCTGTGCACCAGGGAATGGGGCGGTGGGGGCACCTGGGCACCTGTGGGACAAGGCAACCGTACGTCTGTGGGCACACAAACAAACACGGTGGGCAGCCATAAACACCAGCAGAGGAGTAACCCGCAAGTCTGTGCTCTGCTCTGAGCTTTAACAAGAAAAATAAGTTTACTTCCACCCCTCTACACAGCTGGCTTAGCAGGTTAGTACAGAGCTATTACGCAGGCGCGCTATATATACGCACATTTCTGTCACAAAAGTGTAAAGAACAAACCCCACCAGTCCTGAAGGGAGAATGCCAGATTTTTAGGTCTGCTCTGTTGTTATTTTAGAAATGATTTTGGACAATTATGCAGCAAGAGCTTTTACTCGCCCTGCCTGGTCTGCGTCTGCTTTCCCTCACCCTCTGTGGATCGCAGGGGCACAGGCACCGCCGCTCGAACAGCAGATCCTGCCAGCTCCGCTCCCCAGAGCCTCCAGAAACTGCCCCGCTTACTCCCGGCGCAGATCAGGTTTCATGAATAACGACCCCTTCCATTTTGGCAGAGGAATTCCAACACTCTGCGCGTTATGGCAAACGCTTGCTCAGAAGTTTAATGCAAAGCAGGTTTGCAGCGCTCGGCGCACGCAGCGGGAGCAGGGCAGCCCTGCCTGCCCGCATCCCGCGGGAACGCTCTGCGCATCGCAGCCACGCCAGCAGGTGAGCCCAGAGGAGGAAAGCGAAGGACGGGAACTGCTTTTGAACAAGAGATTCCTCCCGAGGTATCCATCCCTGCGACACCTTCCCGGGAAATCGTTGTGCCTTGCGGGGCTGACCCCGCTGAGAACAGCAGCTCCCCAAAGGCTGGCACACGCTTTCTCCTACGAGGCAGAGGCGGCAGAATCACGCTATACCACAAAAAAGAGAACTAGATATTGTAAAGCCAATGATTAGACGACAGACCACACGCACGCGTACACGCACACAGTAGCAACGCAGAGCCATGAACACAAGCTCACACGTTCAGTGCTAGAGCAGTGGGCGGGGAATGATCGGCTTTTTGCTTGATTTGTGATCTTTTTGCTTCTGGATTTTTCCAGCCAAACACAGGGCACGCGGGGAACGTGTCCCTCAGGCACGTCTCACCACTCCAGTTAGCGTATCGTCGCGTAGTGGGGGCAGTTGCGGCAGGACGTGCAGTCTGTGCTGCTCTGGGCACAGTGGGCACCACTTCCTTGGGTGGCTTTTTTTCTGCTCACATCACCATTCCCAGCTGGCACACGCAGGCTCACACAGTCATTTTTAGCAAACTTTGGAACGTGACTATACTCTGAGAAAAACCAGCAAATGGCCTTTGCAATACCATCGCCCAGGAATTCTTTCCACTTGTATGAAAATATCCCTCAAAAAACAGAAAAACGTGTCGAATAAAGCTGTGAGGGAGAAGGGGTTTAATAAAAACAACAGCAGCAGATGCTGGAAGGCCGACTCCAAGCTCCACCCCGGGCTCTCCCAGCCTCTAGTTCAGGGCAGGCAACAACAGTATTTCATGAAACTGGCCCAGAAACCAGTTTGTTGGTTGCCAGCTTGCCAGCTGCAAGCCAGACCTTGGCATCTGAGTTGTGTCTGGACACGCACCATCCAAGTGGACGCGTGACCAGCAGCCCAGGGAAGAGGGGTTTGATTATTTGGCCGCAGTTCCACAAACAGCCCTGCTTGTTTTCACTTGTTTGTCACACCTGGTGCCTACCATGTGGCCCCGAGAAATTAGCTGAGGTAAAAACAACTGACTTGAACCTTTTCATAATCTAGTTTGTGTATTTGTTCTGAAAACGCTGTACCGGATACACCCTGTGTCGAAAGCAGAAGCACCGAAGCACTGGAAGTTACTTCTCCTGAGCCAGAATAAACTAAGGAACTGCAAAGAAGTCAAAATTGTATGTGTCCACGCTGACGAACAGCAAACGTTATGAACCCAGAAACAGCAACATGTTAGGGAAGACTACCAAGATATGGAGAAACAAAGGACCACGCAATCCCTCTCCGTCATCTCACATGCCCTGCGCAGAGGAGGGATGTGCGTGGGTACGCCAGGGCATGCGGGTTCTGCACGATGCCACGCGTTCACAGGTAGGGGAAGGACAACGAAGAATTAGAGCTTCTCAAGAAATTCAAACTGATGACTTACCAATGCAGGTCCTGCCATCTGTGTGCAGGCGAAAGCCTGGCTTGCACTCGCAGTAATAAGATCCAAGCGTGTTCACACATCTGTGCTGGCAGCCCCCGTTGTGGACCTGGCACTCATCGACATCTGCAAAGAAAAGGGAAGGGGGGGAAGCGTTCAGAGGAGCGGGCATGACGCTCTCGGGGGTCGGGATTATTTATCCTCTGTTGACTGACTCCAGATTGGAGGAACGAACGCAGAAGGAACAAGATTGCCATTTCATTATGTTTAATCGGTGAAGCTATTGAAGAAATTTCAAGGACAAGCATGCAACCTGGGGGGGGAGGAAAGGCATCTTATTTGTCAGTCAGCAAAACCCATCCTTCATCTCGCCCACCTCCCAACAGTCGCTCTTCCCGTTTGCTTGAAGATTAGGGATTTATTAAACTTTTACTCTTCCTTACTCTTTACCTGCTGAAAACAGGCTCTGTGAGTCCAGGCGAATGGCTGGAGCAAACACCACACACCGCAGACTGGGGCGGGGGGAGGACACGAAGCAGCCGAGTTCAGCGCCGCGGTGCCCGGCAGCGGAAGTTCTCACCAACCTCCGGCTCTTGCGGCACAGACCCTGGCTGCCGCCCACCTCGGCGAGGGGCTTTCCTGGCATGTTCCTCGTCTCAGCACTTGGCAAAGCACCTACCACCTTTCACACCTCCTGTGCCTGCAGCGCCCTCGCCCGCTGCCGAACCGCAGCAAAACCCAGGGTTTGTGGTGATAAGCGCTGCTGGGAATGGCCCTGCACCACGGGAGACGGGAAGGAGAGCACCGTGACACCTGGAGAAAGTCATCACAATGCAGCAATTGTACGATTGCATGAACAAATTGTGAATTTGTTCATAATTGTATTATACTTAAGAACACGGTGAAGTCCAGCTTGACCCCAAAACGCAAAGGCAGAGTACCAACAGCGAGACCGACCACAGGTCCCCAGCCCTCCCCTCCCAGCTCCACCACCAGAGCAAGCCCGGGAGAGCCGAGGTAGCCGCTGCGGAGACAAGGAACGCGCTTGGCCAACAAAGCTGTGCCTGTCCCTTGCTGTCGGTACAACCACAGGCCCTCGAACAAAGGCCAGTCTCTGAGCCGGAAAAATCCTCTGCCAAGTGCTGAGCAATCTTCCAAGAGCTGAAATGGGAACTAGCCCACGAGTTCTTGGTAAACAAAAAATAAATCCTGTTTTGTTTTATTATCAAAGCTTCAAAACCAGGGAGGTAGATGGCAGCCTGTTACAGAAAGGGAGATTCATTCCTGTTTCACAGACCTTAAATTGCCTTTAAGCGCTGGGAATAACTTCCAGAACCGAGAAGAAATGTAAAAATGTTTGGAGCGCCCAGCTACATGGTGCTAACTAAGATGTATATCAGAAGCTTGTCAAAGGCAATTTCAAGTTTCTGAGACATAAAGACTCCTTCATATGGCTACAATTAGGAATAATAGAGAACTTCATGGATATAGCTGCACAATTCCTTAACATTTGTGTGTGCACACATACACACGCACGCTGCCCTTCAGGCTGGAAAGGATCAGAGGTCTCCAGCCAGGCGGAGGAACCGCGTTCACACCAACAGCAGAAAAGCCAACCAGCAATTCCTCTTCCACGGACAGAAACCTCCAGTAGCTCCGGGTCCATCAGCCTCCCCGTGCGCTTCCTGCGCTGTGTGAGGACGGCTGCGGCGCGCACAGCCATTTCCCCTGGCGCGGCCGAGCCGCTCACGCACGCAGCAGGAGGATGCAGCGCCAAAAGCTGCGCAACGAACCAGCGCCGTTCCACCCATGGCTGTTACTAATAAGATAGAGAAACATTTCCTCAATGAATCATGGCAGGGCGGCGCCCCTGCCCGTGTCTTTGCAAGCCGGCGGCGCAAAAACCTGCCCGAGCCTCAGCCGTGCCCGGCACCCGCAACCCGCTCCCCTGCCCGAGGCGTCCCCCGCTCCCGGGGCGCCGCTGGCTCGTGCTTACCCAGCTGCGGCTCTCGCTGCCGGGGCATGGAAAACCACGGGAAAAGGAGAAACGCCACCTTGACTGAAGCCAGGGCCAAAATATTGCATTAATCACATTCATTTTACATCAATCCCATTAATTGCCAACAAAACCAGCTAGCAGCAAGCAAATGGGCTGGGTCCAGGAAGGAACGGGAAGCGAGGTGGGGAAGGTGGTGCTTGTTTGACTGGGTGTTTCTGAGCTACACAGTAATAACAAAAAACACTTGTTTTCTCAGAGTACTTCTCATTGCAAGACAGGCTTCTCACTGCGTAAAAAGTTGAGACCTAAGGATCAGGCACAGGAAAAGGGGCCTCTGGCCCTTCTGCCCTGGCGATGCCCAGTGCACCCACAGTCTTGGCTGCTGATCTGCCGCGTGGCTCCTCGAGAGCTCCCCGTCGCAGCTGCAGCCTCCAGCAACCCCGCAGAGAGCGATCACGTCTGTAATGCCAGACCTTTGCTCAGCCAGTGGACTGTAGATTCCTTCCCTGGGCATCTTAGAAGGTTTTAGTATTTTCTTCCTTTTTTTTCCAAGAGACTTAATTTTTGAAGAAAGGAAAATGAATAGATTTTTGAGGTGAACCATAAGCTTGAAGTGATGCTCTCCAAAGAGCAACCCAAATCCAAACCAGCTTTTCAGGGAGGAAAAAATGCTGTGGCATGAATCTGAGATGCCTGTCAAAGCAAGCTAGCTCAAAAGAAATCATTTTCATCTGCAAAGGCTTGACACAATTTGGATGCTACAGAGCCCTGGAGCCCCTGGTGCACTCACAGCTCCTGCGGCCGGGCCGGCAGCTCTCGGGAGCAACACGAACTCGGTGTCCAGGTCTGGCGCCTGCGAGGGGAGACGCCCCAGCTCCAGGGCTCACTGGGAGGAGGATGGCGCCCTCAGCGCGGTGGCATGAGGGAAGGACACTGGTCTTCCCGCAGCTGCCCAGCGCCAGAGGGAAGGCGACATCCCTAACCTGCGTGCCGGGAGCGCGGCCAGCCCTGCCGTGAACAACAGCCTCCGCGTCTGCCAGAGAGCTCGCGGGAGCCTGGGCACAGCAGGGCAGAGCCAGGCCACGTGTCACACTTTGCATTTCTGCTGCTTTTCCTTTTTTTTAGCATCTCTGTGGGCAGAATTAGCTACTAACACACAGAACTGGCTCGATTCAACCAAAGGTCTACCACTCTTAAAGACGGTGAAATCCGGCCGACGCACTGAGCCCGTGAGCAGCACACGACAAAGTGCTGGTCTGTGCAAAAGTGTGAGCGTGCAGAAATGCACTGCAGAGAGACTCTGAAGTATTGTGTCCCCAGGAAGTGCTGAACAGCAAAGGAGAACAACAAAAATAGAACAAAACTAAAGAAAAGACTGTTTCACAAAGGTATAGAGGTAAACATGAGTTATCATGAATTAGATTATTAATCCCCAAAATTACAAAAGCTTGCCTTGAGTAAGGCTGCTCTGCAATTTTCTGGCAGACCATTTTCCATTGGTCTGGTGAAATGCAAATCATGGAATGAAAATGCTGGTGAAAAAGAAATCATTTATTTTTTCTAAAAGCAACACCAGAATTTCTATTCTGCAGGAAATATTAAACTTTCATTTAATGCACCAGCATTTCCTATTTTGAATTTGCTCAACAACAGGAAAACTGGGATTTGCGAATATTTTACACAGAGTAATAAAGTTCTTTGGTCTGAATTTAAATAACTATTCCACTGCTTCCCTTCAACTCTAATCTGAAACCGTTCAGAATTTACTGTCCAGAAAAGTTAGTGATGTGTTGAATAAACGTCTTGCCTTCACCCCATTACTCACACTCAGTGATTACACATCTCCTCTCCAAATGTCTCTTCTTCCCCTTTTGTATTTTTCACCCTGTAAATCTCTGTAATTACGGAGCCGTCCCCACCCCCAGCCCCGCTCTGCCCCGTCCCACCTTGGCCTGGGAGAGCGGCCAGTCCTTCCTCGCGCCCCAGCTGCAGAAATGCCCGTCACCTTCATCGTCCGTGCTCCCCACGGAACCCGCCTCGTCCCGCCTTCCCTCCTGGAGCCTCGCTCAGCCCCTCCTGCAGTAACAGCGGGCTTTGGACACGTGCTACTCGATGGTGCAACCGAAATAAAACCTCCCATCCTTCGCACCCCTGTCGGGGGGGCAGCAGTGTCATCCCTCAGGTTTGTGTCGTTGGAAATAACACAACCGTGCCATTTGCCCAAACAAATTCAAACTCCGGTGTATGAGCGCAGAGAGAGAAGAGGCACCTCCTGGGCGGATGCTCTACGGAGAGTTTGTGTTTTTTTGCTGGGCACCAGTTGCTTTCGTTCCTCCAACTGCGGAGCCGTGGGCTGGGGCGGCAGCGGCTGCAGAAGCCTCGCGGCGGGGAGAGGAGCCCAAGCCAGCCCCCGGCTGCGTGAGACAGCAGGGCTGTTT
Organism: Chionis minor; assembly: GCA_013398295.1. Classification (NCBI taxonomy): domain Eukaryota; kingdom Metazoa; phylum Chordata; class Aves; order Charadriiformes; family Chionidae; genus Chionis; species Chionis minor. The sequence goes on along the minus strand of VZSF01010494.1, from coordinate 280,027 downwards.
CTGGCTCGGCCTGAAACTATCACTAAAGGGAGGAACCGCAGTGGCAGCGTGTCGGGTCCGTCCTGGCTCCGAGAGCACAGCTCTGCCCTACCCGAGCGACCGCAGCGCCTCGTGCTGGGGAACAGGAATTGTTCCCACCCCACCGGATGCCCCAGGTGGCCCCTGCCCGGCCACGCGCAGGCACCAGCGTCTGTCTGGTGGCTCAGGACTGATCTCCCACACTCCAGTACAGACACCGGAGCACGGGGAGAGGAATGACCCCCATTTCTCCACCTGTGGTGGAGGAAGGGCAACACGTTGGCCCCAGGGATGGGGAGGGGGCAGGTCCACTGGGCGCCCCCGGCAGCGGTGAGAGCAGGTCCGACCCGCGCAGGCACGCGCAGCGCTCACCAGCCAGCGATTCACCCAGGAATGTGACCCGTGAAGCAGCAGGAGCTGCCTCCCAGGGCCAGGACGGAGCGTCGCCGCGAAGGGACACGTTGCCCTCGGCGCACGTCTTGGCAGTACAAAGACCCAAAAATCTACGTGATGCTTCGCGAGATGCGGTTTGTGGCACGCTGAGGTTATTTTCCTATTGGAGAGCTGACAAAATCTGGATGAAATTAATATGCCAAAGAAAGAAAATTAGAAGCATACAGGCTTCTCTCCTGAGGATGGTAGCTGACAGCGAGCAGCCCAGAGCCATACGAGGGCGGAGCATGCCGAGCCCACGGACACACCGGCACGGACAGGGCAGCAGACAGTGCCGAAGCCCACCGAGGCAGACAGGAAAACCAAGCACAGCGCGAGCCTGGGAGTGGGACTTGGCTCATTGGGCAGAGAAACTCCTCTGCTGCGCCAGGAAACCGGAGTTCATATCCTCATCCGCAAGGAAACAGCTGATGCTCTCGTCAGCCTCTTTCCCAGAAACAACCCATCGGACCTCAGCCACCCGCTACATGGACCAACAGGGACAGTGCTGTAATCGAACATAGGGAAGACGGACACAAGGCAAATAAAGAGAGTGCCAGGAGATGACTTTGGTCAAGTGCACTCACTGACCACGCACAGGTCCTTCGAGAAGAAGTACTAGTTCATGTCCAACAAGAGCTCCATGACAGAGGAAAGAAAGTGGCAACGGCAGTTCTGCAAATTACTAAATGTTTGGTACAGAGGCAGTTTATCTCCTCAGAAAGGCTGAGGAGGAGGAGACGGATCCCAGCTGGAAGCCCAGGCAGCAGATAGGCTCTAAGGTTCACTCTATCTGGCTAAAGAGCCGTACCAGGCTTTAATCCCTGCAGCAATTAGCCTGGATTACAGAGCAGGGCTGCAGGGAAAAGGTTAATTAAAATCCATCAAGATGAGCATGTGTGGGATTTAGTGACTTTATCTTTCCGGTACCAGTTTGTTAAAGCTAATTCAGCAATTTTAAGAAGTAAAGAGACTGGAAGGAGATGAACCAGCAGAGCCGCCCGCTGGACGGCCGAAGCCGAACACTCCCGGGCGGAGGAGCCCAGCGTGGCCGCGACCGCCCCGCACCAGCCACGGCTCAGGAGCTCAGGGCACAGACCGGTGCCGCGCTGCGCCAGGGGACAAAAACCCGCGCGTGGCTTCGCCTCTCGCAGGCACCACACAGCCCCCAGCACAAACAGCCTGGCGAGGTCGGAGACCCCGTTACTCCACACTCCCCCCGCAGACCGCGCGGACCGGGCTCAGCAATGGCAAGGTCCAACAGCGCATGGAAGACATAGGAGAGGACGACACTTTATCCCGGCTCTCTGCTGCCTGGGAAGCCCGTCCCTCCTCCAGGATGCGGGCGAGGAAGAACCGTACCTGCCTCGGGCTGGTCTGGGCTTGGAATCCCAGTGACTCAGATTCAGAGGAAAGAAGAAAGGTTTGTTTTGGGTGGTCAAAATGCCTCCACACCCATTTTCATCTTGTAAAACAGGCATGTGGGAAAGCCTTGAAGGCTCTTGAAGAGCTCCACAGAGATATTGGGGCTGGCATTCCTGCCGCTGCAGCCTCTCCTCGACAGAAGGGAGATGCCTGCAACTTTCCTGCGCTACCTGTGCCATCCTCAACAGGGGCAGTTTCCAAAGGCACTTCAGGAGCAGATGTATTGGTTTTACAATAATCTGACGAAGTGAAAATGTACCAGGGAGCTTTTTTTGCCTCAGTCGCTTTGTCCTCAGCTCACCTTGTTTTGCCTTCAAGCACAGCAGCTGGGAGAGTCGCCCAGCTCTCATTTGTGCTTGCATTTCTGTCTCTGGACGGTGCTGATAATTAGGAATTACTCAGAGCGGAGCAGAGGTGCACGTAACGACAAGCAGGCAGCCTGCTCTTGACATGCTGCTACACTCACCCTCCCAAACCTCCCGCCGCAGCTCTGTCGTACCCCCCTCCTCTGCGCAGGGTGTCACTTTGGACAGAGGACGTACCTGTGCCGAGGCACGTCGGCTTGGTCCCCGCGCCGTGCTCTGGAGGCAGCGCACAGGGCAGACCCCGACACAGACCCGGCAACGGTTCCGACTGATGGCAGGTCGCTGTTGAAGGAGCTCACAGGCTAATGGAAACCATCTAATCAAACAAAAGCCACCAGCTACGCTCTGCGCTGTTTTCTGACATACTTTAGAGGACCACAGAGAGAATATCAAGGTACCAGCTCCACTTCCCTGTGACGATGTAATGCACGTCCCCAGCAGAGCACAACGATCTCTCCTGTAAAGCTTTGCTGCACAAGGATGTAATCCACAGCACTGCAATTAGCCACTCCGCGTTACCACGGGGATCCAACAGAGCTCTGTTTGTACACAGAATGCATTTTAAGGCACTCAAGACCTCAGTGAAACGTACACCGCTATTACACAAAACAGCTCTTCCTTCCCATCATACCGTAACCCTGCCGAGGAAAGGCAGGTTCTGCCTGTGCCTGCTTTGCCGTCGCAGCCGGCTGACGGAAGAAACCCGTCTGGCAAATGGCAACGGCTTCGAGTAAACCCGTGCACGGTGCCCTAAAAACTGTATGACCAAGAGACCATCTACTACCTGTCGAAGAGAAGCCCAAGCTGTGAAGGAGAAATCATCAACGGAATCCACCGTAACATCAAGTCTAGGACGAGCAAGGCGTCTGTGATTGCCTCCTCTGCCGTGCCCCCTGCAGGCGCGCTGCGCTGCCAGCCTCCCGCCATCCCGCTCCTGCCTCCGACCGCTCCGCAAACCTCGGGGCATCGACCCGCAGGCTGGTGGCTGCAGAAGACGGGGCACGTCTCCAGGAGCTTCCCCCCAACACCTCGCCTCAGGTCACGTCTCCTGAGGACCTGCTTGTGTTGAAAGCCAAAAATTAAGTTCCCTGAAAAATTATCTTCACAGAATCACAGAATCACTTGGGTTGGGAGAGACCTTCGAGCTCATTGAGTCCAACCATAAACCTAACCCTGCCAAACCACCCCTAACCCATGTCCCTCAGCACCACGCCTGCCCGGCTTTTAAATACCTCCAGGGATGGCGATTCCACCACCTCCCTGGGCAGCCTGTTCCAATAACCCTGGATAAAGCTTGATAACCCTTTGGGTAAAGAAGTTTTTCCTAATATCCAACCTAAACCTCCCCTGGCACAACTGGAGGCCATTCCCTCTTGTCCTATCACTTGTTCCTCGGGAGAAGAGATTGACCCCACCTGGCTATAACCTCCTCTCAGGGAGTTGTAGAGAGAGAGAAGGTCTCCCCTCAACCTTCTCTTCTCCAGGCTGAACAACCCCAACTCTCTCAGCCGCTCCTCATAAGACTTGTTCTCCAGACCCCTCACCAGCTTCACTGCCCTTCTTGTTTCTTGCCCCAACACCCACAGAGCGAGGTCCAGACAGCGGCTATGGCGCTGCAGGGGAAAGACAGCAGCTCCGAGTGCTCTGGGAAGAGCCGAGGCCAAAACCCCAGTGCTCTGCTGGTGCACGTCAGCGCCACGCACAGAAAAGCCTCATCCTGCTGGAGGAGAGAACCGAGGTGTTCACCCGAGTCCTTCACCTTCGCCCCTCCATCTGCTGGTTCCATCAAAGGTACCATCAGAGGAAAGGTATTTCCTGTCGCAATGTGTCAAAAATTCACTTGTTCTCAGAGAGGGCAAGAGAGAAGGATATTTTCTTGGGGTTTTTTTTGTTGTTCTCAGTTGGGTGGACCTGAAGGCTGTGGCGAGTTGGGTCAGGTTTGGTTTATTTTGTCATCTGCACCTATTCCTTTATAAACCATATAAAAATATTAGACATAACTTATTGGAAGAAAGACATTTACCTTATGTCACAGACTTCGGCTTGCAAATCTCCAGATATTCACCCTTTTCTGAAGAGGCAAAAAACCCAGGGCACAGAGATCACACGCTTTTCAGTTGCTTTTTTTCCCCAGGGTCCGAGCACTTGGGAAGAACAGGCAAAGGACCTGGGGGAAGGCACTTCGCTTTTCCAGGTGAAGCTTTAAACTACATTCTCCCTGAATTGGAGAAAACCCCCTCAGCCCTGCAGACTGAAAGACAGCTCACGCGATGGCCCGCGAGCGGGCACGGCGCTGCCTGTCTGCGGAGCCGAGATAACGGGATCCGGAGCAGGTGAGCTGCGCGGTAGGGAAGGGCAGGCTGGAGGTTTATATTCCACACACAACGCCGGACCTCGGGAGCTCGTCTTGGAGAACTCATATGAGCTAATGTAGTTGGATGGAGAGAGCAAATGTGATCTGAGTTTGAGACAAACATGTGACCTATAAATAACAAAACAGCCACTCGCCCCCATTTCCAAAGGTCTGGCACATCTCACAAATATCCTGATATCACTTTTGTAATTGCCTGCTTGGGGCATTTATTTATTAGGATTATCTCATGATGAGATAATGCATTCCTTGATGTCTACATTACTCACAAGCATCCAAAGTCTTTAGTGAACTTCACATATTCTCCATTATTTCCTAAATCTTCAGGCAACCTCAAACTTGGTCTGCTGCTAAGTCAGCTGAACACACAGAGAGGAAGAAACAGGAGTGTGTGTACTTACCCCTCGCTCCACGTCCCCACCTACCATCGCACGTAACCCAGTGCTCATGGACGTTCAACAAAAACTATTGGAGAGCGGCAAAAAGGTATTTATTGCCTCCTCGAAGGCAGTGCAGCAGAAAGTGCCAGTCTCACAGGAAAAGGAAGAAAAGGGAAAGGGAAAGGGAAAGGAAAAGGAAAAGGAAAAGGAAAAGGAAAAGGGAAAGGAAAAGGAAAAGGAAAAGGAAAAGGAAAAGGAAAAGGAAAAGGAAAAGGAAACCTATCAATGACAGGGAAGAACTGCCTATTTCGCTCCTTACAGATTGGGAAAACATCAAAGCTGATTGTTCACCTTTCGGTACGCTGGAATCTCCATCCACTACTAGCAGACACCGTTAGCGCTTCGCCGTGTCCAAGGGACGCTACGTGCTGGGGCACCATCGCCCAAAGGTGCCGGCCGTGTCCAGCGGGAGCACGGAGCGACTCCGGCTGCTCACCTGCACGACGCAGACTTGGGCCAGCCCAGCACTGTCCGCACAGCAGCAGCCCCGAGATGCCTTGGCTGGGGATTCGCTTCCAGCGACCCCGGGAAGTGTGAACACCTCAGGGCAGAGAGGTGACCTGCGAGACGTGGCTCCTCCAACTGCATCCACCAGCCGTAGCCCACGTACTGCCCAGCTCCCGGCTCCGGTCGCTGCTCCCGGAGGATTCTCCTTATGCGTAAAACGACACTGAGTAACGCTGAGCTCTGCCTTTTCCGAGACTCCACTGTGCAAAACTCGTACAACCCAGACAGCTCAGGCAGTCGCGCAGAGAGAAAAGGCTTTTTTCACGATGAAACAGTGTCATATTTCATTTATTGCCCTGGACCGGCAATAAATGAGGAACTGAGGAGGAAACTAATCCGCGTACCCTAACAGAGCGCACATGTTTGTATTTTAGGGGAATACCGCACGGTGGGTATCTTTACCCAAGCCACGCGGCTGTGCAGCAGCTGATGGAGAGCAAGAAGAGTTTCCTTCCCCCTCTGCCACAAGCGACTCTGCAGAACGACGAAGCGGCGAGGGGCAGAGTGTGCCTGTAACTCCCCGCGCGGTGACGGCACGGACACGGGCAGGGGTACAGCCAGGTCACCAGCCTGGGACTCCCACCCCACAGCCCCAGCCCCTCCCGGGCTGGCCAAGGCAGAGCCCCACAGAGCCCCCCAGCCCGGCCACCTACCTGCTCACCTACCTGGCCACCCGCCCGGCCACCCACCCAGTCACTCTCCCGGCCACCTACCTGGCCTGTGCGCGCCGTGCCCCAGGTGACAGGGGTAGCAGCCCCTCCAGAGGTAGTGGTAGTAACTGCCCGCGGCGCCGCCGATGCCGCCCAAAACCCCCAGGCACCAGAGCAGCACCCAGAGCCGCCGCCGCTCCCGTCCCATGCCGGGGCGCTCCCGTTCGGACGGGAAAATCCCGCCGGAGCGGCCCCGCAGGACGCCGGGTCCCGCCGCGCTCCGGGGACGAGACGCTGCGGAGCTGCAGGAGCCGGGGCGGGGGGAAAAAACCAACGAAACCACGAGAACGAGCCCAAGCGCGGAGGGACGCGGCGGCGGCGGCGGCGGCGGCGGGCGGGGGCGGCGCGGAGGAGCGGCTCNCCCCGACGGCATCCCTGTGCCCCCCGACAGCACCCTGTGCCCCCCCCGACGGCATCCCTGTGCCCCCCGACAGCACCCTGTGCCCCCCCCGACGGCACCCCTGTGCCCCCCAGCGGTCTCCTGTCCCCCCCCGGCAGGGCGCATCCCTCAGGAGAAGCCCCGTGGACGGAGCCCAGCCGGGGGGGCTGCGGGCGGACACCCCGGACACCCCCCCGGGCCGGGACCCGGCTTCGGCCACCACCAGCCCCGGGGAGGGGAGGGAGCTTTCCCCATCCCGGGATTTCCCCATCCCGGGCTTGGAAACTGCTGGGCACCGGCGGGCAAAACTCCCGGGACGCCGTCGGGACGGACGGACAAACAGACGAGCAGAACCGTCACCATAAAATAAAGCCCCGTTTGCCCAAAACACGCGGGGTGAGCGGGGAAGAGCGGCCAGCGCCGGCCGGGCTCGGCCGCAGGAGCCCCTCACGCCCCCGGTTCCCGTCAGAGCCCTCACGCTCGTCCCGGGGTGCCGGATGCTGGGAACTGCCCTGTTCTCATCACACCTCCCCGAAACAACCCACGGCCGATCAAACTGCACCAGACAGACAAAATTCACTGGGCTTTTCTTAAAATAAAGAAAAAAAAAGAAATTTTCATCAACAAATTTAAGCTCAAATGAGGAACAGCCACCGTGACTTCTCCAAAGAAATCCGTAATATTACCGTTTCCTGCAAGACGGAGCCTAGAATTTTACTTTACCTTTTTCATTAAACAAGAAGTAAGAATAGCTTATTGGATTTTCCAGAGGCAAGCTCAAAAGCCTCATTTAACTTTCTGGAATGTTTTGAAACAATGTGCTCGCAGGGTTGAGCTGGGGGAGAGCAGGGCCTGCTACTTTGGGACGTTTTAGCAGTGTTATTTGGCTGTAGTAAAATTCCAAATTAAAACTTGTGGTTTAGACTGCAATGAATAGCATTCCATGAAAAATTTTGAAACACAGCTCGAAGCCGAATCCAGGAAGAAAATAACAATTAGAGGCTATTGCTGCAGTGGTTTCCAAAGGAAGGTGGACTCCAGTCACGAGTCGCCTTTGCAGATCGATCCAAGCAACAGCAGCTTCCTAACATTTCATGGACCGCTGCAGCTCATCTTAATATTCACCCCTCGCAACAGCCCACATGCTTCTCATTAATATTTTGAATTTAACAAAAATATCCGACCCAAAAATTTGCCAGTTACTCTGTGGAAAAAAAATGTAACCTTTCTAAAGGATGCTGCAAATTTTTAGAAACTGGCTGCCCAAAGCAAATCAGCGCGAGGTGCTGGAGCGCCCCAGCCCGCCGGGTGGGTAACGCGCCTCCCGCTCGCGGCGCGGGGGGTCCTCCAGAGTCCCCCGGGAGACGCTCGGCGCTGGGGGAGTGAGGACACGGGGCAGAAGAGGGACACGCTGGAGGGGTGTTACCGAGAGGCACCAGAAATGAGGGCCATGTTCCCCAGGTCCCGTGATGAACCCACTGCCCCGTTGCATCGCTTCGCACACGCCTCTGCCCGCCGGCGTACGCTGCCGTCCTGCTAGAAGCCACTGTCAGCTCTACCAAATACTTTGCCCAGTTAAAAATACGCATTGCCAGACATTATCAATTGTCATTGCTGGCCTGGGCCGCTTCCTTGGGAACACTCCCTCGGAGCAGCGACATTTATGCCGTCACAATGGCTAGTGTTGACACTTTTCCTGTAAACGTTTCCAGTAGTGTTGACATGCAAAAATGAACGTTGCCACAGAGCTATGAAAAATGGTTTAGACCAACTTCCTCAGTTCAGTAATGTTATTAAGACATTGTCTATATTAAATTATCCTTGCCTGGAATGCAGATGAATCACAGCGAGCGGAGCTCTCCAAGTGACTCCCTGACTCCACAAGCACCAACCGAAGGGACCTTTCCGCTGGCTCCACGACATGGAAATTCCTCCTACCCGGGCACAGGCAGCTCCCGGCAAAGAGCCCTCGCTCCTTGCCCTGCAAAAACAAACGCTGGCCCAGCCGCTGGGGCTCAACAAATTATGTGACAAACTTGTTCAGTCTCATATTTTCTTAGGCTGCTAAAAAGAAAAAAAATAAAATAACGATGAGAGGCCCAGACCTTTCCCAGCGGCGCTGCGGTATGAGACATGCATCAGAAGTACATCGGGCTCAAACATAAACCGAATCCTGCTTATGTAATAAGTTATGCTTGGCCAGGTTTGAGCCAGCTCGAGCTTCCTTGTCACCTAATTTACTTCAGCTGATTAAGTACTAAGAGTTGGTTTGAGTATGGTAACACATTACAATCAGCAGCAAATCATTACTGCTTCCTGTGGAATTGGCTGGGAGAGCATTAACAGCCAGAGCGGTTCCTCAAACAGGGACCGAGCTGGACCAAACCCGTAAGTCTCATGGAATTTCATTCAGATTCAGGCTTAGCATTAATAAATTCTAGCAAGAACCCAAACAAATTACAGCTGACGAGGTGGTACTTTGCAGTTCAACTGCGTGTTAAGTCCTGGAGTTAATTCATCCCTGCACAGACACAGGTCAGCCAGCTTAGGTAAATACCAGCGCCTCGGTCTTCATCCAAAAATGACCCAAATGATCCAAAAAACCAAAATTTTCGTCAAAAAATGAACCAAGGTTCTTCTGACACTGTAAAAAGGATTCTACAGTTAAAAGGAAACAGCCAAACGCAGAATACGAAAGCAGCCCAGAAAAGGGCAGGAGGTGAAAGAGGGAAGGGAACCGAGAGGACGGGGCTGAGGCACGGGGGGTTGTGCCCGGGGGGTCCCGCAGAGCGCAGCCGTGGCCTCGCGTGGCACACGGCGCTGGGAGCACCAGCAGCGCAGGGAGGTTTACGGCTGCCGGCTGCTGCGTCTCTGCCCAACGGAGGGATGGGCGGCGGGTCTGCGCCTAACGGTTCCTGCGTCACATCTTGTACCTGCTTCACCCTCCGGGGGGGCCGACTCACCTGGCTGGGGTTAGTTCTCTGTTTAGCGGCCGGGGGCTGCTCCGGGCAGGGCTGTCCTCTTTTTCCTCCGTTGTAGCCAAAGAGGACACCACAGGAACAGCTCGGGGGAAGAACGGGGAATGAGTGCAAGCTGGGAAAGCTGAGAGCTTTTCGTTTTTCCAGCTGCAGAGTTTGAACTCCCTCTTCCAGACAGGAGTTGGCTTATTTCAAACGAGCCATCGAGCCTTCCTTGATCCATTTCAAAGGGAATTCAAAGAGGGGAAAATTCCCCTAGTACGGTGTTCGGCAGCGGCACCTGGATTAACCGGCCCATGGCATGGAACACTCCAGTTCCTTGAACTCCTCATCAAGCTAAGGCTTGTCTGGCACAAATCCCAAGGTAATCTACTGGAATGGGTTGAGAAGCTGGAAGAGGAAGGGTCCCCACCTGCAGTCAAAGACTAGCCCAAAACAAAGGCTCCCCCTCTAGCAGACGATTACGGTTTAGGGATTTCATTCCCCACTTTTGTCTCCTCGGTCTTTCGCTGAGGTCAGAGAGAGGTTTGGCACCACCTGGATCTATCTGTCTGCATCGAGAGCAACTTCAAATTCCGATCTGTTTAGCCATGACATCTTGACTGGGTGGATTAGCAGCTCGGGCGCTCTGTCGCGGTGCCGTGCCGTAATGTTGGCTGATGAAGAGTCAGATAAACAAACAGCACAGGAAATTTAACACATACCAGTCACGGGCTGCACGCTGAAATGTTTTCCAGACAGATTTTTGAACCCCTCTACATGTGCATAAGGAAAATGTTAGTTGGCAATTAAAGGAACGGAGACCCCCGTGTGCTGAATTAGGTTTATTACACACAATCCAGCTAAAATGCGAGTTTTGATGTAATTTTGGAGCTAATGCCCTTGTCCTAAGAAGGCTATGAGAAGTTCAGATAAGCTTCTCTATCTGAAGTGGCGCTTAGAAGGATAACATAAACAACAGTTAGTGAGGACCATATTTTGGAGGTTTGGTTTATGATGCTTTCTAAGAGCTCTGTGCGCTGCGTACTTGGCCGAGCTCTCGCCATCACGCCTGTCGTCAGCACACACCAACTCTCCAAAGTGTGTGCAAGAGTGATGGTTTTCTGCAAAACCTCCTGCAGCGAAACAAGAAATTTGAAGGATGACTTAGTGCCACTGCAAAAATGACCTCCTTTCCCTGGATGTAACTTTAACCTGAATTGATGGTGGCCAACAGATCTAGAAAAGGGGCTTCCGTGTCTTTCAAAGTCCCTGACATTACCACGTAACACTGCGCAGCGGGACCTCGAGAAGACGTTATTCAAACAGAACTTGAGATCCCCTAGAATTTGCCAGACCTCAAAAACTGTTGTAAAAGAGAAAACCTGTTTGTTTCCTGTAAAAATCCCAGTGCACAATGTCCCCAACGCACTCTACAGACAGCTCGTCCAGTGCAGGGAGAATCAGAAATACAGCAATACTCTCACGAGTCCCACCACCCCCTATGCAACGGAACAGGACCTCTGCACAAGCACCTAACCAGCTGTAGACTATTGATGATGGTAAATCGTACGATGATTACTATTGTTTAAAACATATTCCTTTGCAAGTCCAGGTCACCAGCTCAAGTTCAAACCATGTAAAGAAAGACGAGAGCCGGTACCATCCCGGGACTCGGAGCCAGTATCAAGTGAACTTTTCAGACAGATCCCAGATGGGTACAAGAGCTAATTGGCTCCTTTCCTGGTAGCATTAGCAAAGCAGCCCAGGACTGAATAAATCCAAGGGAGGATTTTCTTTCTAATTATAATCCCTTTAGCTCAGAAGTGAAAACAGAGTAGGGAGCCAAACGGGGCTGCCGCCCGTTTGCGTGTTTCATGGATAAGAGCGAGCCAGGAGCCACTCCGGAAGGTCCCAGGCTAGGTCTGAGCCAGCAGCGTGCACGCACACGTGTGCACACATGCATGCACAGACACATGCACACGCATGGACACATACCTCAACCCTGTCCTATGGCGCCCATCGCTGGTGCTGGGAAGCGGCAGCCAGCGGGAAGTCCCTGGAGGCTCCTGCAGCTCAGAAGACGTCACGTGCGACCGTCCCTACTTGTCACTGCCTCGGACACGTGTGCCCAGCTCTCCACAGCCGAACATTTAAAGAATTTCTGATATTACTTTGCAGTGCTGTGGGAGAACCCTTACACTTGTTTTAAGATCCCAGTCATCAGCCAACCAATCGACACCCTGGCATGAAAGAAATTCCCTTTTCTGCCCCTTGGTCCTGGAATGATATCCCCCATCTCCTGTATCTCTACTGAGTGAATCCACACAGCTGGAACCGACTCTGGGCAGGAAAAGCAGCCGGCTCTCCCTGAGTTATACCACCCCTCTCTTTCTGGATAGAGGTTCGGTGGGGAAGTCCTCCCGTAGCCAAGATGAAATATTTTTCTTCAAAAAATTTCCTACCTTAGAAGCAAACTCCGGGTCCTGGTAGTTTTCTGCCTCTGCAGACAAAGCATCCTGCTGACGTTACTGCGTAGCTATTTGTTTAGCAGCCACTTCAAAGAGGACGACTCCGAAGAGACCGGCTTGAGTCACTCCGAGCCGGGCGAGAGCCAGGAATCAAGTCACCAGGGCAAAGCAAGTAACCGCCGGCCTCTGGAGCCGCCGCTCCTCGTCTCGGGCCACGCTCCGGACAGACGCGAGGTCCCAACCCTCCTGTGCGACAGGGAGCCCACAACGGGCTCCAAAGGTCTGACCGCGGGTTTCGGAGCCCAGGCTGCTTTCGTCAGGCTCCATCAGGACTTCGATGGAGTTGGCAAACTGCAAACATCCAGCGGGGCCTTTTGCCTTTTCTGAACTCCCCCGGCTGTACAAACAGGGGTCTAATCCTTCCACTCCCCTTCGCACGTGCGTTAGCATTCGGGGTGTTTGAAAAGAGTTTCTCATCTGATGTGAAAATAAAATTGAACGTGAAAAGCAGCCAGTACAGCAGGGTCCATCAGTAGCGAGACCAATGGAGAAGCGCACACCCCAGGGAGGGTGACTAACACCCGCTTTGCTGCTGCGTGGAGTTCTACCCTTGGCCAAACGGGAGTATGTGAGAGGGGTTAAAGTGTCCCGTGCGGCCGGTGAAACAGACAGAACAAATGGACGCAGAAGGAACAAGGAGCTCCAGGAGCACGATGGTCTCCACGGCACCTGACACGGAGTGGGGCAAAGGAGAGGGATGGAGCGAGGCGCCATCTCCATTGCGACGGGGTGGAGAGGGGACACGTGTGGGCTCTGTGGGCACGACTAATTACAAATAATTCCAAGAGTATATGCGAAGGGATTCACGCTGTCTGCCCTAAAAAAAGAGGAAAAAATAAGGACTGTTTGTTTCCACCAAAATCCTGAATGTCTTAATCATCTGAGAAGCTAATCCTCATCAGGGGAATTCTGGGGAAACTGAAAATATTTTAGCTTGGCTAAGATAAGGGCAGAGCTGTTTATTTCACACATCTCTGCAGTGGTACAGAGCCAGGAAATACTTTTCAGTTATTTTCAACAAAACAAGACAAATGTACCAAATTGGCAAGAAAGTGACATTTTTCTGCAGAATTCTTTAATGTCCAAACCGATATCCACAGAAATGACTCTTTCCCAGTTTGTCAGCAATCTTTGTTAATTATTTTGAATACTTTTGGACTCCTGCTAAGCAAACCAGTGCTGAAAATATGAGAGAACTCCACCACAAAAACATGACCATCCTGAGCAATCACCCGCGTACCCTGCAGCGGGCATTTCACTGCCACCCGAGAGAGCACGGGACTCCAGATGCCTGGTCCGCAGCAGCCCAGCAAAGGTGTCTTCCTCTGGTCCTGCCAGCGAGTCCTGGAACCGCAGTATCCTCCAAAAGCTGTATCTTGCTCTTGGCTCTGATAAGCAAATAGCTTTTTGCATTTTTCTGACTCTCAGCTCCAGCCGACCCGGACACACCGCACTTGCACGGCCGAGAACGCCCAGGGAGGAAGGGATGGGGAATCTGCTCCGTGCACACAGCTCGGGTTCGAGCTGTGAGGGCTGAAATGGCCACGGGATGTGCGGCGTGCGCTGGGTGCTGCGCCAGTGCCATCCCACCCAGTCTGTGCATTCGACAGACACGGCAGCGCGCCTTCCCTTCCACCCCTTCCACTGCGGTTTGAAAGCAGGAGATGTGAAGTGGAAAACAGGGAACAACGTGATGATACAGACACAGAGGGGAAACCTCGTTTCTTTTGAAGCAAATAAAATACACACCATTGACTTCAGCCGGGCCAGGATCCCACCCCGAGAACGTCACTTTGTTCCAGGTCAGGCTTTCCTCCCCCGCCACTGACACCTCTCCGCGTGCGGCAGAGCGCAGTTGCTGGGGAGGGCGGAACAGCACCAGAAGCGCACACCAGCCGAGCAGGAGGGGGACAACTTGAAAGTCTCCCCTTTGGCAGCGCGGCCGGCACCCCCTGCCCCGGGACTCGCAGCCACTGTCCCCCACCTCGCACCCGTTCACGCCGGGCAGAGAGAAGGGGCAGCACCCAGGTGAGCTGCCGCCGCCACACCGAGCTGGGACGCGGCACGGGAGTAAAACCAACTGCTTTTGTTACAGCTTGTTTTCCTATTATTAACTTTTCAGTGGCAGCAAGAAGAAAGAACGGTACCCAGTAGGAAGCTGGGATCCCCCTCATTACACACTCAAACCCTTAGGATGTCACTGCCCAAAGGGCATTCCTATCCTGGATGAACACCGGCGCTCGCATGGATAAGAACATATTCATTATCTCAACACAGTGCCTCACTCTGCAGTGGCCGTCTTGTTCCTGAAAATTAGAAGACAAAAGTTTTTTATTTTAAAAATCTTTCATTTTCAAAGCTTTACTTTCTTGTTTTAAATCAGAGTGGTAGAACTATTTCACCTTTCCACTAAAATTCCTTCAAGTAGCACCACACAAGTTGCCCGAACAGTATTAATCCAGAGAAGACTAAATTAAAAGGTAGAAAAAACTAAAATAGTATTATGTTTTCTACTAATTTTTGTAACTCGAGTCCAGAATAAATCACATCACCCTACTCAAAGCAGAGATTTCTCTTCCCCTCAGCGGGGCGTGGGCCAGACCTTTAAGGAACGCGGCGCATCTTCCTCAAATTACCTTTAAATCGAGCGAATGACTGATCACCAGCTGAAAATGGAATAATCGCCACCCGCCTTGTTTCCCTTGTTACCTAAACACAGGCTCCCCCCACTCCTCAGTTCAGCTCCGGGGATTTAACAACTGTGGACCCAAATGAGCCGAATGAAACCCGTACTGCCCCTCTAACTCTGGGGCAGCATCCTCCCAAAAGTCCGTCTGGAAGCTATTGATAAGCGCGGAGGATGCTTTCCACTCAAGCATTTTCACACCTCACCAAAACACAGGACAGCTACTTTAATTAGTCCAAAAGAAGTAGCCCATGTAAGTTGCCAGGGCTCCCAGCGTACAACTATCCGCTGGTTACGTCAGCCCAGGCACATGGGCTGGACTCTCCGAAACCTGCAGGCAGTAGCCCCCGCACCCGGCTACCCCGGCTCCTCGGGAAAGCGGGACCTGGCCAGGCACCAGGATGCCTTTCCCACGGCCGGGCTGCAGATCCCGCTCCCACACAGACCCCGCAGCCTCAGGCCCCGGAGGAAAGTCGGAGGCTCAGCTGGGAACATCGTTCCTCATCGGGAACACGTTCCAGCCTCTGGAACACCTTCCGCCTGCAGACCGGCAGAGGGAACCCGGGCCGGCAGCGAGAGGGGAAGGAGGAAACCTTGCACCGCATCAACATTAGGCCATTTTATTCTTTTCAGTCATAGATCAAAATCAACCCCAGATTAGGAAATGCCAAGTTTCAGTTAGACATGCGAAATATATGGGGAGGTTTCAAAAAGATTTATCCGTTGTTGGCAAATTTTTGACGTTTGGCACTGAGCAAGGCACTCTAAAAATGTATTTGTGCTTAAGCAGCTACATTTTTCTGCTCTGTAAAGAAGCATTTCCTTCTTAAAAGAAAGTAGAAAAATGGAGACAAATACTGTTTTAAGGCATTTGGTCTGGATGGAAGAATAATGAGCTGTAGCTTTGCCAAAAACACATGCTTCAGCCATACTGTACTCTGTACATTTCCTTCTGCTACTGCCGATAAATCTTGGTTTTCTTTTGCTCACCCAGCGCCGACGGAGCTCGCGGTCTGTTGGGATCCAGCCCCGTTTCTAACCACTCTTAGCCCTGAGCCCGGCTCCAGCTCCGCTGCCTCCACGGCCAGACGCAGACGCAGCCCTTCGCCAGCCCCGGGGAGCACGGCTGGGTCCGGTGCAGGAGGGAGCAGCCGCACCGGGATTCCTCCAGGCTGCTGCGGAGGCGGCTGGGCAGCCTTGGACCCGCGCACGTGTTATTCGAATAAAAGAAAAAAAACCAAACGGTATTGAGGTGAGCCGTTGCACTACGTTTTGAATTAGTGGTTCGCACTCCGGAGCCACAAAGCAGCCTGGGTGCCACCCGCGCAGCCGCGTGGAGCGGTGCTGCCGGGGCTGCATCCCGCCAGGTGAGCGTGTCGGGGGGCACCGAGCAGCTCCTTCCCGCTGCCCCTGGCCGGGAGCTGCTGTCTCAGACACCCGCCGTCTCAAACGGCACGCGGCCACAGTCCCGCTCCCTTTAACGGGCTCCCAGCGAGCGCCACGTCAAATTTCACCCTAGATGCAAAGCAAGGTGGACGTGGGGTTAGCGGGGCGACGCGATGCAGCACAGCAGCCCTTGCATGCTCGGCGCTGGCTCTAGGTGGGACTGCAGCAGCCAGCAGGGACAGGGACGAGGATGGGGACAGGGACGAGGATGGGGATGGGGACAGGCAAAGCGACCACCGCGCCCCGGGCATCCACCACGCTCTGCCGGCAGCACTTCCCTGCCCAAGGAAAAGCTCTTTGCAAAGGCGTCCCTCACAGTGATGCTCCTCATTCAGTGTAAAAACAGGCACAAGATCACTCCTGCAGTAACAATAATAAAAGATATCCGCGGGTAGCTCACAAATCCGTCAAGCCGTAAGGAATTCAGTGTATTACCGGCCAAGAACAGAGTTAGAGAAGGACAGTGATCAAAACAAGGCTGATGTGATCAAAGAGACCCACCATTTAATTCCCTCAGTGTCTTCTAATTCGGTCCTGTCTGGGCTCGGAGTTCCCTAACTACTTCTGAAACACCAGACCGTGCAAGTTTTGTTTTACTTTTCAGAAATCTTAAGACCTGCTAGAGCTTAACGAAATCCCCAAGGGTTTATATTTGCCTAATCCTCCCATTGCAGCAACCTGACAGCATGAGGAGACCCACGGTCGTTCCCAACGCCTTGTGTAAGAGGGAAAGGCTACCAGGCGGCCAGCAGGGGCTCACCCTGCGCTTCCCCCACCTTCCCTCTGACATTGGCTTGTCACACTGCAGGTGTTGAAAGTGTGAATTCAGCAGCTCCATACATTTTCATTAGGTTTTCATGTACTGTAGGTGCCTAAACAGGGTGTCTGTTTGAAGGCAGGTACGTTGCTGTCACAACTGCGGAAGAGCTTTTCTAAAGGAGAGTTTTTAAAATCAGTTCTGGAAAGTAACTATTCATCAGCCAAAGGCTTTCCTGTTTTCACCAGCGATCTGGCAAAACTTACACATATTGGCCTATTGCAAAGTGCTTTGAAGACAGATGCCAGCTCTGGCAGTTACACCGCCGGGACAGGATGGCCCCTGGTTTACATGTTATAACAAAAGTGATTCTAAGTGCTGTGAGCAATGCTCACAAATACCAGGGAAAATTCTTGTTCCTGCTCTGTCCGCTGCTCCTATAACCGTTATCCGGCATTTTGTATTCCCACAACTGGTGTCAGTGGTTAGACACATTGATTGGGCAATGCAGTATTTCAAAGAAATACTTACTGACTTGTTGTGGAGAGCAGAGGGGGAATTAGGAAATGTGACCCTGTGGGACTTTGGAAAACTTAGAGAGGCTTAAGAATTTGAAAAGCTGATGTTTTAGAAGCTAAAAGGGCAGCTGGAGGCAATGAAGCATCTGTCATGCTGAGTTAGGCGAGAAAAGAGTAGGAAAAGCTTATCGGTTTGAAGGTCCTTCCACAATGGAAGCAGCCTGCGAGGAGCATTCAGGGAGAAGTTTATGATCCCCCATTTGTCTTAGTCCTGCTCATCCTCATAATGTTCCGTGGTTTAATAAGCCTCTTGCTCAGCTTCTCACACAGCAACACCGTAAAGCTACGCCTGTGACACGGATCTACCGCCGGCGAGGAGACCTTTCTGAGGCCATAAATCCAGATTATGACTTTATGAAAGATTAGACAGAAACCATAAGGGGAGAGGGGAAGATTCCTTGAACATCAAGGGACAAAGGCGAGTTGAGCACTATGAAGTACGTTCACCTCGAATGAATGTCAACAGGGAACAGTAGCTGCATTTTGAAAGGATCCGAGCAGCTGCTTCGCACGCTGGGTCTTGCGCCCAACGTTCCGGAGGCAAACGAGTGGGAACCCCGACCACGCAGACAGCCAGGAATCACACAGGTGCCTCCAGCTGAAAACCTGCCCTTTTCGTGGGCTCACACCGGGACCCAATGTCATCTTACTCGGAGCAAAGCCACAAACCAGCCACCGGCTTTTCAAGGCTTTGCTCTGACGGAGCAACCGTGGAGAGGAGCTTGTCACTGAGCCTGAGGGGCACTGAAGCTGTGCCGGGTCTGTGCTGGGTACAGCTGAAGTCTAGCGTACTTGAGGGGGTTTTCTATTATTTTTTTTTTTAAGAGCCGCTTTTCTATGAAGTTCCCTGTAATCTTTTAAATGGACCCAATCTCAGCAGCTTCCCCGTAAGCCGTGGTATTCCCCAGAAGGACACAGCGAGAGCAGGAGTTACTCTTGCCTCCACATTTTGTAAAAATAAGCATTGTGGTTAGGCTCTGCAAACACTGCTTTCAGTTTCTTAAAGCTTGTATTTATCAAAGCATTAGGAAACTTCCTTCCAGCACTCCTCGTCCCCCAGCTCACCGCACGCTCCGGCATCCCCGCTGCCTGCCTCCCTCAGACGCCCCGGTCCCGACCTCCCGCTCCTGCCCTGCAGCTCCGCGCTGGCGCCTGCCCCAGCTCCGGCTCCATTTCCCACCAGTGCTTCCAGCAAGGAACCCTGCTGTGCTGACAAGGGAATCCCAGCCGTCCTCTCCCGGCAGCCGGGCAGAGAGCAAAAGCTCACAACGGGCTGGGACGTGACCGGGAGGCTCCATGTTCCTTCCCCATAGCTTCTCCTGAACCCCAATCGCTCTTACGCCAGAGCACGCGCCTGTCCCCAGCCACTGCTACCCTCCAGGGCGTTAATTGCCATTGCACTCCAAGGGCACTAATTGCCAATCAGGGCAGAGAAGTGGCTCTGACATACTGACAGCCCGTCCTTGTTTCGAAGAGGGGGAGAGCCTGAGGTTAACTAGTTTGCTATCATCCATTTGGGGCTGTTTGTCCATCCTGAGTTATAAGACCTTTGGACAAAGGATGCCTTGAAATTGCAGCCAGCCCCCAGCACGGCAGATGAGACGTGCTTTGCCTCCGCCGGGCAGCTGTGAAGTGGCTGTCGCCACCAGCCAGGGGACACGGACACACACGTCAAACCTGAACCCCCCAGAGCTGCGAGCTAACTGGGAGCTCACTGGTTTTTTGCTAAAACATCAATCCTGCCTAGAGCTTTCTTGAACTCAGATTTCCTGACAAACTCAAAACTCAGTTCAAGTTCACCGAAAGGTCTGAAATTCTTTCGAGGAAACCAGGACTGGGTTTGAGCCCGAAAAGGGCCAAGTTACCATTTCCCACTGAAGCCGTGCAAAACTCGCAGATCCTTCATACTTCTTGTAGGGAATCCAGTCAAAATATGTCATTCTGGCTAAAGTCTCAGGCCTGTCCGAACTCCATAAATCAGATCCAAGCTGAGAGACTGCGATCCTCACTTGGACTTGAACATGGCACTTTTTTTTTTACAAGACCATCCTGGGGAAGAAAAGAGCGCGTGGCTCAGCAGCACAGTGTGAAATGACGGCAAACAGCCTCACCAGCTCGGAAATGCCCCTGCAGCCACACAACCCCCCATGAAGGTTTGGGGTTAGGGATAGCAGCCTATGGCAGATTGCTCCAAAACTGGGGGCTGGAGGGGAGGGGGGGCTGGAGGCAGGACTGCGCGAGACCCTTCAGGGCACTCGCACCAGCCTCTGTGTCCACATTACTCCAAGAGCTCAGATCACCCAGGAAATGCAACTTTTCACCTGCATTGGGTGATTTCTCAAAATGAAAAAGAAGTCAGTACCCGAGAATACGGACGAGTGAATCCGCCCCTCAGCACCGAAAGGCCGATATTCCGTGCGCTCCCGTTTTCATCGCGGCAACAGAGCGGAGGACTCGCGGGGCAGGGGGAGCGAGCACGGGGCTCTGCGCGCGCTTCTCCAGGGATTCCCTGCGGACCCTGGAAACCAAGTATGGGTCGCCTCGGCTCACACCCACAGGCTCCACCTACACTTGATTTCCAAGGTCTGGCACAGCAGACGCGTCAAGGAGCTCCCAGAAACCTGTTCCCCAAAACAGGCTTCTTCCTACCCTTACCTCTATTCCTACATTACTGAAGTGCCACGCAAATGCAAATAAATTCAATATGAAACTTCTTTCAAGATTTCTATTAAAACTTGGTTTTAATTAATCTGTTCATAAAATACATACATTTGCTTTTTATTTGCTAAGAAAGAGTTAGGAACAGGTAAGAGAATATTGTACTGAACTTCCACGCATATGACACATTTTTCCAGATACTCTATGCTCATTTAAAAACACCAATCTTTAGAAAATTCACATCACTACTAAACTAAAAGCAGGCAGGAATCAGAGGTTGATTAGAGGAAAGATGTTATGTGCAATATAAGCAGTAAATACCGGTTTTGTTTTCTGCTTGTTTCCCAAATAACCGACAGAGAAACGAGCACTACTTGTGCAGCGCGATGCAGCGTGACCAGCGTCCCCAGGCAGCTCTTCCCGGGCACCTCAGCCCCCACCAGAAACGTCTCTAAAAACACACGCACGGCGCCCCAGTACATTCCAGTTTAGACTTCAGCTCTCCCCTCGCTTCTCTAGCTCTGTGCTCCCTCTAGGCAGTGATCACTGGAGGTTTTACAGCATTGCAAGAGTTTATATTCACGCTCGTTATCTTTAGTAATTGTCTAGCTACCTATGCAGTGCCCCAGCCAGCCAAAAACAAGGGTAAGGGTCCTATGATAAAATCCCTGCTGAATTGTACAGTCCTTCCCAGACACAGCCTGACCTTCAAATGCTCAAAGAAACCCATGACATTTCAAGTGGCAAGGCTGCGATATGAAAAGAAATGTATCACTTTAGTTAAATTAAAAAATAAATCCATCCCTACTTTTAAGCAGCTTTGCAGAGGAACACTGAGACTTTTTACAGAGGCTCAGTCACACCCAACTGACGACCATGTTCCTCATAAAACTAAATTCATCCGCTTTGGGAGAATTTCCTATCGCTCCTTCAGCCTTGCACCTGTGCAAGATCAGTTTCAAACGTCTCCTCAGCCGCGCGCACCGCCCCGACAGCTCCGCTTACCCGTGTCCATCGTCCTCCTGGCGTGTCTGTCAGTGCTGGCTCGGAAACGTCCTGGCAAACGCAGCAACGTGCTCTTCTCGTGCCCAGACCAGACAGACGGACAGACTCGAGGCTCGGTTGGGTTCAGGGTTTACCTTTAGGACTGCTGTGGCGTCAGCGCCGGGCTCAGACGCTCGCTCCCGGCCCGTCGGAGGTCCTGCGTTCCCATCCCAATGCGGTGTCTGCCAGGAGCCCCTGTCCTGCCACCGTCCCTGCCCAGCCCCGGGTGCGGAGCAGCCCTCTCCCGCCAGCGGGACCGACAGCACTCCAAATCGAAACCTGCACCGCGTTCCTTGGGAAACTAAACATTTTGGGGGACCTGCGTTTTTCATGTTGAGATGTGGAATTACGGCTGACCTGGCTCAACCTGAGGAGTCCAGAGGCTCAAGACCAAGGCTGATGGTGGTGGTCCCCATTCTGCATCAACCTGGCTGCTGCGCTCCGGCGTTCACAAACTCACTTGGACACCCCTTTTGCTAGAGAAGGCTTGAAATCAAATACTGGTAACGGTAGGTATTCTATTCCTTATGAGTATCCCCAAGTCATTTTAAGGAAATTCAAGCACATCTGGTATTTTATTTATGGAGGTTATGCACTCCCACATGAAAGAAAACATCCACTTAAACTGATAACAAAAAACCCCCACTTTTCCATCTGCCCTTGGGCTAAGAGACCATTAATATTCAGAGCCTATTGTCAAGCGACTTTACAACATCTTGTAAAAAAGCCTGAAGGAAGCTTAAATGCCAAGAGGCCCCTGGTTTCAGCATCTGGCTTTGCCTTGAACAATGGCTGCCCCTTCTCAGCATGCCCAGAAAATCACCATGAAGTGAGAGAGTCAGCTCCAGCTCTGAAGCACACACATCAGCCAAGTTTTGGGGACTCAGGGCAGAGAACGTGACCCTCGATAGAAAGAGGAATGTCTTTGTGCATTATTCTGATGACCCATAAAAGGTAAGTGCCCTCCAGACCACACAAATCGTCTCAGCTATTATTTGCATATTCGCAATTCCCTAGGAAGGAGGATGGGGCTCCAGGCTTTGCTGCCAATGTGCCAGCTACGTCTGCATCCCAACAGGTTACGTTTTTACAGGGGTTCATTTCTCTTAGTTGATTAAAATCACCCAATTTTAACAGCACCCAAATTTAGTGGCAGGTGAGAGAAGGTGGCAGGAGATTTTCTCCCTTCCCCTGCCAGCCCTTCCCAGCTGAGGATGGCAGCCCTGGAAAGCGCTGTGGAATGAGCAATTACCTGTGGTTACCGGCAGCCAGGTCCCCAGGACACCACCGCCAGCATCCCAGTGCCAAGGGACTCGCTGCAGCGGGGCAGCCCGGGGCACGGGCAAAGCCTGAGGAGCATCACCTCCTCCTCCAGCAGCCCAGGGCAGCGACGGCATCGCTCGCCGCAGCCTGTCCTGGCCGGGCCAGATCAGCAAACGGAGCACCAGCGGGTGCAGAAAGCTCGGCCACGGGGGTCAGGCTGCAAGCGGGGACGCTGCTGGCACCAAATTCCCTTCCCAAATTAGCAAACAACAATCATAGTCCAGGCGGTGCAAAGAGGGGGTGAAGCAGGACTCGGGGAGGGAGGATCTCGCTGGGCTGTGTCTGCACGGCGAGGGCTGTGTGTGTCAGGCTGCCAGCAGGGACAGCACGGGGGGAACATCCCTGAGGCTGCAGGTAAGAACCTGCCGCACCTCGCAGGGGCCCGTTCCCCTCCGAGAGCCGGGAAGTTGCTGTTTTCCTGGCACAAGCGGAGTGACTCCTCTGGGGTTCTTACTGTGCCTGCTGTGAGCCCAACGCTCCCGCTGGGCCGGAGGGTTTGACTCCCTCTGCCCTCGCCAGTCCTTCACGTTTGTCTCTCCTCATTTCAGCGTCCAAGGAGGCTCCAGTGCAGCCAGGGTTTTCCCCCTGAGCCATGAGAGGGACCGAGACGACGCCAGTGTCCTGCCCGCAGCCGGGATGCTGCGGCTCTGCCCGCAGCCGGGATGCTGCGGCTCTCCCGAAGAGGGAGCAAGCGAGAAGCAAAACCTCAAGTACAAGCAGCCCTCTCTGCGCTGCTGTCTTCATTCTCCTTCCTTCTGCTTTCGGCAGCCCATTTCCTCACCTTGGATCGAGCAAGCAGACTGGACTCATTCCCGCTATTCAGGGGAAAAACCCTGGCTGCTGGGACTCTCCCTCTTGCGCACCCTTTAAAGGCTGCTGAGCGACCCCCTCCCATCGCTCAGCCGAGACGTCCCGCTGGAAACCTCGGCCAGTCGCGGACCTGGCAGCCGTCTGCGCGCCAGCAGCTCACTAGTGGCAGCTCACGCCTCTCGCTCCTCACTCAAACGCATTCTTTATTGTAAAGATAGGGGAGAATATTCCTGAGCTCAGCGGCGCGCTCCAAGCGGGACAGCTGTGTGGCTTCCACACTCCGGGCGGGTGAACCCCCGTCCCCGGGAAAACAGCACTGCTTATCTGTGAGATGCAAAACTCGCATCCTCGAGCTGGCTCGGCCCCAAATACCTCTCAGCGATACCGACCTGACACCTACACAGAAAATCAGCTCACAGGACACCATGTAAACGGCCGCCGGGCATTTCTGCCCCACGGTGGTCCAGAGAACCGTCTCCCTGCCCGGGACCCGGGGCCAACACGTCCCCTCTGGCTACAGGAGGGATCCAGTGCCAGCCTCGGCTCCAGAGACCCCGTGGGGGTGTCTGGGAGTGGGGGCTCAGGCCGATGCTCGCTGCAGCACAGGGGTCAGCAGCGGAATGACTCTCATTCTTTGTCTTGGGACGCGTCCCTGGAGAGCGGCCACCGGCGCGGGGAGCGCCTGGGTGCAGAGCTCACGGTGCCGCTGGGGCCACCGTCCGCCGCTACCTGGTGAGAAACACCACCCCTGCCTTTTCCCATCATCATCTTTTCCCTTTTTTTAACCAAAAGAATTTCTAACTGCCTAATTATTTGTTATTGCAGAGGAAGAATTTCCATTTCCTGAGCGTTTCAGACCCCGAGACCTGCTTTTTTCCTCTTCAGCACGAACGGTCGCAAGCGAGCACAAGCTGCCACGCAGGGAGCTTTGCGGTGCTCCCCGGGCCAGACGAGTGTCCGAGCGGAGCTTCACACTCAATATTTACAACACGAGATGCTTTTTGTCACATACCACTGGCAGGGCAGCGTCCACACCCGCACTGGGCACTCAGGTCTCTTAAATACCTCCTGAAGGTGGATGGTTCAGCTCCCCAGAGCTCACAACACCTTCCAGCCTGCAAGCCAGCCGAGGCTTGGGCTACTTTTCCAAAGTCCAGGTTAATTTCTTAGAAATTATTCTCCCAAAGTATATAAAACCTGCAAAATCTATTTTCCCAACAGAATCTACACCTACATGTTTATATTGTATATATACACATATACATAATTTCTATCTATAATGGTTTTTTCCCAAAAAAACCCTCTATAAGCTTTAAAAAAAGTAATTATTTTTCCTTTTTTTTTTTTTTTTTAAGGGAAAGGAACCTTA